>JACCHZ010000108.1:0-600000 GCA_018907045.1 Wiebesia pumilae
AAAAAAATGTACGTTTTTTTTTTAAAAAAAAAAATAAAAAAAAAACCACAATTAGTAACACGTTTAAATTAAAGTACTTTTTAAATAAAATTATATAGACATAAAAAAAAATCATCATAGTAAGGGTAATTCTCGCAAAAACAAAAAAAAAAAACAAAAAGAAAAAAAAAAAAAAAAAACAGTATTCAATCAATCAGTTTTTTTTTTCAAATTTTTTTTTTTTCAAATTTTCAATGTCAACTATTTAATTAAAAGAAAATAATAAATAAAGTGATTCCTGCTAAATCAACACTAAGCAAAAGAAAAGCAATTTTTTTAATATTACTAAATGCTATAAATGCATAATTTCCAAACTAGCTAAACATCCTACTTATTAACAATCACAAAAACATATTTTTTCATCATTTGCTATGTTAAATCCAGTAGTTAGTAGTATAAGTGGGGATAATTTAAACATTACTTTTAATATATATGATATAAATATAATGAATAATCATAAAATGTAAGTATCGTTATAGTTTTTTAATATAAAAATAAATAATATTGTTGTAAAAATTATTATTAAGAAAATTTTTAAAACTAGAAAGTTTTTTTAAAGAATAAAAAGAAGTAACAAACTTATTGGACGCGCAATTTTTTTTTAATAATTAAATAAAATAATTGAAGGAAAATAGTATTTTTATAGTTTATCCTTATCAACTTTTAAATAAAACGTGAAACATCACAAAACGAGAGTCAAAATTTTTGTTTTACATTAAAAAAAAAAAAAAAAAAAAAAAAAAAAAAAAAAAAAAAAAAAAAAAAAAAAAAAAAAAAAAAAAAAAAAAAAAAAAAAAAAAAAAAAAAAAAAAAAAAAAAAAAAAAAAAAAAAAAAAAAAAAAAAAAAAAAAAAAAAAAAAAAAAAAAAAAAAAAAATAAAAAAAAAAAAAAAAAAAAAAAAAAAAAAAAAAAAAAAAAAAAAAAAAAAAAAAAAAAAAAAAAAAAAAAAAAAAAAAAAAAAAAAAAAAAAAAAAAAAAAAAAAAAAAAAAAAAAAAAAAAAAAAAAAAAAAAAAAAAAAAAAAAAAAAATAAAAAAAAAAAAAAAAAAAAAAAAAAAAAAAAAAAAAAAAAAAAAAAAAAAAAAAAAAAAAAAAAATTTTAAAAAATTTTTTTTTTTTTTTTTTTTTTTTTTATTTTTAAAGACGAATGAACGAAGCACACAATACTTTTACAAACAACAACAAACAATTATTTTATTTAATGATATGCATTCTATGAATATTAAATTAAATAAAATTTAAATTAACCTATGTTAAAGAAATAAAAAATAATTAAAAATAAAAACGAAAAACGAATAAGTAATTTTTAAATTAATATAATTAAAGTTTAAATTTGAAAAAATGCAGCAATATGGGTCAACACACATACAGAGAGAAACCCAACTTTATTTAAGAGCGTAAAAGAACCGAAGCTGGGAATAACCTTTACTTACTCCTCCTTCTACGTCCTACTTCTACTCTTCTCTAAACCGTTACTTGTGCAATCGGAAATATCAAAGTCAATAATCGTATATCAATAACGTTTTAATAAAATTACGTCTTAGTTTCGTAAATTTAAGATCAAAAATATATTATTAAAATTTTTATATGTGCCATTAGAAAAATATTTCTCAAAAGGATCCTCTGAATCATAAAATTATGAAGCAGTATGAATCACAAAAATCTGAATAAATTTCAAGTTTAGATTTTATATAATTTAAAATATTACTTTAATATTGTAGGTTAAATTGATTGACATTGTTTTCTACATATAATTATGCAGTGAAAAAATAATATGATATTATCAAACATTACTTGAAAATATTGATAAAAGTACCTATTAAAAAATAAGTATCATTTAAATTATATTCTACTTATTATTCTCAAGAAAGTTTTCAAACTAAATAACTTTAATATCAAAATTATTAATTAGAAAAAATAATATTTATAACAATATTTTTCAAATACATAATTAAAATGTTTTAAAATGAAGACAATTTATGAGACAAAAACTATAAAAAATCATCTTTGAAAAATCTATATCTTCTTACTGATTTAATTAACAGATTCAAAATATTTTTTGCTATCCTTTAAATTAGGTTTGATAGTTTTAGAATTTGGTTGCCAATTTGCTGGACAAACTTCTCCATACTTTTCAACAAACTGAAAAGCTTTAATGAGTCTCAATATTTCCTCTACACTTCTACCAACTGGTAAATCATTTATAGTAATTTGCCTTAAAATTCCATCTTTATCAATGATAAAAAGACCTCTTAGTGCAATACCCTGATCATGAATAAGAACATTGTATGCAATCGAAATTTTTTTGCTTATGTCACTCAGTAGAGGATAACCTAAATCTCCACCTAAGCCACCTTCTTTTTTAGGAGTGTTAATCCATGCTAAGTGACTGAAATGAGAGTCAGTTGAAACACCAATTACTTCTGTATTTAAAGCTTTGAACTCCGTAATTTTTTCACTAAAGGCTATTATTCCGTTGGACAAACAAAAGTGCTGTAAAAATTAAGCAATATTTATTAGAATTCGTAATCATAATTTATCATTCATAATAATTATTAAAAATCTATATAAAGTAAGTTTAAACTAAGGTAATCAATATCATACATAAGCAACTTGATATAATTTATTAAGAAAATAAAGTTGAAATAATTATTAAATAAAGTTTAATAATTTTAAAATAATAAATTATTGTGCATAAAATATGAATAAAGATACTCACAAATCTAGAGGATAGAAAAAAAGAACCACATATTTTCCTTTGTAATCACTTAATTTTATGTCTTTAAAATCTCCATTTACAACTGCAACTCCTGAAAACTCAGGAGCTGGTTTAGAATACCTATATTAAAGTTAATTGTGTTGAACTTACTCCAAAAGATCGAATATTTTTTGTAAATTGGAACTTGTTGTCTTTTATTAACATTTGTGAAGTTACCGTAGACTAAAAAATATAGATAAATTAAAAATTGTAAACCACATCTTTTATAGTAATGTATAGAAATGTATACATTATTCAACCTACCTCAATATTATTTTAAAAATAATAATTAACCAAAATAATAAAATTATCAAAAATAATTTCATTTAAAAATAATAATTAATCAAAAGTAAAAGAAATCACATATTTAAAAAACAAATGCTTACCAATTTTTTCGCATGTTGAACCAAATTAATTAGTAATCGTGACATTGTATTTTAAACAATATAATATAAATGAAATATATTATATATTATAAATAATATTATATTATATATAATATAATATAATATAAATGAAAATCTTAGATGAAAGTATTTAAACAATCAAGGTTATGCAATATAAGTTATTTTAGGTTATATCCACATATTTTTTACACACATTAATCCATGCATTTACTTTTAAAAGCAACCGACAGGTAAAGTATAGAGAATGAACCTTCTTACCGTTTCCGGTAAGAATTAAGATAATATATAATACGAAAAAAAGAACTTTTATATTTTTTGAGGCGACTATTATTTTCTTCATGGAAAACATAGTATATTAGAATGATAAAACTATTAATAAATGTAAAATTTGAAATATAAATACATTTTTATTAATAATATTTTACCAGAAGTATAAAAATAGTGCCAAATTAATTGATGTAATATTTTGTAGATGATGTAATAATGATAATAATTATTATAAAAAGAAATAACTAATTCAATAATTTTTAAAATAAATTATTGAAATATTGCTGTTAAATTATAATTTATAGTTCTTATAGTAGTTAAGTGTGAATTTTTATTAAATAGTTCTGAGAATTAAAAAATTTTAATTACTCAACCTTATATTATTTGGTTTGCAAACAAGTGTATTGATTTAAATAAAGATGGACATGATTTATTATCAGTTTATTTCACGATCTGATAAAAAAGTGAAAATTAAGAATTAAAATAATACATAAAAATACAAATTAATTGATATATTCAATAAAAGATAGGTTCAAAAGAAGTTCTGAATTATCAAGAATATAATAGAAGATAAATTGTGAATATTTATACCATATTTAAATACATACAGTAATGTAATTCTTGATAATTACAATTGAACATAAACATTAATTATTTATTAATAATGAAGTTTTTGTTAATAAGTAGATGCCAAATTATGAGTTTCGATTTCGCGAATGTGTTTAATAACACGTTGTTCAATAAAAGACGTAAAAATATACTAAAATTATCTAAGTTATGTGTGCACTTATAGAGCATACGTTGTACAAATTATTGCGTAGAATACGATGGTTGTTTAAACGGCATATCACTCAATGATCGAGGCCACTAAATATATTTAATTTAAAATTCAAAGCAGACCAAGGTGTTAACAGCTAACATTTAAAATAAGGATAGAAAGTATACAGTGCATGCAATGTAGACCGAAAGTAATTTTATATTTTTTAATTAATTTATTTTAGAAGTTTTTTTAAACCATTTTTTACAAATTTTTTATAATCAGGACTTTCATTTTAAATTTTGATATAATTTAATATTTATAATTTATAATACCTTAGAATTTTAGGATATTTCCATTTTATTTCCATTTCACACTTTATAAATTTACTCTTTCTTTAACAAATGTCGCATAGAAAATTAACCTCTGTGACTATAATTAAATATTTACTTTATAATATTCATAAATTAACTATTGCTACCATATTGTTTAACAAAAATATTCAAAATTTGAAATTTTTCCTATACTGTCTTTCTTATTACTTTCAAGAAAATCATTGTTGAAAATAGTTTATATTTTTCCTTTTTTAATTAATTTTATTTTAAAACATAAATTATATTTATCAGAAATATATTAACAAAAATTATTATTCTACTATAGTTTAAAATCAATATATTTTATTCAAACAACAATGACATTAGTTTTGTTTTTCAAATCAAAAAACGTATAATCTATTTAATATATATTTGCATATTACATTAATATTTATATTTAATCAGCTTACAGCAAATTGCATCAATTTCAATTCCATATTTTTTTTTAATCTATCTTTTTTAAACTTTACAAAGAATATTTACCTCTGTTCAAAATGCTATGTATTATAGGTCATTTTAAAGAAGTTAATTTCTTTTTTAAAGTCAGCATATTTACAAAACTATTCACGATTCGAGATTAAAGCGAGGTGTTTAAAACGAACCTTATGCCATACGTAAAACAACTCAATCTTATTCAGATTTTGTTTCTTAATTTACATTTTTACATTATTATTATTTAATGAATCTTTATGATAAAAGGCAATCAGCAAAAATCTTTGAGAAAATGATATCCAATTACAATACAAAATTATATATTTATTACTTTTTAAAATTTTATTAAACTTTTATTATTGAAATCAATTTTGAATGTATTTTGAAGAAATTTCTGATTCAATGAACTTCTAGATTCATTGACTTATGTAGTTATATTAAATTCTTAATATTTATGAAATCACATTTAAATAATTATGCATGACTACATTTTTATTAATATATAAAATTTAAATGTAATGGATATATTTTCTCTGAGATCTGTAAATTCATAATTTAAAAAATGTACAGAAACTGATGGAAAACAAGAAAAATGAAACATTAAAAGGAATCATAAATAGATCTGTTTAATGGGAATATCTATTATGATTTGTAATCACACCAACAGTCTCGTCATTAACAATACGACGATTTTTCTTCATACGTTTCCACTCTCCATTTGTATAATTCATTTGAAAATGAGTTTCCACTTGCATCAATACAGTTGTACCATCAGGTTGTTTAACTTCTTCTATATTTTCAGAAAGCATCACTGTTACAATATTACCTAACTTTGGACAGGGATTATCTGAAAATATAAATAAAAATTACATACACAGACAGACAGATATTTCTTAATACATTACTCATAATTACATTAAAATTATAGAAAACTCACCTCTAGAACCAGCCATAAATCCCAAAATAAGAGCTTTCTCTGGCCTGGTAACTTTGTTAGCAATTCTAAACATTTCTTGAGCTTCCAACATTTGTTCTCTCTGAAAAATAAACCAAAGTGTTACTTTTATATTAAAATAGAAGTTAGTTTTGTAAGCACAACTTCTTAATTTTAAAAACAATTTTTACCGTAAGACTAAGTCCTTTTCTTGTATTTGCTGTAGTTGCTTGCTGTTGATTGTTTGATGATATACGAGTTTGAGTAGTAGTTTGTGGTTGCCTGATAGTTGGTACTGTTATAGATGGAGTTTCAACAGGAGTACTAATAGGTTGTGTAGTTACTATTTGTATTAGTGTCGTTGGTGTTATGGCTAAAATCATTTTTGTTACTTCAAACATATAATTTTAAATACAACTACAAAATATTTTGGATTATCATCGAATTAAAAAAAATTTTATTGATCAATTTGCTAATTAAAATATTATTTGTCCTACCCTATCTGTAAATATTCAAAACTGTTTCAAAATAGATCACAATCAATTAAAATATTAAGAAAAACTATCAAAATCCAAAATTAAAAGTAAAACTTTTTAAAATATATATCTAAACAAAGTAAAAAATTACTCACCAGTTTGTGGACTGGGTGCAATAACAGCAATAGGAACAGTTGTACTAATGGGAGTGTTGTATGACTGAGGCATAATTGTTGTGGCGGTAGTTGAAGATGGTGTTGCAGGTGCACCAATTGGCGCCAACCCTTGTGCATATTCAGGCGTCGTTAAAGTCTCTGTCGTCGGAGTTGTCGGGATCGTTGTTGTTGTTGCCGCAACCTTCGCCTCTTCTACCTTCTTCTGTTGTTCCTCCATCTCTAATAGGCGTTTGCGCCGTTTCGCTTGCGCATAACCAAGTGGTTGTTCATTTATATCGAGAAGTTTAATACCACCATCCTTACGCATTCGACTACTGATTGGCGTTCGATTTGTCATTGGTGATGTTGCAAGAGCTGGTGAACGAAAGCCTGATGTTGGTACTCGACTTGGTATGCCTTTCAAAGGTGCTGAAAATTACAGAATGAATTTTTTGTGTATTTATGTATGTAAAAAATAATTTATAATGAATTAAAATAATATATATATATATATATATATATAATTATCTATAAAATATTTTCATTTTATCTTTTGTAAAATTTGAATAATATATACATGTGTATGTGCGTAATAACAAATGTAACATGTATCTTACACTCATTTTCTGATCAATCCCTTATACATTTTTATTTAATAATTATGTAATTTTATTTTACCTTTTATCAGATAAAATTTTGTGTTATAATTTAAATTTTAATTTAAAGTTTAATTTAAATCATTGATCATCAAATAGAAGCATCTTATTTAAAAGAATAACCTGTAAATTATATTTAAGATTATAATCAAAATTGCGACAAAAGTGAGATAATAATTGTTAAACTAACAAATAGTCCTGATAATTTTATACATATTAAAGATAATTTTTAATACTTTTGTTACTAAAATGTTAGCTATAGTTTAATAATTGTATTAAAATTTTTACAATATAATTTATTTATACAATTATATAGAATAAATACAATAAAGCATTAAATATTATAATAAAAATTAAGATATATTTCATACTTGTATCAGTCATTTTTCTTGGCATTCCTCTACTTCTAACTGGAACTGTTGGAGCAGTACTCTTTTTCATGTTATTTGCAGCATCCAAACTTTTTTGATGCAACTCTGATCGAAGAGCTGCACTTTTTGGTTTTCTTTTTAATGTAAAATGTTTTGTAGGGGAAGGTAACTGACCAGTTACAGAAGTTAGAGCAGTCTTATTTAAGTAGTGACACTCTAAAGGTAGCATTGCAGGATCATTTTGCTTTCTTAGTAATTTCCGAAGATCATTCACAAGTTCTCCAAAAATAGGACGATGCTCATCGAGATCTGAGATATCTGTATTTAAAGAACCAGTAGATGGAAAAGTCTTCATAGCTTCAGATAACATTGAAACCCACAATTCACTATCCAAACAAGCAACTTCAATAATTTCTTCCAGTTCAATTCGCCACTAAAGAATATTTATTTCACATTGAATATAAATAATATAAATATATTATTAAAATAATTAAATAATTAAATAATTTAAATAATTAAATTATTAAAATAATTAAAATAATTTTAATATGTCATTAAAAATATTAATAAGTAAAAACTTTTTTTTGACATTTAAAAATAATAGGATTAAAAAGGTACATATTTTATTATTGCATATTTATTATTATTATTCTACTATTTATTTAATAACTTTAAAAGTGCAATTAAAACTATTTAAAGTTTTTAATTTTTATTTAGTAAATATTACTTCATTAAATATATAATAAAATAAAAACTTGTAAATTAAAAGATATAAATTTTTAAGATTAAAAATTAAATAGAATATTTAAAATCAGTAGATATACTCTTTAGTTTCTTTAAAAGTATATAGGATTATGCAGTTACGATTACTTTTAAAAATATTATTCATAATTACATAAAGTTTAATATCTATTACAACAATTTTTAAATAGAATTATTGTTAAAAATTCGAAATTTCAAATATCAATTTTAAATTAAGTGCTAAATATAATAAATATAGAGGTTAATATTTCAGTATTTATTGGTTCAAAAATCAATCAAGAATACTAAACTAATTAATTAAACTACTTATTTATCGTCTAAAGAGTGAATAACTTTAACTTTTCATTAGAACAATTATGATTTAAATAAATAATAAATTAGGCAAAATAAATTACAGCTTCCTATTAATTAAGAATCAATACACTTATTATTATATTCTAATAAACATAACTAACCTCAAAGTTTAATTAATTTTATATTATTTCTAAGATTTCCCATCACAATTATAAAAAACAAAAACTCAAAATGTTTATAGTTTCTATTATTCGTTTAAATCATTAATTTTTAAAAAAACAAATACAACGGTTCCAAAATGTCTAAAGCATATGAACTTAAATAATTGAAGAAACATAACAAACATGACTTGAATAATCGTTAATAGCCATTATATAAAATTCTCTATTCTGTATATTGTACGTTCAAAAAACATTCAACGCGCGCAACAATCAAAAGTGCCGATTTCTCTTCGCGCGCGTTAAATTTATATTCTCAAGCATGTATCATACACCACAGGCAATGACAATCTGCAAAAAATGTACAGTCTGAAGCTAAAATTAGCTAGAGAGGTAAGTAGCATAGATTTATTGTATAAAAACTAAAGTAGTTCTAATTGGTTGTCTCAGATTTCAATAACGTAATTTTGCGTGGTTTTCCGCTTCATGTGATTCCATCATAACCTCAAATAATCTGAAAGTTCAATAAATTCAAATGCAACCCTTCACACCACGAATATTTACAATTATAAGACATAAAAAAATGGTTTTTAGCTTCCTATTAAATTTCAACTTTTTAAGCTTAGATTTCTTAACATTTCCAAGCAAAAATTCAAAGGAAGCCTACCTCTTCAACATTTCTCCTTGGTATGTGAAAGAAGGAAAGCAGAAGCTTCAATTTTACTTGGGTCTGAAGATCCGGAAAGCAATCCTTGATATTGCGTAGAACTTCAGCATTAAGTTGCGAACAAATCGAACTGCCGGTCCAACTGTCGTTTGATGTACCAAGCTTGTTGTGGAGCCACAGAGATGTGTCACTGTCCCGCACGTTCGCCATGTTACCCGTGGTCTGCATGTGCACACACTACACCACGATCATAAAATAACCATACACCAAATACCAAGTTGAAATGTACTCAGCGCACTAGCGTCAATCAACAGTATAGTTTCGTAAGAAATTATGCGCATGCCCCTTACCCGCTTTGTGAAGTTTGTATCCATTAAAAGCACTCGGACTTATATTGAATAAAAATACAGTCAATATAAGAAATTAAGCGTTACTTGCCAAATATCAAACATTTACAACACAACCATAATTAATATTATAATTATTATAATATACATGCGCATATATATATATATATATATATATATATATATATATATATATATATATATATATAAATATTTGAATAGATTTCTGACAAATTTATATAATAATTTTCGAGCTTTTTAAAGAATCAAAAAAAATTAAGTATTTTAAAAAATTCGTACAAATTAATGTAAGAGTAGAAATTTCGTAAATAGATAATGTTAACATTAGTACAAAATATTACAAAAATTCTTTACCACATAATTTTATGAAAATTTCCAGGATAGATTTAAGAAGTGACAGTCACATTTCCGAATTTATATAAAAGAGAATACGTTTGACGCGTCACTTAAAAATTATACCATTATATTTGTAGCTAATGAAAAAGAATACTTTTTATATATGGGTTATGGTATTATGCTTCAAAATAAACAATGTGAATTGTTTAATTGGTTTTACAATATTTTAACATTAATATTTAAAAAGATTTTAATTTCATTTAAAATTATCGTTTTAAAGTGTTAATAAAATGTATATGGATACCATAAACCATAATTGTAAAAAATAATTTTAAATCATTATTATTTATGAAAATAAAGAAAGTAATTTTGCAAGTAGAATAAAAGCATGACCACTAGAACTGAACGAACAAGTTCAATGCTTTTTCAAGATACTCAACGAAGTTGGACTGATGATTTGCCTGTCTGCAAGCAATCAGGTTATTTTTTATAGATAATATAATCCACGTTTCTTTTACAATTCTATATTTTTTAACAAAATAGTTTTTTTAGGTGTTGGTTTTTCAACTAATCAGATATATAGAGAAGATGGATACCGCCAAGAAGAACATCCATTTGAAGATCGAAGTTTTCACTGTAAATATGATGATTCCACATTTCTCTATGCTGTTTTTGATGGACATGAAGGTACAAAAGTAGCTACTTTTGCTATGCAAAGGATGGCTGCTGAGATTCTTCTAGGTCAATTAAATGGAAAAACCACTGATGAAGAAATTAAAGAAGTTTTAAGGTACTTAAAATTGTTCAAATATTTTATTTTTTTTACTTTTATTAACTTATCTTAAAATAAATATTAAACTTAGTAAATAAATTTACTTTAACTTTAAAACTAAACCTGTATCTTTATAGTAACCCAATAATTTTATTTTAGACAAGCATTTATAGCTGTTGAACGAGGTTACAATGATTCTATTGGAGATCTGTTAGCAGAAAGAACAAGTCTGCAGTTTGATATTCCAGATAGTCTAAATTCATATGAAGCTTATAAAAAATTTCCTGATGTGGTAAATAATATTTATAAAAATTAATTTTGTATTTTGAAAAAATTTTAATTATTTAGTGTTATTTTTGTAGGTTAATAAATTAAATACATTAAATTGTGAGTTATCAGCTGGAACTAGTGCTATCGTAGTTTTAATACATGAGGGAAGGTTATATGTTGCTAATGTTGGTGATAGCAGAGCTTTATTATGTAAAACTGATAGTAATCATGTCTTAAGGGTTGTACAATTAAGTGTTGATCATGATCTAAGAAACGAAGATGAGCTACTTCGATTGTCTCAACTTGGATTAAACATTAAATCAATAAGACAAGGTAATAAAATAAAACTGATATTAATAATAATCATTTCATAATAATAAATTAAAGGATACTTTATAATTTTTATTCAATTTTAGGATCTCATTTAGGTAATCAAGAAAATACACGATGCTTAGGTAATTATTTAGTAAAAGGAGGTTATAAAGAATTTGATGAATTATCTTCTGCAAGTACAGAACCAATTATAGCAGAGCCAGAAATTTATGGAGGCATTGAACTAGATCAATCATGTAGATTTGTATTACTAATGTCTCGTGGTCTATACAAATCTTTAGAAGAAGCTACCAGTACAGACCAAGTTAACAAAGAATTAGCCTTTATGGCAGTTGAACAGGTAACAAATAATAACACCTTATATAATTATAAGTCAATAATTATTGTTCTTTAATATTTGCTATCATATTCAGATTTTTAATGTTATTAAAAGAAAATTATAATGTAATAACTTAGAACGATATTTAGTTTATAAATATGTCTTCTATAAATAAGTTTTTAAGAAAAATAATTGTTGGTTCATAATTTTTAATATAGTCTGCTTTGATTATTAATCATTAATAATATTAATGACAAATGTAGCTAATTTTTATATTTGAGATTCTTACATAAGATAAAATAGATAATTAGATAATTGGCTATTTAAAATAAATTTTATTTTTACTCTAATATTTTTATATATATTTAAATTTTATTTTACACTTACTTTATTATTTTGAAAATTATTAAAAAATCTGTTATTATAAAATTCATTTTCTAGCAAATACAGCCATATTGGTTTAGTGACTTATCATAAAACAAAAACTAATCAATTTACAATTTTATTTAATAATGTATAATTTTAATAAAAAATCATTAAAATAAATAACATGTGTTATATTAAAAATTTTCTATAATATATTTGCAATATACTTTTTTTATAAAATACAAATAAAATCTTTTGACTATTAATCATAAAATTATTTAACTATTTTAATGTTAAGACAATAAACTGTGTAACTTCTTTATATAATGTTGAACTAAATGTATTTTAATAAAGTAAAATAATAATTCAAAATACATACTTAAAACTAAAATAAATTAGTTTAAATTAAAATAGTGTTAATTGATCATTCTAAATAAACTATAAATTAATATAATATAAATAAATATAATATAATATAATAAATATAATAAATATAATATAATATAATATAATGAAAATAATCTATTTAAAATATATTAAATATTACTTGATCTAAATTACAGTTTAGAGTACAATCAACACTGACAGGAGTAGCTCAGGCAGTAGTTGACAAAATTGTACGTATTCACCATGACATGAATATGAGCAACTCACAAAATACTCTAACAAACGGAAAACGTGATGATATAACTCTCCTCGTTCGCAACTTCAACTTCCCTCTACCCTATGCTCTTGGAAATCTCTCTGTACCATCAATGAATTTTAATTCACAATTGGCAAATATTAATAACTACTGTGTATCTGACAGTAGTGATGATTGTGATGCGTGGGAAGATGAGACTACTTCGATAACCGATGAAACCTCCAATGAGACGCATAACGCCGCAAAATTAGCAGAAAAAAGAAACGCAAGAATAAAGCCATATGTCGATTTTTCTGAATATTATGCAAATGTTGAAAAAAGAAGAAATGAGGGTACTCTACCTGAAGAAATTGAGTTTTAAATTTTGATAAAAAAGTTTCCAGTCAAAGAACTAAGAAAGGTATATGTGTACATACATGTATACTAATTATTATAATTTAATTTTTGTTCTGTGTTAATAAATATGTGTAATAAAAAATATTTTTTTAATTTACTTTATTTCATTAATAATAATTTGAATGGTAATTTTAATAATATTATTATTAATCAAAAAAACATAAATATTAATTTCATTAGAACTGAGCCTTATGTGTTAGAGGAAATTTAAATATAGGGGTAACAAAACATGAATATAATATAATAATAATGAATATAAATAATTGTAAACATATATATAAATACGTTATAAGTAAATATTAATGAAGAATAAAAACATTTTTCATAATAAAAAGAGGAAAAATTCCGATACAATATGATATTAAATAAAAGCAAAATTATAAACTATGGTAACAATGTTTTTACGTAGTGCATATACACACTCTTAATATTTGTGCATAAAAACAAATATCTCGGATTTTTTAATGAAGTTTTTAAATTTACCCTCTCGTTACTTTCTTTCAGCGACATAAAAGACAGCCCCCGAACCCCATGTGACGATTTTAATTTTACGCAATATTATATTAAAATATATAAAAAAAAACTATGAATAGATTTGAACAGTTATAAAGAAAATTTAAAAAAATCCTTGATTCTTTATAAAACTTCGTATAAAAATAATATTAAATAATCAAATCTAATATTTTCAATATTATAAAAAAATGTTATTAGATTTTAAAAATTAATTTGATTATAAACTGGTATGAAAAATTATAAATTACTTTAGATTGTCGGAATTATTAGAAAAAAAACTATTAATAATTGCAATCATATTTTAAGTATTAATAAATTAATTAATAAAAACATTTTATATTTTTTTAACAAAAGAGGATTATAAATGTTGCGTCACTATAACAACTATTTTATACCTAGTAATTTTACAATATTTTTTGGATAGTACTCATTTTTTACTATCGGGGGGAGACTCGATGTTATGCTGTATACAGATTACGCTTGGGTGGACCGATCTTCTAATAATAGTTCGCGGGTAATTCAAAGGTTATTCCGTACAAATACCGCACCTACCAACAATGAGTTATTACAAATGTTGCGGGTAACTCAAAGGTCAAGCCGTTCAAAGACCGGACTTACCAACTACGAGTCGCCTTGATAAGTCAGAAGTCTCTACCTCTAAGATTTCCCTTCGGTTGAAGTTCAGTCTAGGGACTTGCCAGATTCGACATAAGAATACTGTAATCTGAACAATATCGGTACTTGACCACTCGCCTTTCGAATTCGCGGCGCGAGTTTGTCAGCAGAGGGCCATGGTGGCAGCGACGGCGGGAATGAACGTGAACGGCCTAACTGTGGGCCGCAGCTGAATTCCCTTAATCTGTACTTATATTCTCAGTTATGCACTTCACTTAGTCCACGACTGACGTTCACCCAGCAAGTTTTACACTATACTGTTCTGTTTTTTACATCATCGCAGCGTAGAGACCAGTTTTTAGTTTCTGTCTCCTTTTCTTAGCGCAGAATAATTTTTTTTGCGACGGGCACTCTCGTTGCACCACCTTCCTTCTCAGAAAGAGAGGAGTTTTCTGCGATTCTCTTTTTCCCGCACCACACAAGAGTTCCGGTCACTGGACACAAAGTCAACTGTCTTCTCCAATCTCCACATGATACACTAAAAAACTTCTTCCCGTACGTCAATTCGCTACTTGTGCCATCGGGAAGTATTGCTAACCTGGGTAGCGGAGTTTGGTCGGGAACTGCGTTGATGATAGTTACGGTGTCAGCGGGCTGCTCGGTGATGGTGTTATCGGCGGCTGTGTTGATGATCTCGGTATCGGTGTGCTTAGTATATTATTAATAACGGTGGCTTGTTCGACGGTGGTGTTATTAGCGGCAGTGGTGATATTATCAATGGCGTTCTGTTTGACGATGTTTTTGTTGACAGCGACGGCAGCTATTTTCTTGGCGGTGGTGATATTGATAACGACAACGGTTTTCTCAGCGACGACGATGGCAGCGGTGACTCCGTACTGTTTTCTAGGGCAGCGTGGTAGCTTGCCTCTCGGAAGTGCGTCATAACGGGCGCGCATCTCAGTCTCTGCTTTCTGCCATGCTTTGATACGAATCCTTTCCGCCTCGGAACTCTGAAGCAGACGTTCCACTTCGATACGCAGCGCCCTGATTCTGGCATCCTCGCTTAGGGAACAACGTGTCCTTTCGAAGAGGCAATCCCTCTCCTCACGCTGTATCCTTTTCTGACGATTTTTTCTTCTTGACGGGCCTCTTTCCAGTGGCGTGCCTTTTCTGGACAGCGGGTTTTTTCCAAGCAGCGTGCCTCTTCCGGGCGGCATATTCTTTCGGACGTCAGGCTCCTCTTTAACGTGCTCAGATCCTCGACTAATTTGATGATAGTGGCGGTAACAGCCGTTATCAGTTGGATCGACTGTTGATATTATGTTAAAGCCAAAAGCTTTCTAGTTGAGGGTCTTCTGATCGGCGCTTTATCCGTCTCCATGCTTTCGAAAATTATTAAATATCAGGTGTTTAAGTCTTTTTCTGAATAATCAATAATGTCTTATACGTCTTGTTGCTACTTCTAATTCTTCTTTATAAACTAAAATATCTAACTTTCTTATGCTTTATAAAATTCCCTCTACTGGATGCGTGCTGGAAGCTCCTAACTGGTTTGATGGAACTGACGTGTCGGTGCTTGCGTGAAGCTTCTAGCACGTTTGATGGCACTGGTTCGTTGGTAGATGCTTAGTCGGTAACTTTGGTTTCTTTTATAATTCGTACAACTAATGAGGTTACAAATGGCTTGATTTATTAGGAGTTTCTCTGTTTCCAAATCGGAATATATCAGACCTTCGTCGTCTTCGTGGTCTGGCCTTGGCTGAGGTATGGCGCTCGTTAGCCGCTTGTCGAGCTGTCGGAGGATATCTCTTTCAAGCGGTAGCGGAGTTATTAGGTTTGGATTGACCACAACGACCTTTTCCAGGCGGTGCGCTTGTATTTTCGTATGTATCTGACATGTCGCAGTGGTGATGTGTCTTCGGCGGTGGTGAGATTCAACCTTGATCCTTCCAAGGCTGAAGGTCCATTCTGCCGCAGGTATTGCGCATAGCGCCTTGTCTTCCAAGCTCATGGTTGTAACGCCTGAGCTGGCGTCGTCTGGTGCCATCAACTTCAGTAGCCATAAAACTTCACTTCGAGCTTAATCTGAAAACCGAAACCTATGAGGAGGCGTTGCATTGGGTACTACAGGAAGACAGCTTGGTTCTACTCGTTTCTAAGGATGTCCCCTTCGTCTACGGGGTTGACTCGTCCCTGAATCTTATCGACAGGGTGCAGTTCCATCAATAGCCGGTGAATCGGGCCCTCTTTCACAGTCGAGTGAATTTCTAGTTCGATATCCTGTGTGGCAGGTTTATTGCTAACTGGCGTTCTAATCCCTTCGCCTGCAGTCGAACGAATCGACATCTCAATATCCTGCTCAGCAAGTTTGTTAACAACTTCTTCGCTGGTTTCTTCGCCTGCAGTTGAGCGAGTTTCCAGTTTGATATCCTGCAAAGCGGCTTTAACTAGCGATCCGGTCTTTTCGCCTATAATCGAACGAGTCTCCAGGTCAATTTCCTACGAGGCGTTACATATGGGCTCGGTGTAATCGTTAAGGTCCTGAATATGGATTCGTCTTTTCTTCTCTCCCTTTTCCCCAATCACCACAAAGATTACAAGAGAGATTCTTCGAATTACTGTGTACGGACCTACGTACTTCATATTCATGTACACAAGCTTCATATTGAAGTTCTTGGCCATATCGAAGAGTACGTGTTTCTTTAACAGTATCTTAGTTTGTAGTTCGGGATGCTATTTCCGACAACGTAAGTCATAGTTACGACTTTGATTCTGGAAAGCCTTGGAAAGGTTCACTTTAACCAAAACCAAGACATCTTGTATTTAGCTCTCTCCCGGCATTTAAATAAGCCGAAGTAAATCCGATCACGAATGATTGCGTAGTATTATAGGTGAAAGTCAACTCAGAGAGATATCTATCCAGGCATTGTAGTCCTGATCTACAAAATGCGCAATCATTATTTTCAGGATCCTGTTGGTTCTCTCAACATGGTTGTACTGCGGCGCATACGGTGATATGCGGCAACGGGAGACTCCGCAATTCTCTAAGAATATACAAAATTCTTTATTTATGAATTGTTTCCTGTTGCTGTTACAACGGCGGTCGGGCAGCTGTGTCTGAGAACGACAAACTGTTTGAATTTTACTGTAATGGCCCTGCTGGTTGCCTTTTGCAGGACTATCAGCTTTATCTACTTGGTGAAGCAGTCCTGCATTACTAGAAGCCAGATGTTCTGAGAATAAAACGTTGGCTGGGGTCCTACTAAGTCCTTTGAAACTATTTACCATGGTTTCTCGATATTGGTAGCTAGCATGTTCCCGGCGGGGGCCTGCTGTTGTGCCTTTGTTAACTGGCACTGGTGGTATCGGCAGACATATTGTGGAAAAGTAAAAATCACAAATTTAGTTTTTACAATATAAAGTATGTAAAACTTTATAAATAATTTTTATTCTTTGTAGACGTATGAAAATGATGTACAGATAATATATATATATTAGCCTATTGTAAGTTAATAAACATAATTACACATAGTCTTATTTGAGAAATATTCTGATAGAATGATTAAAAAACAGTAAAATTCTTATTTATAATAACTTGTTATATATAAATATTAATAGTAATGAGATACAAAACCTATAAATGAAATAATTATTTACAAAGTCATACAATTTATTTCTATTCGTAGTTGTTAAACTGATTTGGCATTCATAAGGCTAACTTTTATTTACAATGTACTCTTTGTCTACTATAAAGGATCCATTATTTCATCGGTGTTCAGTATGAAATCTAAGATTCTTATTATAATTTTATAATTATGTATAACATAATTATAAAAAAATATGTATGTATAATTTTTGATATTCACGCGTATATTCAATTTTATATAATAATAATCAAAACTAATTTTAATTAAACAGTAAATATTTCGAATATTTGAAATAAAAGACTGTTTCGATAAGAATAAAATAAATTTTAATCAATGTTCCTTTTTCATATTTCCTTTATTTTTAGATAAACAAATTATTTAAATAATATATAAATAATACTATTTATATTATAAATGGTATTTGTATTTACCAATAATAACTTCATAAATGATATCTCAATTACAATCACTACATGCATAAATAAAAATTTCATGTCATTCAAAACTATTATATAAATAAAAACAATGTGTTTTGCAAGTCATATTTGTACAAAAATATTAAACATTTTATAATTAAATGAAGAATTTTAATTTAATTATTCTGAGTTCTACTACTTCTAAAAAATTTGTTTGGATATAAAAACGAATTCATTTCAAATTAAAAACTTATATTCTAAAATTTTTTAATTATTGAAATAAATAATTTTTATAAAGTTTCATAAAGTAATAGACTTTAAAATAAATATTGTAGTCATATATTCTAAATAAAAGTTCCTTATTAAATTTTATTAAAAATTATTAGTTTTAATAAAAAATAATTTTTACTTTTAGTATCTAGATCAGTAAAATTAATTATATATAAGGTATTATTGTTAAATAAAATTCTTTACTTTGTAATACTTGTCAAATTCTCGCTCGTAGGAATATCTAATGAATGTGATGTTCAAGATCCCTTTTTCTTTCACGTCTTTTTATCGATTGCCTCATTTATTTTTCTTGTTTTCGAGAAAATCTCGTTAAATAGAACTTCGAGGGAGGTAGATAATTCGCAATTTTTAATCTGCGGTGCAGCTTTTCGATTATATATTCTTATTATGCAGAAAGCCTAAACCAAGGTTTTGTCAGCCCGAACACTAGATTTGCAACTTACTTTACAGTCTTACCTGCCTCAAAGTTTACTCTTTGAAAATTTGTATGCTACAACTTAATAAAACTTACAAGCTGCAACTAATATCGTATTTCTTTGAAGGAACACCGATTGCTCTGTCAGATAAGTTGTATGGTAAGTTGTATATACAATGAAACAAACGTTTTGCCCAGAATTATTTTGAAGTATTATACCATTCAAGATTAATAAAATATATTTATGAAAATACTAACCATTCATGTTTTATATTATTTACAGAATAAAAAATGTACAAAAGATTTTATATTTATGCTAATTTTTTTTAAATATATAGAAATCATAAATTTATAAATAGATAAATAATACAACAAATTTATAAAAATTTATAAATTCTAAAATAGTTTTTTTTAATTAAATGTTTAAAATTTTATTACAACGTAATAACTTTTACTTTTCATTAGAATAATTATGATTTAAATAAATAATAATAAATTATAAATAAATAATTTATTTATTTATATAAATAAATATATATAAATTTATTTTTATTTTTAAATTTTTTTATTTAAAACCTTTTTTATTTAAAAACTTTTTTATTTAAAAATTTTTTTATTTAAAAATTTTTTTATTTAAAAATTTTTTTATTTAAAAAATTTATATAAATATTTATATAAATAAATAATAAATAATAAATAAAAAATAAATAAAGTCAAAGTAAATTATAGCTTCCTATTAATTAAGAATCAATACACATATCATTATTAACCTCAAACAATTTAATTAATTTTATATTATTTCTAAGATTTAACAGTTACAAAAACAAAAAAAAAACTCAAAATGTTTATAGTTTCTATTATTCATTTAAATCATTAATTTTTACGATATTCATTAATGTGAATATAAATTATAACAGGTTAATTCCGAAAAAGTGTTAGGATACAACTATATTATATTTAGAATTAAGGTTTATATTCTATGAATAAATTTATAACAAATTATTTTTTAATTACTAAATTAGTTAAAATTGTAAATGAATATTAATATTTTCATTGAATATATGTAACGTAATTATTAAAATATTCAGTTTTAAATATGAAAATAAAATTTATTTTTTATTTTATTTTCAAGTACATAATCTTATTTATTATGCATAATAACTTTGGTCAAACAGATAATGAAAAATTATGGAGAATATGCCTAAACTAATTATTTTTACAGTTTTATTAATCATTACTTTGAAATTCATCTTAAAAATATTTGAATATTTAAAGATTGCCTAAGCATATTTAGTTACAAAAACTAAACATTTTTAAACTTTTATAAATTAAATTTCCTTTCAACATTTTTAGAATTAAATTTTTTTTTCTTTATTTAATTGCGCAATAACGTCCAAAAATTTATAAAAATGATAAAATTACATATAAATATTATACACATCTAAAAGTGAAAGAGATGTTTTATATGTTGTAAAAATATTTTGAAAATTAATTTTTTTTTGTACTATTTGTATTTATAAACAATTTTAATCTTATTTACAATATAAAATTTTGTGATTTAAATAAAATTTGAAATTTTATTATTAAATATTTATAAAGTAAATATATTTTTATAGATTTTTTATGTATAATTTATAGTTTATATTTAAATACAAAGAATATAAAATAATGGATAAGATATTCAGGTCAATATTACACTACAATTAGAGTTAGAAGTACAGAAGTACAAATTACAGTTAGAAGTGAAAAGATTAAACTGAAATAATTAAGATCATACATTCTTTGTAAAAAATTATACTTTGTTTTTAAAATAAATAAAATCTACTTTTGCTAAGATTTTGAAACTAAAATCAAATCACGGTACAAAATTTTTTGTACATATTTTGTAAATCGCATTATTTATGATTAAGATTAAGATTTATAATTAATAAATTATATTTTCGCCATTTTTTGAATTCTTCATAAGATTTTCTAATTCTTCATTTGAAAAATTATCGACTATTGTATTTAATATATCATATAAAAGTTCAAAGTAAGTTGATAAACATAGAATTTTCTTTACTTGCTTTATTAATTTCCATCTCTCAATACCATTTTCTATATTTTACATTAATTTTTTAAGATATATAGGAAATTTACTTTTGACTGTTGTATTTTCAAAACTGACTATTACTGCTTTTTAGCTTACATATTTAGCTAAAGTTGTTACACGTTTTGTCAAAGAATTCATAAGTGAAATATTACAACAGCTATTCTTTTTTTCCATTAATTCCCTTAAACATTTTGAAAAGCATAATTAAAATTCATGAATTATTTCTGTAATAGTTTCATTTCTTTCATTGATGAATAAATTATTAGCTTTCAGTAACGTTGTATTTGCTATTATTAAATTGGCAATATTTTTATTTTTATAAGCAAAAAAACTGTTAAATTATTTATGTTCCAAACATTAACATCAATACCAATATCTAAAAGAAATTGAACAAACTTATCATTAGCTTTTATAGCTACATAAAAGGCAGTTTCATTTTCATTTTCTGTTCATTAATATTCTTTAAATTAGTTCATGTCATAGTTGTATAAAGAAGTGATTGTCTTATACTATTTGTGGCATTTATATTTGATCCATGTTTGATTAATTCTTCAACTATCGCTGCACATCTTATTTTGATTATTAAAAATATTTCGTAGATTGTATTAAAATCAAATTTTGCACCATTTTCCAATAAAAATTTGACTGAATCAATATTTTTTTTAACAATGCAGTTTGTAGTGGAGTATATACTTGATTTTTATTTTTATTTTGATAATTAATAATAAACTTTCTGAATAACCCAGAGTTTACATTAATTCCTTCATATAAAGTATCTTTGCAACTTCTAAATTTTTATTTTTTATTGCCAAATGAAAAGGATTTAAACCATAAGAATTTCTTTTTTCAACATCAACACCGTACTGTAATAACAAATTTACAATATCTTTATTATAAAAATTTATAGCAATATGAAGCATATTATAACAATAATTTGTTTGTTCATTTACATCAGCATTATTCATTGAAAGTAAATTGATAATTCTAAAATCTTTATAACTAATTGCTAAATGTAATGGGCTTTCACCATATGTATTTTTAACATTGACATTTGCTCCATATTATATAAAAAGCATAGTAATTTTTAAATTTCTATTATGAATAGTAGAGTGAAGTGCTGTTTCATTACATTTATTTACCATTTCAAAAATGTTATTATATCTATGTACTTTTATACATATGTTTTACCAACATATGTAAAAGTATTTCTCCATATACATCTGATGCATTTATATTACCAGGATTAAACATTTCCTGGTCTTGATTTTTTAGAGCAATATGAAATCCTGTTTGATAAATATTTGATGTAACGTCCAAAATTTTTGCTCCTTGTGTAGAAATAATTGATCTAATTTAGTTCTACCAAATTCAATAGCTATATAAAACGAACTTTTTTCATAAAGATCTTTAATGTTCGTCTTCGCTTTATACTCTAAAAGATATTTAATCATATCATCATTTTTTGTTACTATTTTTAAGTGTAGTGCAGTTCTACTATAATCAACTTTATTATTTCTTTAAAGCTATTTTTTGTAGCAATATGTAATAAAGTAGGTAATTTTTATATTTAAAATTAAAAACATTATTCCCTAAAATTATTTTTAATTGTATTTATATCTTTAGTTTGCATTATAGAATAAAGTATTCATCAAACATGCTTACTTCAATTTATAAAATCACTTGAATAAAATATAAATATTTTATTGCAGATTAATTGATTAATTTAAGCAATTTTTTCTGAAAAAATGTTAATATATAAAATTGTATAAATATACAGTTCACTATATTAAATCATTTTTATGTTTTGTAACATATTAAAATAATTTATTCATAAATAAATATTGATGATTGTAATTATATAAAATAATATTGATTTTATTAAAATCTCTTGAATTAATTCCTTATCATTATAGTTTAATGCAACATTACAATAAAATAATAATTGTGATAAAAATAATCATAATGAATCCTTTTAATTATACATTTAAATATAATTATACTTTGCTTTTATTATAAGTATGAATTATATTTTCAAAGGCAATCTACAAGTCATAAATATTTTGATAAGATTTTATATCTTCTTTAAGCGCTATTTATTAAATTAATTTAAAAACAGAAACTAACAAAAAATTTTATTATAAGCTCTTACATCTTGTACCTTTCTGCATAAACTGTTATGTTAATTATAAAACAGGTTTTATTATTTAATTTTACTATTTTTGAGCAGCCGATTATTTAATCTTTAGCGCTACCAATGTCAAGATCGTGATTTATTTATATTACATTTTGCTACACTTTAAAAATATGAAACAGTATATTTATTAAATATTGTAATTTATTTTTAAGTAAAAAAATTTTTGTTGATTAATATTCGTATAGAAATCTTATTCTCTTCATAATATTAAATAGGAACCATGTTTTACTGAAATTGAAGTTTAATTTATTTATTACACTTAGAACATAAAAATAATACAAAAAATATTGATGAAACAAGTGTCTTAATAAGCGTTTATGTTATCATGTAAAAAAAATTTTTTTTTGTTACAATTAGTATTATATAACTTAAAATATTTATTACAAGTCAGGTATGCTGTTAATTATTATTAAACATTAAATAGTAATATAAATATAATTTAAAATTAATAAAAATATAATAAATTTAGGAAATATTCTTATTAAAAAAATAACTCCATTGTAAATTATGATAAAATAAATAAATTGTTTTATACATTCTTAGATTTAAATTGTATTTTTTAAATAAAATGCGCAGTAAATGTTTACATTAATAATTTTTACAGTACATGTAGCTTTGTATTTGCAAATGTTTGCATATGCATGTATTATGTGTATAATATAAGATATATAAAAGATTTTCTATAATTTAGTACAAAAAATATTTATAGATACTCAAATGCTAGTTCACTGATGAATTGTCGGTTATTCACTCATAAAGCGTATTTTACAACTCATTTAAACAGTTGTGCGCCATGAGAAAATACCAACATGATCTACATGTCGTGTAATTATGTTGATTTACTTTCTATTTACTTTAAAATACTTTTTCTTTATATAACTTTTCATTTAAATTTTTATCATTCATCTACTTTTTGCTCATGACTATTTCATATATATTTTGGAGAAAAAATTATTTATTATTTAATAAATAGTTATTTAATCTCTAATTATAATTATATACAGTGTAATGCAAAAGTATACGATCTTCATATACTTACATTTAAATGCATTTAGCATACATATAATTTCAAAAATTTGTCGAATTGATTTCATTACAATTTTATAAAATATGATTATCCATGTATATATATATGCAATTTTATTCTTCGTTTCATTAATATAATTCTATAAAACCATGTGTGTATATTATCAGATTGATAACAAATATAAATGATGAGAATTAGAGTCAATAACATTTAATTCAGACGATTATATATTTAATCATTATTGTAACTGATTACTTCTATTTTTTCAAAAAATTAGTAATTTTTTGCCATAGGCATTACTTTCAATCGATCAAAAGCAGCTTTTTCTAGAGCCTCTCTATGATCTGGATGAGCTATGTTGATCAGTTCATAAGCTCTCTGTTGTAATGATTTGCCAAAAAGACTAGCTATACCCCATTCAGTTACAATATAACGCACCAAAGCTCTAGATGTGACGACTCCAGCACCTAAAAAAAATTTTTTTTATATTTAAATATGTAAAAAAATATATGAATAAAAAAATATTTTGAAAAATAAATCTATAATATATAAATTATAACTATTATTAGATGAAAAAGTATATAATTTTTTATTTACAATTTTACATTAGATATTTATAAATAATTACATACTATAAAATAGTTTATAAATATTAAAATTTTTACACTTAAAATTTAAATGTGCATATTATTAAATTTTTCATTATTTTTATAGATTAAATTTTGCTAGTTTCATTTTTAACTTTCAGTGATACATATAATAAATGTATTAAATCATAAAGTTAATAAATCAATGGTGAAGCTTAAAACTGTAAAAAGGCATTGAATCTTTTTAATTCTTTTTTGTTTAATTTATTTAATTTAATATTTACACAAGCAAATATTTTATTTTTTAATATTTAATAAATTAACCTAAAGTATGTGCTTATGAAGAACAAAACTTAATTATATTTATTTATATAATTACTTTATGTCTACTTCAAAATAATTAATAATGATGAACCTGTTGTTGTTTAAATTAATTTAAAACTTGGTTATACTAGGAATTTACCTAGATTAAGTGTGGGAACAATTTTAGTAGCACCCTTGTTGGTTGTAGATCTGAGAGCAATAATTGGTTTTCCTAGATGATCTTCACTCATTGCAGCACCTGAGATGAAATCCACTTGACCTCCAAAACCAGAGTACATTTTTGTCCCGATACTGTCTGAGCTAATTTGCCCAGTAATATCAACTTCTATGCAAGAATTAATTGCTGTCATTTTTGGCTGCTTGGCAATGATTCTTGGATCATTGACATAATCAACTCTTAACATCTCTAAATCAATATTTTAAATGTATTACATACGTAAACATAATAATTTGAGACCATTAACCTAATTTTAAAAATTCAATCAAATTCAACAATTTTTTGAAAATATTAGATAAACAAATCATGCACTATACTTCTTTAAAATTTCTTTATTTATAAAAGAGAACATTTTCATTATAAACCCTGAAGATAGCATTATTTATAATAAAATTAAGTAAACATATGTGTAGTTTAAGATTATTTATTATAAATCATTGTAAAAAATCTTAAATCTTTAATAATAATTGCATTAAAAAAATTAATAAGTAAACAATAAAAATAATAAGGAAACTATTGATTAAAAAAGTGATATAAATTATTAAGAAAGCAATATTTATTATTAATTTTGTTTTTAATTTAATTAATTACACTAAGTATAAATATAACATAATCAATGCTAAAATATTTTGGTTCAAAATTTGTTCTATTTTAAGTAGATATTTGAAAATTTTAATACTTATTGGATTTAAATCCAATACAAAATCATATACATTCAGTTTATATAATACCGGTGTAACTTACAAATTAAATATACTTAATACTAAAATAGAATAGTTAAACAATTATTTATTATTTAAGCTATTTTAATAACGTTTTAAAGTTAGATAAAATTTACTTTACCATCTCGCAAGATTTTTTGATTATTAAGTAGTTTACTAGATAATTAGATTGAACATTGTACATTTAGTGAAATTTTTCTTGAATATTTGGTTTTATTTTTATGTTTAGTTAGTAGTATTTTTAAATTATTAAAAAAAAATTTTTTCATTACATATATTATGTATATATATATATATTTATTTATATTACGAATAACCAAATAAAAAATATTATAATATTTAGTATTTATTTTATTCAAATAAAATAATAATTTCAATAAGTATACGTAGATGTATCTCGAACGTATTTTAAAGTATACGTTTATACATATTTTGTTTGTGTATTAATATCGAGCGATAAAACATAAGAAAATATTTTAAAAAATCTATTGCATATTAGAACAGAAAACTTATGTAAATATAAACTTATGTAATTATAAGAGAAAATAACATTTTTTTAAATCTTATAGCTTTCGCTTTTCTTAGTTATTGCAAAAGCTAAAACATATACAAAATTATTAAATATGTATTTTTTAAGTAATCATACATTAACCTTAAATCCATACTTTATACATTTAAAAAATCTAAAGATCAAATGTGTTCCATAAAAATGAGAGTAAAATGAATTTTAACAGTAGTTTCTATCATCTAATTTGAAAAGATGCATTTAAAAATACATGCTCAATATAAAAATACTTTTTCGACACATAGTTAAATTTTAAATAATTTATTTGACAAATCTATCTTTCAAAGCACTACCAAAAGAATAAGTAATAAAAATAAAATCTTGTTATTTTCAAGAATAGCTTTATGAAAAGTAGCATTCAATATTAAATTTCGCTCTCTCAGTAAATAATGATAATAATATTAAAATAATTACTCATCTTGCATAAGACTGTACCAGAAAAATGCGAAAAATCATATTAAATATCGAATTATGTACTTACAGTAACATCATCGATAGTTTTATTTTAACATTGATAATAATAAATTTACTGTAGTAATTAATTTTCATAAAATATCTGTGTGAATCATGCACAATTATTTTATTTTCGAAGGAGACGATGATTTTTTTCGTAATAACTGGAAAAAATGCACTATTAAATTCTTACCAATGAAGGGATTATTGTCCATAAAATCGTAAAGCTTGTTACTGCCAACGCAGAACGATCCAACAATCCTCCCCGTGTGTATCTTTTTCTGACTATTAGTTACACATCCCAAATTAACGAGGTCTACAACGCCATCGCTGAACATCTCACTATGGATGCCGAGATCCTTATGGTTCTGGAGTAGCGCAAGAGTTGCATCAGGTATAGTACCGATACCAAGCTGCAACGTGGCACCATTATCCACAAGATTGTCCGCAATATTCTTACCGATAAGTTTCTCTTCTTTAGTGGGCTCATTAACCCCATGACTGGACAACGGCTCATTATGACATATCGCGAAATCTATATGACTTTTATGAATCAGCGCATCACCAAATGTTCTTGGGAGATATTGATTTATCTGGGCTGTAAATATTTACAGAAGTATTTATATACTTGTTCGAATATTCGTTTCAATATATATGTATGCATGATTATGAATATATATGTATGTTTTTTCATTTATAGCATTCGAACTTCTATTACTTCTTTGACGTTTTCTATAAAATGTTTTACCACAATGTTTGATTTACAACAATAAAAGCATATTAAATAGACTTTTTAAAAATAAACATGTACATTATATTAATATACAATTACATAAATATACAATTACATTATATATTGTTATAACAAATTTTAAAATGTTAATAAATAAATTTACTATATAAATAACGAATAAATTAAAAGTCAATATTTATATTGTGCTGTCTAAAATTTTAGAGTATAATTTTCATTCTGTTCTATTTAATTTTGAAAACAGATATAGAAATAGAAATAATTAAGATAATAAAAACATTATTGAGGATACATCATTAAGCTTATAATAAAATTTATTGTGGTTTAGCTTTTTATTTAAAGAAGTTATATATTCTTACATGCAAACATTTAGTAATACAGGATTGTCAATTCAAAATTCAACTTACAAGTTTTAAATTATAAATAAACGCAAACAAAATTAAAATTTATATATTTAAAATTATCTATAAAAATTAAAAGAAAAAACTTATAAAATGATTTTCATACATATTTATAGCAATATTTGAGGGTTTATTTAATTTTATTTTCTTGTTTTAAAAAATAAATAATGTTATTGCTTTGAAAGAACGTATTTCAGGCATCCCTTGTCGATTTTATTATAATTGAAATATAATATTACGAATTAAAAGGTAAATTATAAATTTGAAAATACGAATTCTTTGATATTATCTTAAAAAAGAATATCTTGAGAATATTTGATTAAATTTTTAAGTAAATTCGTATATACAGCTTAAAACTTTATATGCATTTGCATTTTTCTCAAAATTGCTCAAATCCTTCATTTTCCATTTTAAAATTTATACTAAAATTATACACATTAATATTCATTCTTACCAACGATGATTTTGGAATGGATGAGAGCAGCTCGAACGCAGTCAACGCTAGTACCTAACGAGCAATAACCTTTTGAATCAGGTGGTGTAACGTGAATCAACGCAATATCTGGCTTGATGTGGCCTTCATTAAAGAGTTTTGGAATCTCGTGCAGAAAGATAGGGATGCAGTCTGCACGACCCTCATTTACAGCTTGCCTCACATTACCGCCAATGAATAGACTGATGGATCTGAAGTGCTCTGGACATCACGAAACCGTCTTACTTTAAAAAATTGCAAAAGAAGTTTCAAAGTAGCCATTTCCTCTTTCGAGAAAATATCATTAAAAGTATATTTAGTTTGTAATTTAAAGAAAATTAATACCATTAATAAATATATTTTTTATTTGAGATAAACGCGTAGTATAAAAAATATAAATTTTTTATATTTCATCGCCAACAGTAGCATTTTTTCTCAAAATTCTACGTTTCAAAATGTTAAATGTTTCATTTAAATCGGTAATTTTCCACACTACAATTTATATAATTATATTACTTGTTTTCGCTATTTTCTGTGCACACTTAATGCCATAATCGATATCAAAACCTTTATTTACAAACTTTCACATCACTACAATTATAATCCAAACAGCAATGAGCGTTTATCAAATTTCACATTACACTAGGTTTTTAATCGTAAAACACCAAGACTTAAGTAATACAACGAAAATATACTAAGAACTTTAACTATTTTACCTCGAGGTTAACTTTTTATCATTGAAAACTGAAATATTAACGCAATTATATCAGAAATTTATAATTTGTGTTTAGAAACATATTTTTGTAAATACAAAAATAAGAATGTACTTGCGACGTCTTTATTAGCAAACGAAGCTTTCCCTTCTAGATGCATGTGGAATAATCTGACATTATTAACATTCTTTTTGATGCCCAATTCTGTCATTCCTCGAAGAAGTTCCACAGGCGTTGCCGCCGCTCCCTGAGCGAATATGAGATTATCTACAAATATTCAAATTAATATTAAACAGAACATATTTTTAAATATTATTTTAAATATCTACATTTAAAACATTAATTTTTTATTGAAAAAAACTTAGCTTGGACAGTAACAACTGTATTATAAATAGAGCTCTAAATTTATTTCATAATGCTAAAGTTTTTATTATATACAACCTTAAAGCCATCATAAACATAAACATTTTTTTATTCAATTATTGAAAATGTTAAAAAAATATTTTTCGTGTAAACATTAAGTTACAAATTTAAAATAATTACAAATGATCAAAAAACTATATAAGCTTCAATTTATAAAGTAATTCATATAAATAATGTCATATTTTTGGAAGTAGTTTATTTTACTGCTTCCTATAATTAATGTAATATAATTCTTTTTATATCTCGACTTTTTTAAGTTAATAGCAATTTATGAATAAAAATATATAAATTAAAAAAAATAGAAATAATTTAAAATTAAAAGAAAAGAAAGGTATAACCTAATAACCATAAAGTCCCCATTAGAATAAGAAATAGGATATAAGTATATTTGAAATAAAAATTTTCTAATGAAAAAAACTAAAATAAAATTCAATACATGTATATAATTATATTATGTATATAATTAAGATACGAGAAACATATTTTAAAAATGTCAAAGTATGAAGTATGTCAAAGTCTTTTATGAAGATAAACATTTTAATTTTGAAATTTATTTTAAAAAGTTACAAATGCATAAATTATTTTAATGCAATCATTTAATGTAATTTTAATGTAATTTGTCGTTCCAAGATTTATAATATGACCATTAAAAAATGTATGAAATCAGAATAATTAAAAATATTATATATCTAGAATAACAATTGAACTTACATAAATTATTTTTATTTGACAAGATAACCGTCAGTTTTCAAACAATAAACACGCATGTAAAGATGAAAAAATATTTATTTTACAGTAAAAATAGCTTAATTTATAAGATACCAAGAACACTATAGAAAAAACGAATTATCTCAACAAAGATATTGCATTTTGAATATTAAATTTGAGTGAAAATTAATTATGTGTAAAGAATTAATATGAAAATTATGCTCTTACAAAAATATATTATGACATTTAATAGATTTTTAAACCTTTAAAATCAACTTTTAAATTAAGAGTGAATTATTACTTGAAAAATTTGACAGTTACAAACTTTAATGCTTAACATACCAATTTTATTTCAAATAAAATTCTTTCTAATAATTTATAATTTTTTAATATTATAATCAATAATATTTCAAAAATAGAATAAGTATTAATGTTTTAGAAGGTACTTAAATCAAATAATGTAGAAAGAGAATTTTAATACTTTTTTTTGCTGAATAAATAATTAAAAAATTGATGTGCCTTATATATTGAAATCATTTTCTTTTTGTTAGTTCGAAACTCACTAGAATCTAGGGCATTAATCAATATTACCGATTAACATTTTTGCGCGGTCTATAATAAACTACTAGTAACTAGTAAAATGTTATTTTGAGAAAAAGAGCACACATAGCTTTTGATATCCAAAGTTATGTTAAAATATATACATATTTACTTATCATGTAATGTTTACGTTGGAATAATTATCAAATCAATACATAATTTTTATCAGAAGTAATTCAGGAAGATCTATTTATTTGTATAATAAGCAACGTAGAATGCATATATATTAATTAACGCGTAATACAAATACAAGATAAGATAATTATTGACTTAAATAATCTTAAAAATACTTTGAAAAGATAGCAAACTATTTATATTAAAAATTAATACAAATAAAGAAATTATTTTATTGAAGCATATTTATTTTATATGATTAGTTTTAAAAAATAAGAACCTAAAGATTAGCTGAAGTATAATTAATATAGCTTCAAATTGACATTTACGTCTAATCTATACCTAATTGTTTCTAATTTAGAACTTGTATGCAAGAGTTAAATGAAGAAACAGCTAAGAATTCGTAGTTTTAAAATATTTTGCATATGAATTATTATACAGTATTAATTTTCGAAATATTTTTTTTTAATTTATGTATTTGCTTAATGTAGTATCTCAACATAAAAATAAAAATACATAGATTATTTATTTATTAATTTATTTATTAATTATTTATAAGTTAATTGTTATTAATTCTAAAAATCATTAATTTTCAATGTTAAAAATTAAAACATGTAAATTAAATTAAAATAATAATGTTTTAACAGTTGTTAGATCAAAACTTATTAATAAAAATAATTAATAATAATTAATATAATTAATAATATTTTTCATGAAAATCCTTATATTATGTATATCTGAACTGAACGAATAATTTAAATACGTTAAAATTTTCAAATGTAACAAGTAATATTGAAATAATATATATTTATTTTAAGCACTATGCTCTTTTTTATGATTAATTTTATTTATAATGAATTCGATGAAAAATGTTTAAATACGTTATTTAATAATCATGAATACTTTTAGATTAAAAAGCTGCGAATGTTAAAATGTAGATACTAGATTTTTAATTGTATGACTCAACATTTATAAGACAATAAATAACATATGATCATTGTGAAATCATAAGCAATAGCAATTACATATGAATATAAGAAGTTGTTAAGTTATTGATAAAATATAATAAAAACCAGTAAAAATATCAGAGGCTATACTAATTATGCTAGTCATTGATTCTGCAATTTTTATGATTATTACAAATTATACAATAAAGCTATACTGATTACAAAATGATGTTAATGTTATTACTGTTGACATATTGTTGATATAGAATATATACTCTTACAAATAATATGAAAAAGAAATGGTGAAAGATAAGAGAGGGTAAACATACAGATTGAATATTAAATATTACCTTTAAGAATATATAATTTAATTTAGTTTTATGAAAAAAATGAAAGAAAAAATATTAGAAAAAAACATTTCTATAAGTAGAAATATATATATATATTACGTTATACTTAAATTGAAATAAGTACCAATGTACTTAAGAATTTATATGATTATTTATATTTGAAAGTTATGAATTTTTCTGATATTATTGCATTACATTATGTTCATTTAATAGTACTTCTAAATAAAGTTTATATAATACTTTGCAATTAATCAATAAAAATGTAAAATTAAAAGAAGCAATATCTAAATATTTATTATTTGAAGTTTAATTCACTATATAAAAAATGCAAGTTATTACAATTATGTTTAACACGTTTCAAATATATATAGTAATAAGTAATTATTTGCATCGAATAATCTTACTGTACCTTCTTAACTTTTTAAGAGTAATGGTTTAGAATAAAGTTTGATACTGTGGACTATATTATTTATTCAAAATAAAAGTAATAAAAATTTTATTTGTTTCTTTAATAAATTATTTACAAAGTGATATTTTTAAAATTCTTATCGATTTTATTAATATCGATAAATTAATACCATAAGTATGTTTATAATAACTATGTATAAAATAAATCAAATTGACTAGATAATTTGTAAACCACTTTTACAAGAATACAACTATAAGGTGCAAAAATTATTATTTTATTGAAATAGAATTATCGAATCGAATATTTCTTACAATAATAAATACTTTATTTATATAAAATAGAAAATAATTTTATTGCAAAAAATCCTTTCTCCTTCAAAAGCAATGATACATTATTGCAAAATTACTCGTTTTTGCAATAGACAATTTTGATTCATTTCAAAAGAATCAATTCATTTAATTTCAAATGTAATGAAAGCGCGTGATGCTGCTGAAAGTCAATTTAGTAGATCATTCTTGTGCCAAATGTATTAAAGGTCACAACTTCGATCACGTGTACTCACTTGAGGCTAACCCAGCCGCCTCGACGGCCTCCTCAGCACATTCGACAAAAGACGGCTCCTTATTCGGAATAGGCATCGATGGTTCGTTCACATAAGTGTAATAGCTTTTGGACATTGGTGTAACTGTCATCTTGTAAGGCCGTAGGGCCAATAGTAATCGCAGTAAGTTCGACATTGCAGATAGTTTTTTTGCGATCTTCAGATCCTTGAAATAATAAGTCAGTCCTAACGACTGCACTATGATTACAGATGCCGTCTGTTAATAAAAAAGAATCAAATCAAATTAAAGAAGAAAAAGTACAAGAAGCTTTTTACAGTCAAATAATACACAATAATAATCTGATCAATTATTAATTGTTGCATTTTCCTAAAATAGATAAAATATATTAGATATAAAAGAGTCTGAAGTTTGCAACATTGTTGTCGCAACGAAAATTGAAAAATTTTAAAATCGAAACAGTTCTTCAAAAAACTATCAAAAAGTATTAATTATTACACAAAACAACAAAATAATGAGTTTCACAAACATTCTACCCTTATAAGGATTATTAAGGTTTATTATTATTATTATTACCTTTAATTACCCTTATTAAACCTTATTATTACCCTTAAGGCTTATTAAGGGTTGAAATTTTCAAAAATTCATAAAAGTGTAAATATTAATATGGCCAAAATTTTTTAAAAAAATTATTAAATATATTAAAAAAACACACAAAAAAAATTTTTCATGTATAATATTCAATAAAAACAGTTACAAAAACATTGCACAAAATTACTTTTCAGATTATGGCGTCTCATTATGTACCAAATGCATCCACAAAGTCTCATTTCGAAATTCGAAGATGAACTTGAGTTTTAATGCATTTACATGCAAATGCAGTCTTATACATATGGGTATAGAAGGACGTATATATTTGTTAATAACAACTCTCACAAAAACATTGCACAAAATCTCTTTTCACTTTCTGATGTCTTTTTACATACCAAACAGACACAAAAAATTTCATTTCGAAAATCGGTATGGAACTAAGTGCTCGTTGCACTTGAATGATATGACTCTTATACACATGTCTATATGAGGAGCCGTATATTTGTTAACAACAACTTCTACAGAAACATTGCACGAAATATTTCTGCACTTATTTTATCGTCATTGTCTGTTCTTAAAATAATAGTGTATTCATTTTTTTAAGGTGTAGTAGATTAAAGTTGTATGTTTATTAATGTAGATTATCAGTTAAAACTAATTCTTTTACTTCTATACTAAAAATTTACTACGTTATCAGGAGTTTCGATATAGTATATAAAATTATTTAAATGAACATGTTCAAAGTTTATATTTATATTTTTGCAGTTTATAAATAGAGGACTAAGAAATCGTTTTTTCATTGGATGTTTTATTCGTTAATATATAAATGTGTCATAAATTTTTTAAATATAATTTAGACACTGGGTTTTATTTATATTAACATATAATTAAAACTATTCCAAAGCCTTTTTAAAAATTTTATATTTCTTAAAACATGTATTGACTCAATAAAAATGTAGAATTCATCTTCTATTACCGAAAATGTATGAAAAGTCATGTTCCGCGCCGATTATTTTTCAATTTTTTTTTGGTAGTTGTTTTTTATATGAACTTTTATAACTGATTAATAATATTTCTTAGAATAATGAAATTATCGTAGTTACGATTTTTTTGAAATTTTCATCCCTTATAAGGGTAGTTTTAGAGGGTGGAATTAATTTTAAATCATTTATTTCATCGTTTTGTGTCGTAAGTGATAACTATAATTTTTTCGATAAAAAAATTGATTTTGAAAATATTCAAAAAAACGAAAAAAAAATTTCGTTGCAACTTCAACGATGCAGACTTCAGACTCCTAAAAACAATATTATTCAGTAATAAATGTAATATTTATTTTACAAAGCTACTGAGCTAATATCAAATACGCAAATAAATAAAAACAGAGAGATATTTTAACAGATTAATCAAAGAACAGTCTGCATTCAAAAAATTACTAATAACTAAATTTCAGATTATATACTAACGAATACGTAAAAAATAAATAATTAATTATTAGATGAGTCTAAAGTTTCCAACGTTGGAATTCCAACAAAAAATCAAATTTTTCAAAACTTGAAATTTCTTCAAAAAAAATACGTAAACCAGAAAACTATGATACAATATGAACAAAGAACGATATAACTATAAAAACACCCCGAAAAACGACCCGTATTAGGGGATGAAAAATTGAAAAATTGAACAATTCAAATTTTTATTAACTATCATAAACAACAATCATTATCAACCACCAAAAAATAAAAAAAATTTTTTATTGCTGATAGAAACTTGTTATAAACAAAATGTTTCATCGCGTAAGAGTACTCGCAGAAGACCAACTGATACAATAGACTATAAATACAAAAATTAATAATATTTTAACAAAAAAATTTTTAATAAAAAGATAGGAATAACAAAAAAAATTAAAAGAAATATTTAGCAGTATTCCCAAAATCATCCGCAAACAACACGTTCAATACGCTAACGATGGGCATATGCATTGCAACACTTAATTGTTAATTAACATATGTTCCCGGGACATTCAGCAACTTTTTACTATTGATTGTCGTTAAACATATAAAAATAAACAAATAACTCGAATGGCAACAAATCTGGAGATTTCTTCATTGTTTAAATAACCTTTGAAATTAGCAGAGTACGTACGGCAGATTATTGTTAATTAATTTACGTTCCCGAAACATTCGACAACATTTTATTCATGAATATCGTCGAACATATCAAAAGCAACAAATATTCCGAATAGCAACAAAATCTGGATAGGTCGTCAAAGTTTTCAACAAACTTAAACAATTCCACAGCCTATATGTATTCTTATGCCGCAATACTTAATTGTTAATTAACATATGTTCACGAAGTATTCGACAAATTTTTATTATTGCTTATCGTTAGACATATCAAAAGCAACAAATATTTCGAATGGCAACAAAATCTGGAGATCTTACTCAAACAATTCCACAGCCTATGCTCACGCAGTATATGTATTCTTATGCCGCGACACTTAATCGTTAATTAACATATATTAAATACGCAAAAATAAATCAACTGCATTTTTATTAAAAATATATTAAAAAATTAAATAAGTTTTTTGCTTAATAGCACAACACGTAACATCGTAAGATATAGGACGTTTTCAAGACTATAACCAAGAGCATTAAATGATCCTATGACTAACTTTTATATCTTAAGTTTATTTACAAAGATGTGAAATAACTCCTTAATTGATCAAAAATTAATTAATTCTATATATAATAATAAAATAAAATTTAATGCAACTTTCTAATTTACTATATTACATTTTTCATTTTTGTATAATAAAAAAACGTCCATAAATATGAAATAAATAACATAAGATTAAATTAAATTACTTATATTTTTTGGAATACATACATGTAAGAATTAAAAATAAAATATGATATAATATTGCTAATCAATTTTAATACTTTTTCTCATACTCTAGATAAGCTGAAACTAAATAAATAAATATTATATCGTACGAAACATTAAAAATAAAAATTTTAATTTACCATTATTTTCACGGAAGATTTACATATATAATTTTTTAAATATTTTCTTTTTAAATATAAAAATAACATTTTATTTTAAATTGTTTTGAAAATACATATTTCCCCATAAATATTTGTACCTAAGCATAATATAACAAATAATATGTAATTTTGAATATATTCGATTATAATTAATACTTCTTCAAAATTAATTCACGTAAATTCAAGTTTAAGAACTATCAAATAATATTCTTATAAATAATTCCTATTATAAAAGATAACGTACGTATTTATTTTCTCTCACATAATTTTTATAGAAAGCAATAATATTTTTTCTAAATTGCAAAAAGCATCTTATGTTGTATAGAATTGGACTTGAAATTGCGTGTAAACTATATTAAGTACATTTTTACTAAAATAATATTATTATTCAACAATATTATAAGAATTTTGATTGAACAGAAAATAGAAAGATATTATGAATCTGAAGTTTCCAACGTTAGAACTCCAACAAAAAATCAATTTTTTTAAAACTTAAAATTAAAAAAAAATCATGTAAATAAATGATATAATCCGTAAAACACGCACAACAACAACCCTTATTAGGGCATGAAAAATTAAAAAATTACGAAATTGAAAAATATGAAAATTTCACTAACTATTATTAACTATAAACATTGTTAAATACTAAAGAAATAAAACAAAAATTTTATTGTACATAAAACCTTATTATAAAAAATAGAAATTTCGGCGTGTACGAGTACATGCAGTAGATCGCCTCGAACAACACTCTAAATACATTAATTATTAATGATTTACTAATAAAATTTAATACTAAAATAAAAATACTAACAAAATTCTAGTGTCCAAGAATAAAAAGTAGAAATACCAATAACAAGTATAAAATAATATTCAGGAATATTGCAAAAAGCAGCTATAAATAAACATGTCGTATACCATTCCTATGCGCACTTGCGTCTACCACATAATTGTTTAACAAAATCATGATATTAGGATTCAACAACTTTTTATCGATGAATTACGTTATAGATATAGTAATCAACAAATAAACAAATTTCAAGGAAAAAATGAAATTTTCGTCATAGTTAAACGTTGTTTAAATGACTCCGTACGTATAAGTATACTGTGTGGCGTTACTGTTAATAACAATATATTGCCAAGTCATCCCACGTTTGTTTTTATTATTGAATATTGTTTTTATCATACATAAATATACAAATAAACTGAATGTCAACAAAATCGAAAATTTAATACTAAAATAAAAATACTAACAAAATTCTAGTGTCCAAGAATAAAAAGTAGAAATACCAATAACAAGTATAAAATAATATTCAGGAATATTGCAAAAAGCAGCTATAAATAAACATGTCGTATACCATTCCTATGCGCACTTGCGTCTACCACATAATTGTTTAACAAAATCATGATATTAGGATTCAACAACTTTTTATCGATGAATTACGTTATAGATATAGTAATCAACAAATAAACAAATTTCAAGGAAAAAATGAAATTTTCGTCATAGTTAAACGTTGTTTAAATGACTCCGTACGTATAAGTATACTGTGTGGCGTTACTGTTAATAACAATATATTGCCAAGTCATCCCACGTTTGTTTTTATTATTGAATATTGTTTTTATCATACATAAATATACAAATAAACTGAATGTCAACAAAATCGAAGATTTTGAATTGAATATTGTTTCTCATATCAAAATGAACAAATAACCCGAATAGCAACAAAATCAGAAATTATTGTCATATTTAACAACAGCTTTAAACAAGTCCACTTCATATGCTTATGCCATATGTGTATTTATATACCGCGACGAATTTCTGTTAATAAAAATATGTTGCCGAGGATTTTTTATTATTGAATATAAATACGAATTTATTAAATAAATCGAATATCAACAAAATGGAAGATTCTTGTCATATTTAACAATAAAATGCTGCGCTATACGGCGTACGTATACGTACGAAGTGATTTAAACAATAATTTTAACTATGACGAGAATTTTATTTTTTCTTAAAAATTTGTTTATTTGTTCATTATTATATTGTTGTTTCAACATTGAAACTTCGGACTCGTAAGATATTTATAGATAGAACGAGACTCCACTGAACTCAAAATTTAATTACAAATTAATGTAGAATTGTATAATATAGTCTTCAAATTTGAATAGAACATTTTGAATAGAATAAAAATACAATAATTGTTTAAATTTATCCTAAAACAATGATAAATTAATTTTTCTAAAAGACAAATGTTATATCAAAATTACTTGGAAAAAATAGTTACATTTCTGGTATGAATATTTAAACTTTTTCATTGGTTATTTTATAATTATTTTTGCTGCACTGTTTTAAGGGTTAAATATGTGATTCATAATAGACTATAATTCATACGAATTTTAATACATTTTCTAGAATCAAAATATTCAAATAGTATGTTTTAAAATGAATGTTTATTAGGAATTAAAAGTAATTATAGTTATTGGGAACTCGGTTAAGAATATGAGACTGCAAACTCAAGTTTTATATAAATCAAGATCTATTTTTCACTAGTCAGTAACATAATGTAATTATATAACTTTTTTAATTCTGCTATAGAATAGAAAATGGTACCTAAATTTATTTTACTTAGTTTTTTTATTAAAGGTTATCTTATACATCAAGTTTAAATATTTCAGAATTTTTCAGAAACAAATAATTGCTTTAAATTTAAATGATTTAAAATATTTTTTTTAAATTTGTTAAAAGATTGTAGCAAAATAACATTACTATGTAAAATACTTTTACTATGTAGTTGTCAATATTGAAAATTTTAAGCATTCAATTTTCTTACAAATGGTATTTTTAAATTATCATATAAAATAGTTTTTACATTTTTTATAAAATTCATCAAATATAAAAAAAACAACTTTTAACGCAATTATTGTATATCTAATACATTATACATTTTCTATGAAACTATACAAAATAATTGTAATATTTTTAAATTAATTTATAATTAATTATCATTTTTACACAAATGTTTAATAATAAAGTAATAGTTTTTAAAATATCTACTTTTTCCAAAACACAATACATTTGAAACTTTTTGTACTCTATGTGGAGTTTTAAATAAAATTAATTTTTTGTATTATATTTAAAGTTAAGCTATGCATTATATTTCTTATATATAAATGTGTTTATGTACAGAATTGATAGCGTACATAATATTCTCATGTACATAAATATATTTAAATAAAATATATTTTTACACATAAATGTTTATACATTAAAATTACAAAAGTTTCTTATTGAGTTATATTATGTTATTTAGGAGATCATATAAATTGGGTTATGATTTAGTTTCAATTATGATGTAACTTTTTTAAAGTTAAATATTACTTTTATATACCAATCATATTCAATATTTTCTTCATCACATTTATTGTTTTATTCATCACATTTATTATTTTACATTAAAGTTTTTGGTAATAAATTTATTTTCATGCGAAAACAAGGGTAAAATATTTTATTACAGTTTGATAAATCCGTTCAAACACATTATTCATTCAACAATTAAATTTCTAAAATTTGGCTAAATAAGGAAAACAGTTTAACAGACCTCAGTTCTCATTCATACGAATAGATAAAAATTGAATCATCTTAGTTAACAGTGAGAAAGGAATTGTTTATAGTTTTGAATTTTCATTCTGCTAAATTTTATGTTTGTTAAATTTTATAATACAATTTTCATTTTAAGAATGATAAATTAAAAAAAAATAAATTTACACTTAAAATATTAAACTTAAATTTCTCAAACTTTTATGTATTTTAATATTATAACATGTTAGAATTCTGTACAAGAACTATTTTTATTTTATTTATTTTCGTATTTTTTAATAACAATTTAAAAATTATGTAACTACACGTAACACTATATTTCCTATTAAAGATATTTTTATAAAATTATTCTTATAAATTTAAATAGAAAAATATTTTAATTATTTGAATTTCTTAAAATTTAATTTGATTTTAGTACTATAAAATTTATATTTATTGTAAATTTTTATTGCAGTATTAAAATATATATAAAGTATAAATTTAATATATGTTTATTATAGTATTAAAAAATTGAAACTTCTGATTACTTTTATCACTGATTTCTTTGTTTTGTTTATTTAGGTATATTTAATTTTATAGATAAATAATAGTTTAGAATGTATTTTTAGATGTTCTAAAAAACTACATGAAGATTTTTTTAATTAAACAAAAATTAATGTATATATTTATTAAGCACATAGTAGAACTTTTAAATATAGTTTACGTATTGTAGTCAATATAAAAATTTTATTCAAGATACATATTGCACTTTTTATTACTGAACCTTTTCTTTCTATTTATTTTGTTTATTTTGTTTATTCTCTTTAATTTTCCATGATTCTTATCTAATAATTTTAATAAATACATATTTTGATCTAGTAATTCTGGTACTGAAAATTTAATATATTCAAAAATATAATCTATTATTTATTAATTTTGTTATCACTATTTTTTAAAAATAAAACATTAATTATTTTATATCAATTTACATTTATATAAAATTTTAACATAAATTTTTTTTTCTACGATAAAATTGTTTAATAGTTATAATTATAAGCTTAGAAATAAAATTTAATCATAATTTTTCTATTTTATTTCGAAATTTATCAAAGCAAAACTTTTAAAAAATATCTCATTAAAGTTAGAGTACTAAATCTATTAACAGTAAAATTTCAGGCATTTATTCAAAATTTTTAATAAAAGTAAAGTAACTATTTTACCAAGTACAAAAATGAATAAACATCTTTACTATAATTAGACTAATCATGATTAATATTGTTCATTTTATGAGTTCATCGTATAAGTAAACACAAAAATAAAATACAAAATAAAACAAACATTTATTTATTATAATACAAATTATATTCTGAGAGCTATTAAATATCATAAACGTATTTGTAACAAATCTAAATATTACAAATAAATATTATATATCCTTTTTATTAAAAAGAATATACATTTCTTAATTTCTTGTCATAATTTTACATTGTATGCATTCAATAAAACAATTAGAATTGAGTTCTAATAACTTCAAATATACTTAATTTTTGTAAGTCTTAAGAATCTTGAACAGTTCCCCTCTGTATTAGAAGTTACTTGGCTTATTCACCTTAACTGCATACGTGGATAGCGTGATTTTTATGCAGCTGCTAAGAGTTAGAAGCAAATTGCGTCGGGTTACCTCTTAACCTTTATTCAACAGCGACAAAATAAACATGAATAAGTTCTACTGATCCGTTTTAGAAACTAATCGTTATGTACAAATGTGTATATGTATATACTTGCGAAAAAAAATAATAAAGTTGCAGCAAATAATTACTGACTCACTCATTCCCACTACAAACTGTAAACTCGATCACTGCTTCCAACTGGCGAATTCCGAAATTAATCTAAGCTCTGCTGAAAACAATTCTAATGAACCTATATAAACGGTTAACTATTGGCTATAAAACTGATCGAACATTGGTATGTCAATTGCATTAATAGGCTACACTATGCAAACATCAACCAACCATTGTCATGCAGAAGTATATCGAGAAAACAATTCGAGTTTACATATCTCTATGTTCATTGGTTAACGATCTTGCGCGTTTTATGAACTAACAATAATAGAATCCAGACACAAAACCGTAAAGAGTTAGCAAAACATTTAAACACTCACAATTTATTTTACAACTAATTTTTTATTATAAATACTTATAATTATAAAAATAATTAAAAATAAAAATAACGACAATATTTTGATGTATAATTGTTTTCTATAAGAAAAAGTATATAATTTATGAAAATTAATATATGGTAATAAAAACTTTAAAAATGAAAATAGCTAATTTAGGTAAGAACATCCCTTAAATATAAGTATACTATATTAATTATTATTGGTTTTCTTATATATATATATATATATTTCTTATATATATATTTTTAATAAGCTCTTATATAATTTGAGACTTCTGTGAATAAACTGCACCCTCTCTGAGAAAAAATTGTAAGGTCAACATCCCTTTTCGATGAACGACTTACTGGAAGAAATTTGCCATATTCATTTTTAAATATCACAAAGTTACTTAATAAAAAATGTGTCATTTTAATTTATGTTTCCTATATTTTTCATCTTTTATTCTGCAAGAGAAGAAGAAAGAGAGAGAGAGAGAGAGAGAGAATTTTACAATATAAATTTGTTGAGAAAAAAATCTCAGTTTTTATAGTTACGCGTTATATTCCAATCAAAAGAACATTTTTATAAATTAACTTTTAAATAATAAAATGAATTAGTAAATCCAGAGAAAGTTAACTTTTTACGATCAACATTATTTTATCAAAAGAAAATCATAACAGTGTGAATTACGAATGATTTTTAACTTAAAAATATTTATTATAGAAAATTTGATAAAATCGTATCATATTTTTATAATTCATAAATCTTTTAATTCACTTCATTGAAAAAAATTGATTAAATATTTATTAAAAAAATTAATTTATTATCCCCAAAGTATAATCATCAATAATTTTATACATACCCAATAACCCATTTATATACATTAATACATTCGAAAGTATAACGGTACAAATAATTTATATGTCAAAACAAATGTATTTGTAATAAATATTGTTATAAAATAAATGTTGAATAATTATATTGTACTTTTGTACATATGTTTTATCTTTATTTTTTTTTCTAAGTTTAAAAATGTTGTTATTATATACGTAATTTTATTATATGAAAACAATTACCGATTAATATATGATTTAAAAGCAACAAATAATTTTGACAATTGAATTCAACTTTGCAAAAAGTCTCTAATTTGTAATTAATTATATAATTAATGATATGGTTATAGAAAATCCATCTCAGGAATATATCGATCAATATAATTAAATTTATAATAAAGTATTTAAAAAAATTAAACATCTTACTGTATTGTTCAAAATACATTTATATATGAAAATAATAATATGAAATAGTATATATGAAAATGCTTTAGATGTGTACACTTTTGTTATGATTTTGACATCTCTATCTTATACTAGAAATCGCCTACAATCTTTTAATCTTATTGATTATATAAATATCAGTTTGACTATAATAATGTATATATCGATGCATCATATTGTTTTTATATAAATATTAATAAGCTTTGCTACCAATGATTGATTACAAATAATTCATATAAAAAAATACTAACATCTTTACGTAAAATGCATTAACATTTATATTTAATATGAGAGTGACTACAGCAAACCAAAGAGCAAAGCTGATAAACTCAAGCAACTACTATCTCATTTCCCCCATTAACGCGTTTTAAAGAAAAATAAAGTGATTTAGGCATGCAACAACTTTATTGCCTATGTATTCGATAAAAATGAATTAAGCATCTGCTTAAAATAACAAATTGTAAATAAACTAAATATTTGTTAAAATAACAAATATCTCAAAAATAAATCCAAGTAATAAGACAAATTTTTTAAACTGTCTATTAAATATCAAAAGTTTCATCTTTTAATTCATTTAAATGTAATTTATCCAATCATATATAATATACTATATCAATTCCTAGTTTGTTATTCAGTATTTATAATAAAATTGTGTGCTTATATAACAAATCCACAAATATCTGTCGAGAGCAATTCGGCATAAAAAAAATTAAAACCACAATATCATAATAGATGCACAATCGACTTTGGAGACTATTTCAGGATTGAGAAAAGTATTGATTGATATTGAATACACAAAATAAGTTTGATAATTAAAATAATTAATTGTAACAGTCGCTTTAATTCTTTAATATTTTTAAACACGAAAAGTTATTTTAGATTGCTATAAATTAAGAAAATATAAAAACATAAATACTTCAATTATAATTGATTATGAATACTGCAGTTTGTATTTATAAAAATAAATAAAACCATACATTTTATAATTTCATTTACTGTTCTAATCCTATTGAAAATTAAGTTGGACAAATATTAAAAAAAATAATTTATAATAATTTGTAATATTTATTTATTTTAAGGAGTTTATTGTATAATTTTTTAAAGAATATAAAATTTATGCCGTATTTAAATTGAAAATGCTTTGTGCATTATACCGTACAATAATAAAATGTGTAGAAATAAATTGGGATAGATTTTATTTTTCTTCAATATGAGGAATTACTTAATTAATTATCTTAGCATAATTTTAAATATATTTTTAAGTTGCAAAATGTATAATCAACTTACTTACTAAGATATAATTTTGCAAAAAATTTTAGATACTTTTTTAGAAGAATACGCGAAGATAAAGATATTACACACTGACAATCATGATATATTTCAATTTTAAATTTCCTAATATAAGAAAATGCGCTTGATGACAGGAATTAAGAGAAACTACAAGAAGAAATGTTTAAATAAAAATTTACAAAGTATCTATAATAAATGTTTATTTGTAAGTAAATTTTTTAAAATCTTAAACAACAAATCGAGCTTTTTTAAAAGTTCATATATTATATAGTTAGTTTTTAAAATGAAATCTAAAATTTAAAAAAGTGAAGATATTTCGTAAATGTTTACAATTTTGCTAGTATTAAATAACAGAAAACCATATTTTTTTCTTATAACCAATTTTTTAATCAAATAATATAGGGTGCTCAGATTACAAAGGTTAGAGAAGTGAATGGTAAAGTTTTACCTCTATTAAATTTCTTATTTTTACTAGTCATAGATACAACTAGCATGAAATTTGAAACTAAATTTAGAATGATAAACACATTTTTGTATAATCTACAAAATAATATATTTTACATATAGTAGGCATTTATATATATTGCACTGATATATTGAAACAATTATATTAATGCAATTTATCAACTACATTTATACATGAAATAAATAAATAAAAATCATTTTAATTAGTATTCGGCAAATAAATAAAATGCCATTTAAAATAATTCTTTAAATGAAATAATATTTGTCAAAGTAAAATTAATGTTAGTTAAATAATATATTTATTAAATTTATATTAGATTTTCACCAATTGTCGATGTTTGTAAGTTTCATTTTCAATTAGAAATAAACGAAGAAAACTGCAGATTAATTTTTCAAACTGAAATATGATATTTTTAACTATTGTATAATAATCTATGCTATGTAATAACTGAATTCGAAACTTCTTTTGGACAAATGATTTGGATCCGATGATTTAATCATTATCTCTGAATTTCTGAATTATTAAATGGTTGATACGCAATTTTCTTATTTTTAGCAGAAAATTAAAGTATACTATAAATCATATTTCGCGTAAAAATTCTTTAAACTCAATATCTTTTTGACATATTTTGATAACTTAATTAATCATAATTAATCAATAAAATAGCAAATAATAAACAAAACAAATGAACTCCTTGCTCGCTACGATACTTAACAAACCGGCTAAAAATTAAATACAATGAATATTTCGTGAAATGTTATATAATTTTTTAAAATTTTTTATTACTTATAAGTATTATAAGAAATCTATAAATTAAATATTTTATAAATTAAATATCTTATATTTGTTCTCAACTTTTAATTTAATTTGTACGTTTGAAACTATGCAAACGATGATTAACTGCAAGACAATTTTAATCAAAATATATATATATTAATCGAATATCAATAGTATAAAATTGAATTTAAATATAAATAAAAATATTTCACTTGGAAATTTTTAGTACTTTTACGTAAATTAATATGAATTTACAGTCACTCATACTTTTATTAATATTCAAATTTTGGCGCTAATAACCGGATAGTAAAAAATTTACATCAAATATTCTATTATATAAGAAAAGTTATATCATCTTAAAACGTTACTGATAGTTAAGTAAACGTAACGATAATCATGAATTTATCTTATTATTTGAAAATTTGGAAAATATTTCGTAAAGACTCTTTTGAAGAGTCCATTCGACTTAAGGAGTATCAGCACACGAGCCACGTGATCCCACGTGCTTTACACTACTCTTCTCATCTTTGTCATACTCAAAGCTCGATTAATTCTAAAAAACCCTAAAATATTCTTTTTTTTTAATCCAGACTTTATCTTATGATCTCAGATTCTTTTACATAAGATACTTTATTTATTACCGTAGACAATTACTAAAAAAAAATTTTCCCTCATAGATCGAACTCCGTATTTTGTCTTTACACTACATCCCCACTTTGATAGTCCGTTTGGTTTCCATCCTTCTTACTCTCAATGTACCAGACTATTGGCGCAATATTGCGGTGCATTCCGCCTTCTGCTACACAGAAGTCAACGGCTACAACGACAACTATCCGCGGGATTAAAGGACTCCTTGTGTCTCTTTCACTCCCATTTATAGCAAACAGGGAATAGATCACTTCGTGCAGCAGGGTTTTGCAATATGTATTCGAAAACGATCGAGGCTCATCAGGCCCAGCAGGAACACATTCTCGCCGTCTCCCGCGATTTTATTGCCCAGCCTCGACTTAGTAAGTTTAGTTTCTCTCTCTCTCACTCTTTTTTTTCTAATTTTTATGCGTCTTTCCATTTAGCGTATACCATCTTCTTGGTTTCATGAATTTTCAAGACTAGAGTATTCAATAAAAAATTATTTTAGCTTATTCAATCATATTTAGGTTAGAAGCAAAGCACACAGTTGATGTTATATAAAATAACTTTAAAGAGAATGATTCTTGTATACGCACTTATCTATTCGGTCAAAGTGAACACAATATGTAATATTCTGAAATATACTCGAGATGGGCGTAGTGCTAACTTTTGAGTATATTGTTTTCCAAAATTGTCATCTTATAAAAAATTTTTGTTAAATCCTTTATGTATTTGAATATCGCGTAAATATACTATTTCTAATATTTTGAGTCGAGGTGCAAGAGAAAAAGATAAATGCAACTAAGTAAAACAGAAACATTAATAGGTCGTGCGTCATGTGACTGCAGACGACGTACGTCTTACTTCTGTATGCATGGGATACTTGTGCAGAATTGTTAGATTATTCAAAATCGGTGTTTTAAGGGTGGATATTTAAGTACTCTTGGTTTTTATTTTCTTTATATATTTTTTTATATATATTTATTTTCTTTATATAAGATTTTATTAAGTAATAACTTATTATATATAACATATAATTACTTATTATATATAAAATTATTTTTAATGAAATCGAATACATTGTACGGCAAACAGGCATTTATTTAGACAGGTGCATCTTTAGATTTTACTGCTGTGTTTATGTGTGAAGTTTTGGAAATTTTTATAGAAAGTTTTCTTTAGAACTATTTTGATTACAGGAAAAAATAGATTTTCGATTTTATACTGTAAATATTTGCTGTTATCTTTATAATGTGATTTGTATTTTCTGGCTGTATATCCGAAATCTTTGAAATTTTAAGAAAGATTAAATTTATTATATTAATATAATAAACTATTACTTTTTATTGTATAACTAAAATTGTATTTAAAATTATAATATTTTTAATAAATTAATACGTTTTTTATAGCTTACAAGACTGTATCTGGTGTAAATGGACCTCTAGTTATTTTGGATGAAGTTAAATTTCCCAAGTTTGCTGAAATTGTTCAATTAAAACTTGCTGATGGATCGATACGTTCTGGTCAAGTATTGGAAGTCTCTGGCTCTAAAGCTGTTGTCCAAGTATTTGAAGGCACTTCTGGTATTGATGCAAAAAATACACATTGTGAATTTACTGGTGACATACTTCGGACACCTGTTTCTGAAGATATGTTGGGTCGAATTTTTAATGGCTCTGGAAAACCTATTGATAAAGGACCCCCTATTTTGGCAGAAGATTTCCTTGATATCCAAGGTCAGCCCATTAATCCCTGGTCACGCATTTATCCAGAAGAAATGATCCAAACTGGTATTTCTGCTATCGATGTAATGAATTCTATTGCCAGAGGGCAGAAGATCCCAATTTTTTCAGCTGCAGGTTTACCGCACAATGAAGTACATAAACAATTTTATAAAGAAATTATTAAAAAGTTATAATCTTAAAATTATTTCTGTACTAATTTATAAATTATTAATTTTTTTAAATGCTTTATGTTTTCAATAAATTAGTTATGAATCATAGCTTTAATATATAGTAAATGTTAATATTTCATAAGCTGTATCATTTATATTTTTAAATACAATTCAATTTATTTATTAAGCTATAAAATTATTTTCTACTTTTGAAAATCAACTATAATGATAACTGAAAACTAGTATTATTAGACAACTTATGTTTCTAGGTTCTTTCTTTATTTTTTTAAACTTTTAGAAATAAAAATGAAATTCTTTTATATCAGTTAACACTTATTTTTTCAATTGAAAATAATATTAATTAAATTCTTTTTATAAATTCAAATATTAAGAAGAAGATTATTTATTTGAAGGAACCGTATATTTTCTTTTTTTTTTAGATAAAATGTGATAGAGTAATTATCAAATAATATACCAGTCTCAAATATCTTCAATATCATGCATTATTTATTTAAAATTACATCTAATACATTTAAAATTATTACATAAAAAATTGTAATAATTTCCAGATTGCTGCACAAATCTGTCGACAAGCTGGTCTTGTTAAAGTGCCAGGAAAGTCTGTCCTCGATTCACACGAGGATAATTTTGCTATTGTATTTGCTGCTATGGGTGTCAATATGGAGACTGCACGATTCTTTAAGCAAGATTTCGAAGAAAACGGCTCTATGGAAAATGTTTGTCTATTTCTCAATCTGGCTAACGATCCGACTATCGAGCGTATCATCACGCCTCGCCTTGCCCTTACTGCTGCTGAATTCCTTGCCTACCAATGTGAGAAACATGTGCTCGTCATTCTTACAGACATGTCATCTTATGCCGAAGCTCTTCGAGAGGTATGATTCTTATTTAATTGCTTAATTATTATTGAGTTTTATTTTATTGCATTGATAAATTATTCATTTTATTTCAAATTTACCTTAAAGTATAATATTCTTAAGAATTTGTCATATGTAATTAATAAAAAATTTTGAAAAATATGAATTATTGCTTTTATTTTAAAGTTTATATTTATTTTGCAAAGTTGAATTAAAACTAATGTATTAAAATATTAGCATATTTATAAATAATTACTTTTCTCATTTGTATATTATGATAACTTATTTAAATTAGTAATACTAAAAATGGTATAAATTTTTATTCATAAATATTTTTCAGAATAGTAATTTTTGTTTATAATACTGTTTGTAATGAGTTTTTATTAAGGAAAATTAAAATTGTTTATTTACTATTTAATTTTCACATAATAAAATTAATTTAAAATAAGTAGTTTTAAAACTTTTAAAATTTTTTTAAACTTTTAAATACAAATTAAATACACAATTATATTTTCAATTTTTACTATCTAGAATGCACTGAAACTATTTCTTCACAATTAATTATACATAAATCCAGTTAAAAATATTCTTTGTGCTTAACTGACTATTAAACTAATAATTATAGTATTTTTCTAATTTAAAAGTTTACTTACAAATGTAAGAAAACGTATTTTAATAAATAAAGAACATTACAGGTTTCAGCTGCCCGCGAGGAAGTACCAGGACGACGTGGTTTTCCAGGTTATATGTATACTGATTTGGCCACAATTTATGAGCGTGCTGGACGTGTAGAAGGCAGAAATGGTTCGATTACTCAAATTCCAATATTGACTATGCCTAACGATGACATTACACACCCCATTCCCGATTTAACGGGTTATATTACTGAGGGTCAAATTTATGTTGATCGTCAGTTACATAATAGGCAAATCTATCCACCCGTTAATGTACTGCCGTCCCTTTCGCGTCTGATGAAATCCGCTATTGGCGAAGGCATGACCCGCAAAGATCACTCTGATGTTTCTAATCAATTGGTAAACTGATAATGACATTTACATGTTCTTTGTTACTCAATGATAAAGATTTAAAGTACTGACTATGAAAAAACATATTTTGATTTTTTTATTAAAATATTTTTTTCTCAAGTACTTCATGTGCAATACACTGATACCATTTATTTTTAATACTTTACAATTTATCAAAAATATAAAACATACTTTTCTATGTCTTAATAATGACTTCTTTTTTTAGTATGGCACGATAGTAGTTTACGATTTAATCATTTCGTACATTACTTTTCAATTAATAATATAAAAAAAAAATTTTCAGAATTTTCAATTTTCAAAACTTAAACTTAAAAAAATTTTCTGTGAATCACCGATTCAAACTAATTTGATTTCAACTGACTTACATAAATAAATATACTTTTAAATTTAACACAATATTCTTTTATAATAACATTAATGACATATTTTAATGAATATATTCATTGTTACGATGAAAAAGTTTTTATTATAAAAAGCTGAGACAATTCTAACTTTTACTTATTGTTTCATAATTATTCATAATAAATAACAATTTATAGTAACTCGATTTCAAAATAATAATTATTATTACCTTGCGACTTGTTATATAAGATACAAATATTAAATATAATCTATAAACTTATATACAATATAAGTGTTAAATATTTTTTTATCAAAATATGTTATAAATCATTTATCACTATCTTTTATTTGTTACTCATTAAAATGATTATGTCAATTTGAAATAAAAGTTTAAAATTGAAAATAAAAAGTCATATGAATCAAAATACAAATATTTTAATATTATAGCAATTTCAAATAATATAGAATATTTTTCTCGTTTTTATCAACAAGTGAAGTTTTATTGCAATTTATATTTATTATTTCAGTATGCTTGTTATGCTATTGGCAAGGATGTACAAGCAATGAAAGCTGTCGTTGGTGAAGAAGCCCTTACACCTGACGATCTTCTCTATCTCGAGTTTCTCTCCAAATTCGAGAAAAATTTCATCTCGCAGGGAAGCTATGAGAATCGTACGGTTTTCGAGTCTCTTGATATTGGCTGGCAGTTACTTCGTATATTCCCCAAAGAGATGCTAAAACGAATTCCCGCTAGCACTCTTGCTGAATTCTACCCCAGAGACTCGCGTCATTAAAGTGGTGAAAAATCGGATCCTACAAAGCATCTTGGTAGTAGTTTGAAAATAAAAACGAAGTCAGACAGCCTAATATGAATTATAAGTAGAATATAAAGAAAACACGAGAAGTATGTATGTATGAAGTTAATTTATCCTAGTAGAAATTTACTGGAAAATGCAAAGTTTTATTAATCAATATATTTTACGCAACTTTATTATTTGCTTTTGTTGATATATATTACTTTATTAATGATTACTGTCTTTGGATGAACAATTAAAATTGTCTTTTTTTAAACTCTTTACAAACACTGATTTCTTGTTTAACTTTTATAAGTAGAATGTCAAGTTTGCTTTAAGAAATAATTGTTTCAAATCTTGCAAAATTAATGGCACTTACTAAATAAATAATTTCTGCAAATCTAGTACAGTTATTTTATTTTTTAAAAAATATGTGAATTTCTACTAAGGTACTGTTGATTTTTCGATTTATGAGAAACCGAAGATTTTATAAAAATTTATGTAAAAAAGTAAAGTCTGGACACATTAACTCAATTATGAAATAAGAAATTCAAAATATGTTTGTTTAAACGTTTAATAAAATTTTAAAAAAAATGCATGCGTTGTTTTACTATATAATTATTCATACAATCATTTTGTGAAATATCCACCTTTTAATCATATTTTTCTTTGAAAAGGAAAAAAACGCCATAAAAAAATTAAAACGTACCAGATTGTTTCATTAAAAAATTCACATTGTAAACGTAAATTCTTCTATTGGCTAGTGTCATTAATCGAAGTATACCAGGGTGTTTTCAGAAGTCATTGCAAAGATTAATAAAAAATTTAACGATTCTTACTCTTGTATACTTACATTAGTGTTTAACTATAAACAGAAATGGAACATATTCTTATTTTTTATTGATATAGTATTTTTGTTTTTTATGATAATAAATATTTACAGAAAATATTTTATTTTAAATCCATAACGAAAGCATTGACTACCGATAAAAATGTATCATAAAGGAAAAATCCCTATTTCTAATTAAAAATTATTATGTAGCACTCGGTATTAAAGTATCAAGGAAAATCAAATGCGTACGATTATATTTTGATACGTTACGTTGTTCACCTGACATTCCAAAAATCAAAATTAATGCGAAATTTTTATTTAGAAAAAGTTATTAAAATAAAATTCCAGAGATTGATACATGTACAGTTCTTAAATTACAGTATCTTATAGGCATTAAAAAAATATTTTTTATGCCTTGTAAATCATAAAATAAGTTTAACAACATTGAAATTTTGTTTTAATAGAAAAATTATTTTACTACTAATTTATGGTTCTTTTATACGATTCAAAATCGATAAACATAATTAATTTCTTTCCTAGAATGTTAATTTTTTTATGTTATATTAAAAAAGTGAATGTATTATAACTATAATAAATTAAAGCAATGAATTAATCTTCTTTATGTTTTCTCTTTAGTCGTCATATTCCTAAAACATCTTAAAAACACGTTTTAGTGTACAAATTGATTGTTGAGCCGTTGTTGTTATTATAATTAAGAATATATGCATATTGTTATCAATGTGGCTTAGTTTCTTTGTTATATTGTGAAATTAAATAAAGGAAATATACAATTCTATGGCTGGTTTTATCATCAACTTTATTGTTACTGTAGATGTATTAAGTAAAAAATAAATTCTTTTAAAGATTATAATATATTATAATTTTATATAAAATTTATTTGAAAAATTTGATATTCCATTTAAAATAAAATATTTTATTGATTTTACCTGTTTTATTGATTTACTTTTCTTAGATATCAAATTTGTGTTACTGTAATTCTATTTACATTTTTTGTTCATTAATATATTTTAATAAATTAATTTACTGCTTTTACATTTAATATATATTTCATAAAAGTTAGATTATGAAGGAATCACTTAATTTATATTAAATTTTTATCTAATATTCACATTAATGGATTAATGCAGTTATATAATTGTAATTATATATATTATTATTTTAACTAAGAAAATATTCAGACAACATTTTAAATTAAGCTTTTTAAATAAAACATTTAATTTTAGGTGAATATTACAAATCAATTTTTTAATATACTTTTGTAAAATTCTAAAATATTTAATTAAAAAAATAACGAATAACCAAAATGATTTTAAATAAACTAATGCAAACATTGAATATATAATACTACTTTAAGTATAGTTATTATGCATTCTATATGTATGTTCTATTTTTACAATTTACAATTTACAATATGAAAAAATAAAATGAAACGATCAAATAAATTAAAAAATTACAATTTAAAAAACAAAAACGTTAAGAATGTTAATAATAAGATTAGTGATAATACAAATATCATAATAAAGCTATTAATTATTCAAATATAATTACACTCATACCTTATCTGCAAATTAATCCACAACACAGATTGAATTTAACAAAGAGAAACAAGTGTTATGCATAATTTATTACTATCAAAGGTACATCTATAAATAAATTACTGCATATTAAAATGTCAATTTCAAAATTTAGTATTTACATATTATTTTGTATTATATAATTCTACTACTCTAATATTATCAAGATATTTCTTTTTAATATTGTTCTTATAATATTCTCTCTATATAAAATGTATTTATTTGTTTATTTATTACGTCTTATATATTATATTTTACTCCATTTTATTCCACGAATTTAATCGCAATAGCATGAGTGGAGTAATTAGTACTTATAGACTAATAACTAAATTGTATTTTATTATTCTTTTTTTACAATATTTTATTATATATATATTTTTTATAATTATGATAAAATATTATAACCTGTAAAAAATAAAATAAATAAGTTACATTCGACAATTGTTCATGTAAATATAATTTATATTAAATTTTTAAAATATAATATATAAATTGAATAATTGATGCAAGCTCCATTAAGTCGAAACCGTGCATGCACCTAACATGGAAAAATTATATTAAATTATTGAAATATAAAATATAATTTAAATAAAATTACATTGATTAAATAATTATAATTATTTATTTTATGAAACATAAATAAATTTAGTAATAAAATAATAGAATAAATAAATTCAAAATTTGAAAATATAATTACGATTTTATTGTCTTACTTTTAAAGTTAATAACAACCCTTTGAATTTGAATATTTGAAATCTCCATACTGGTACTTGAAGTTGGCTGAGTTTAAAGACTTGTGTGTATTTAAGTGTAGACTTCGAATTTAAATTTGTATATTTTATTTAATTCTGATTATAAAGAATGTAAAATGTTACTTTGTTTTCCACAGGAAAATCGGCTCCTAAAATACTCTTTTCAGTAGTTATTTTTCTAAAATCTTCCGACTCTCATATCTTTGTGAACTTTTCATGTGTCGTTTACTATTGCAGTAATTCATTTACTTATAATATTTTTTTTTTTTTAATCAATAATTGTATATTTAAACACTGAATTCCGACTTGCTGTTATGACATAATTGTTGTTAAGATTTATTTAATCAAATTTACAAAGTATATAGTGAAAATATTAATTATTTAAGAATTTATAGCTAATTGTTCTATGAAAAAGTTGTTATTCGTGTTTAATTGTAATATTATTATTTGTTATTACATATAAAAGTACATATCAACAAGAGAAGGTGTTTACAATAGATTTTTTTATAGTTAAATTAAGTTTAGACATGAAATTATAAGTTTTGTGTTGTGTATGAAATACATTATTGTGGTTAGGTTGACCAATTATTGAAGTTTATTTATTTAATTAATTTAATTTCAGGTGTGATTTTGTCTATTTTGAATGTATTTTCAATTATTAATATGTGTAAATAATATTTTTCGTGTATATTCAAATGTAGTTTTTTATATTCTGTGTTTATTTGTATAAAATTTATGCAGTATTTATTTTAATAAGTATTCATTTATGTTGCTAATTACAATATGTTTTAGTATGTTGCATATTTGTTTATAATGATATTATTCTAATTATTTAAAATGTTATTGCAATTTTGTGAGTGATTATTTGTATATTCGCTATGAGTGAATTTATAATCAATTATAGTGTTGATATTTGTTGATAAAAATAGATCTTGAAACAGTATTATAATGTATATAAATCGTTTGTATAAAATGATTTGATATTTTGTTACAAAGGTGTAATGCTTATTAAATATAAATTATCTCTGAAATATTTATAACATATGTAAAAATAAATTTATATTTTTGAACTATTCTTAAGCATCAATAATTTTTTATATTTTTACTTTATTTTGTATATATTTTTATATTTATAATCTAATGCATAACTATTAGGAATTATTAAACTAAATTATTATGTAATATTAAATATCATGATTTGTATCTTATATTTTAATATCTTATATCAGATACCAAATTACGCTTATATAAAATTTCCATTTGAAATGATTTCTAGAATTATATATATATATATTTCATATTTTATTTTTAATAGAATATTATATGAATAGTTTCATAAACTGTATCTTTTAGGTAAATAAAGAGACATGAAAAACAAGGTGATGCATCTAAATAAATAGATAGCCAATAATCAGAGTGATGACATTTTCTCTTTTTTCTTCTGATTTGTTTTTCTTATCAGTCTCAACTACAGTAAATTTTATTTTAGTTTTTGTTAAACCGTAACATCAGCTTAATTATTCAGAAAAATATTTTTTTATGACATCCCAGGATATTATAGCTATTATTATGCACGTTAATAGTTACATAATTTTACTAAAGATAATTTAAAAATACCAAAATCAATTCATTTTTTATTTTTATTGTTACTTTAAAATATATATATCTAATAACATAATAATAAATATTATAACGTAAAAATAAGTTTGTAATGATATTCATTTTTAAAATACTAACATTTTTAATAAAGATAGTGAATATTTAGATAATACAAACATTTTAAACAATTTTTAGCATCAAAAACTAATAAACTATAATATCACATTCAACAAATATTTGAAGTATTAAACAGATTTTTATATTATGTCTATTATTAATAAATGTTTGTATTCTAATAAACTAAAAAATATTCTAGCAATTAAAAAAATAAAACTACGTAAATTATAAATTTAGCCATTAAAACATATAATGAATGTAAGAAAACTATTAAATGATTTAGGTTAACACGCAAACAAAGCTGTTTCATCTCTAGGAGAATTTTTATCGTTTATATTTTGATAAAAAGTTTGTTTTAATATCTTTTATAAGAAAAGTAAAAACATAATTGATTAGCATAAAAATATTGCTACTATATCATACTAGAACATGAGCGTAAATCGTTCGACTGCCGACATATTAGCGGCGTTTGTTTCATCTTTTTCCTCGTATTCTCTTCTTATACTTGTCAATCCTCCCACACAATATTGTAAATGCAATAAATAAAATATAAATAAGATCCAAATAAAAGATAATAGGAAGTTCATTTATTCCACTACCTTTCAGTTATTCCTATAGTGAATATGTTAGTTTAACAGAGGTTACATAAAATATGTTCTAACGCACCAAATGATCCATAGTAACCAGATGCTTGGCAACACATCTAGGTACAGTAGAGCATCCAAGCTATCCTTAGATAAACTATATAAGTAAAGATGCTAAACAAGTGTTTTATAAATAAACTCAAGACAGTACGTAGCATTCTATATTTTTGGAACAGTTTACGCATTATAAAAAATTAACTTCCAATACTGGAGCTTATCAATGCAAATATATGAATTTACTCTTACAGCTGATCTTTATGTAATATAATACTAGTAAACTACTGCCTTTTCCACCAACAATGGTGATCAGATCGTTCATTATACTAAATAGAAATCGCAACTGTTGACGCTACACACATTCTTTCTTCTCGTTGTTATAAAACGGCTTCATAAGTCCGTACCTTGTATCAGGTTAAGGTGCAGTCTCACTCACCAACTTAACTGGTTGTCACATTATCTAAGCTGCTAAAGAAATGTCTTATGTAGACTCTCTATCTGCCATTGTAAAGAAGGAATCTAACTCCGCTTTCTCTGAAACGACGGTTACGTTGGAGTTGCTACATTACCTTATTATACCAAGAGTACTATAAAGCTTAGCGAGAAATGGGATGATATAATTCGAGTCACTGCAATTACCGACATGCACGCGATAGTGACCTACAACTATCACGCAAGTTGTTTATTGTAACTGCCGCACAACCTTCACCTGTAACGGCATCTCGCTAACCCAGCATCTCAATGATAAACATACACACATGAATTAGATCAAAATAACAATGTTTGAGTTCATCCAATTTTATATTGAAAACTTTTTTTACAACCGTAATCATACGAACAAATACAAAGTTATCAAGATTGTTCAGCTTTCGCACTTCATGGATTTTACAAGCTACAATGCAAATGTCCATTTGAGTTTCTGTTGAATTTGAGCAGCTTGATAGAAAAACAACGAAGACAATCTTGTCGTATACAACCTTCTGTCGTATTCTTAATTATTTCAGCATCTACCTGAAATCTGTCTCTGTATCGACATCGAAAAATAAACCTTCAACCAAAATAAACTTGAATTCTTCGACGATAAGATCAATGCGGAAAATTTATCATCGTTTTCTTCAAACAACTGGTAAAGAACTCTTAGAAGTAATACAGCTAAATGGTTTATTAACTCAGATTTGTGATTTACAACAGAATTATTTGCATTAATGCACATTAGAATAGCGAAACAACTACGATTTGTAGCTTCTAAGATTTTGTTCTTAGAAATACAACATGCCCAACGGAATTACAGCATATATGACCACAAGTGAACTTATCAGCTATTTATAAAAGCGAAATAACATTGCAGGACCTTATTCGAAGAAACATAACTTTTGGGAAGTTTTGGTTCTAAGCAACAAGTAATCTGGTGTAACCTATCAGTCACCAATAAAAGAATTTTACAAAGAAAATCGTCGAAAAGTTCTATAGTTCGATTACCTTAGTGTAGAATCACGAACAGGCTTATCTGTTAACAATACATCTGGTCATCCACGAATTGTGAATCATGCGCATCAGTTACACATATCTCTTACCAACCTATCAAAATAAAACACCAGTTACACCTAGCACAAATAACGTTCGCCAAATCTAAATATCATTTCTAGTAGATTTATATCGACTTTCACTGTCCAATGTTTTAATCCGACATATTTAGGTATTTCTTGGCCATAATATTTCGTTTTATGATATGTCTATAAACCGCTAACAAACATTGCAATGAACATAATGTTTGAAGCATTCTAAAACCACTGAATTTAGAAATTTAAATGTCCTAAAATATCTCAATGAATCAAGGTACATAGTACAAAGAGCGTATCACTTCCCTATTCCAGTTTTCTCCTCAACAGAAAATATTGTGGGATCTGGGAGTAAGGCGTTTGACTGATAGCGTTCATCATGTTCCTTACCCCAGTTCCTTACAACCCTACGATGTACGCACATACCTATTATGCAAACACATTTTCAATGTACATTAAATAAAACAGGAAGAAATTCTTTTAGTCCTCTAGCCTTAAGCTATCTAGTGTAAAAAAAAACTTTCAAAGAAGTCTTTATGAAACGTTTTTATTAAATAAATTTTTCTCTTTTAAAATATCGAATGGAATATTTCTCCTTTTTACTATAATTTATTTATATGTACTATTCTCCTTTAACTACTTCCATGATAATATTTTCTTTTAATAATCATTTAGCTGCGTACAAGCGTCTTCTATCTCTCATAAACATTTGGTAGAGTATATGTACTAACCATTTCACCTCTAATTTTTGCTCTTGTACATATGAAAGTATTTATTTATATAAAATGGTACAAAATAATAAGTATAAATCATGTTTAATTTACGCGCTGTGTCACGTAAGTCAGTTGTTCCTGTAATAAACACGCAAAATCTCTGCGGCAGAGAAGTGTAGGACGAGGTTGTGGCAACACTTTTGGCTTGAATATTGGACGCGGGACTTTAGAAAGCGTACTTGTGCTAATATGGAGACGAATAAAATAAAGATAATTAAACTATTTCCTCTTTTCCTTTATAAGACACCTAAAAGCTGGGTCAAAAGTTGTATACTAAGTAGAAAAAGCGTGGAAAGATAAGTTCTGTTTATCACGTACGTAATTATAAGCAGGTAAGAAAGCAAATTAAATTACGAGCACAGGTAATTGTAACATTCCCTTCCCTATTATTTATAATGTGTATTTATGGTATTCTACAAAAAGCAGTAGCGTATGCTACTAAGAATTTTAACTGTATTCACACATGCTTTCATTAGTTCTACGTAATTATTAGTTTACATTGCACGTGACACGTGCTTTTCTTGTTAGCTAATTCTTCATGAAAATGTGAATGCGGTTTAAAGTTTGACCACTTGAAATAGTAGCTAATGGCCATTTTAATCCTTAAGTTTGTTCATGAGAATCAATAATATTTATTCTATTTTACAAAGTAATTACAACTAAATACATATAGTTGGCTTGTTTATATGTGTCAAAATAAATGTTTGAAATTAAGGTCTAATAGGTGTATGTTATAAGTATTATTTTTATTTTATTTATTAGTTAAATTTATATGAACAAAAAATACTGTGCTTGTAGATACGAACTATTCGACTGTATATAATCTTTTACGTACTTAAAGGTACGTATTATCTTGATTTTTTTTGTTTATAATAAGTTATATTGATAACACTGCATAACATAATATGTAATCGAAATAGAAGCTATGCTCCTGCTTTAGGTCGAACAATCATAAAAAATTAGTTTAAGTTTCAAAATTCATTTTTTTTTACTAGTATAAAAATTACATCATTAATTACAAGTCGGCGTAGATCTTGTGATTTTTATGGATTTTACAATAATTTAATATCTACCCAGTTTCATTTTTTCTTACAATTAACATTTATAAATTTATAACTGTCTTGTTGGTACCTTTCATATAATCAATAGAAATTACTTTTGACTATATGTATAGCACAAAAACATTTGTACTAAGAATTGTACCCTTAAATTTCAATATTCAACAATAGTATAAAGTCTTAAGAATACCATATAGAATTTACTTAATATTAAGTAAAAATTAATTTTTTTTAAATAAACACTACAGACTATAGCAATAAAATTACTAAGTTTTAATACATAATTATTATTTTTATTTATATTGAAATTGTTTATTACGTGATGTCGTATTGAGATTAGATACATGACTATAAACTATAAAGGATGTACTTAAGCTGTAAACTAAATATGTATTTTAAATCTATCTGATTTCGATAATTGAATTTTTTTAGCTTTTAAAAATGAATGTAAATTCATAATTTTATGAAAAATCAGTTTGATTTTAAATAAATGTAACTCTTATGTATTGAGATAAATAGCATAAATATATAATTAAATTAAAAAAAAAATTTTGAATACTTTTAAGACTATTATAATTGATCTATTAAAAAATTAATAGATTATTGAGTATATAACCTAAACTGTTTAATATTATATTATACTTTTAAAATTAGGTACAAATTTCTTAAATTTAAGGTTTATCTAACTAATATAATTTTCTAATAGATATGTTTTTCATGAAAAATGTAAAGTTGAAGATTCTAAGCTATTGCATATATTTTTATCTAAAGCTAATACAATTTGAAAATTACAGAATAAATTAACATGATACATGATACATTTTTCACATTGTCTAATAGAGTATTATGATAGAATATTAAAAATGATAGGGTATAGAATATAGATTGTCATTCTATTTTTTCAAAAATTTATTTGAAAAACATTTCATATTTCTAATACAGAATACAATTTTATAAGAAAAAATATTAGATTATCTCTTAATGAATTATTAAAATAATTTAGATGTTTACAATATTAATTATAAATGTTCAACATTATCTGTTATTTTCTTTTATAATTAAAGAAATTATAAAAATTCTATTTTTTGAAAATGGATTTAAATTTTGGTTATATTTTTTAATTTATTTAAATATTTCTGAATATGATCTTCAACTTAATGTATCAATCTAATGTGAATATTATATCTTATTAGATGTTTCAATAAAATATTAAAAAATATTAAAAAATTGCTTATAATTATAACTACAACTACACATAACTACATACTTGTTTACTTTAGAAGTTTTTGAAACTATGATATAACCTTTTGACCTATAACATTTTAGAATACCTTGTGAAAAATATATTTTGACATGAAGGGATAAAAATTTGATACAATAGTTTTAATATTTTTAGTTTGTTAGGGATTTTTTTACTTTATAATATTTACTTTTATTAATTCAATATGATTTTTGTTATATATACATCTGTATTGATTTGAAAAATAACATATCTTATGAAATACAGATGTAAAATATTCTTAAGCAGGAGTAATAAAAGAATAAAAAATATGATTGTAACAAATATTTTTTACAATAGAAATTGCTTTACAAAATATTTCATTTATAATATTACATTTTCAAATATATATTTTTTGCCAATAGTTAAGTAGAATATTCATTTTACAACTAAATTAGAACATAAAAGAGATATCAAATAAATATAAAAAGAAATTTAATAGAAATTATAAAAAATATTTCTTGGTTTATTTATCTATTTTTATATAAATAGTAATATTTAATAAGAAAAAGTCATGGGATGCTGAAACTGTATGCGTAAAAATATTTGTTGACTTCATCTATGCGTATTTTATTTTAGAGTGTGTTTATCAAAGTTTAACATTATTTAAAATTGTATATATAATAGCAAGTATATAAGACGATATTCTGCAATGAAAATTTGTTATATCTGTTAAGTTTGTATAGTATATCATGTAACTGTGTTAGACATCAATACATATAGACAAGAAGAGCAATCAGAAAAAATTTACTGATTTTAAAGTCTGGTCAAATTTTCAATTTTTTAATAAACTGTTTAATATATAATTAAGAATAATTAATAATAAAATTTTTTGAAAACAAATATTTCTATGCATATAATTTTTTCATTTTTCACCTCTTTTCAGGAATGACTTTTTAAGTTGGAAATAAAGATAATAATCTAAGTTTGTTGTATTATGCTGTAGTTTATCAATATAAATATTAATCATTGAATAAAATCATTAAAATCAATTTGGCAACATATTTTCCGTTTCAAACTCATTTTTTTATTTTAGATATTTAACAGTTATTCTTAAAATTAAGATAAATATCAGATGGAAGCATTAATTTCCGTAATAATTTCATAAGCATCTTTAAAGAAAATTTTTTTATTTAACTAGAAAACATAGGTTTTATAAGAAAAATGTTATATACGAAATTTATTTGACTGATTTTTGTGCTTTACAAATAAATTGTATGTGTTTGCAACGATTATAAGTAGAAATATTTAATAACTAAGAATAACTAAGAAAAATAGTAAAATTTTAGTTTTAATATTTTTTTAAAGTATTCAATTTTTTAAAGTAATTTTATAAAGTATGGGTTGCGTAGCATAAGCATAAGATATTATGGTAACGAATTTTAATGTTTTAAGTGTCAGCTTTAATAATTCAAATTTGAGTGCATTACTTTCATTTTTCATTATTTTGTTACTTCCTGAAATTTATTTTTTACTTTTATAGATTTCTAGTAGGAAGAAGGTAAAAAATTATGACCGAGATAAGTTCAAATTCCATTTCAAAATCATTCATTTAACAAAATTAATATTTCATTCTTGATAATTATTCATTAGGTATCAATCTAATTCGTCATTTTATCTATATACTAAAACATTGAAAAAAACATTATTAATAATTAAAAAATATATACATCAGGTGGTCGCAAACGAGCGAAAACACATTATTCACAGATGCTACGTACGTTCACATATGCAGTTGCACGTACGATTCAGTAAAGATCATAGCTCTACGATTTTGTCGAGTCGAAAACGCAACTCTACGACTTTGTGACGCGGCAACACCGCATTATGTTTACATTATACGCGTTTCTAATTCTCATAGAATCTATTACCCCACGAAAAATGTGAAAGATTAGAATAAACAATGCAAACAAATAAACTATTTACCGTCACCTCTAGTATTTTGTCTCATTTAGTTAAAAAACAACATTAATTGTTTAAAACAAGAAATAATATACAAATATACAAATTTCAAAATTAATATTTTCAGCGACTCTCTCTCTCTCTCTCTTTTTCACTTTATCAATATATTTTTCCCTTTCTTTCTCATGTACATTTATTCGAATAATCAAACTTTTCCTTGATACGACTTAGATTTGAAACTTAAAATGTGTTAATTAATAATAAAAATTATAATAAAAGTAAATATTCTAAAAATTATTCAATAAAATTATCATGAGATAAAAAGCTTAAACGATAAGTATTGCAATACACTAGTTCTGATTACAGCAGACAAAATGACTTCCAAAAGATACAATAATTGTCAATATAATAATTAGAATTTATTATAAACCATTGCATATATACTGCTTAAGAGTATACGCTTGAGTAAAAGTCGTATACTTACTTCAACGTTGTTGTTAACTATGACAAGATTCTCTGATTTTGTTGTTATTCGGATTATTAGTTAATTTTGATATGATCAACGATATTCGTTAATAAAAAGTTGTTGAATGCCTCTGAAACACATTTTTATTAACAATAACTACTGGGTTACACGGTATACGTATACGTACAAAGTCATTTAAATGACTCCGTACGTATGTTTTAACTGATGAGAATCTGATTTTTTTTTTAATATCTGTTTATTTGTTGATTATTATATCTGTAACGTAACTCATCGATGAAAAGTTGTCGAATCCTCATAACATGATTTTGTTAAACAATTATGTGGTAGACGCATATGCTTATCGGTAGCGTATTGGACGTGCATTTTGCGGATGATTTTGTAAATATTGCTCAATATTTATGGATGATTTTTTTCATTTTTCCCATCTTTTATTCTTGTGCACTAGAATTATGCATTTTTTTGTTAAAATATTCATAATTTTTATATTTATAGTCTTTTTCGAACACTCTTACGTGGCGCAACTTCTATTTGTTTATAATAAGTTTCAATGTAAAATAAAATTTTATTTTTATTTTTTTGGTAGTTGCGAATGATTGTTGTTTATGATAGTAAGTGAAAATTTCAAATTATTTAATTAAAAAATTTTTCAATTTTTCATCTCTAATATTCTATCATAGTTATATGGTTTTCATAGTTTTTTTGAAGAAATTTCAAGTTTTGATAAATTTGATTTTTTGTTGGAGTTCCAACATAGAAAGTTCAGACTCATATTTATATACCTAGATATTCCTTACGTATTTGAGAAAATCAAAAAACAAAGTTTTAAACTTTTATTTGTTATTATATAAAGCCAATACTTTATATGATCATCTATTTAGTTTTGCGTGAAACTTAATTTTTGATAAGTGAATCTTTATAAAATATTTAAAAATTTTATTTTTATTATATTTTTAGTTTGAATAACGAATTTAAAATGATCGTATTAGTTTAGCATATATATTATTAATAGAAAAAAGACTTGCAATATTTATTTACATTTGTTGTATTATTTTTCGTAAAATTAGTACTTTTTAATAAATATCAGTTTTAAAACATTAAATATTATAAGAATAAAATATTAAATTACAAAGATTTAAAAAAGAAAATACTAGTTTCTTGTTTATTATTAATAAATAAAATGATGAACAAAGAAAGAATATAAATTATATTCATTTAAAAGAATCATATGCTTATCACATTTTTAAAATAATTAAACTTTACGAATTCCAATGATTTGCATTCAGTTCTTTCTTTTGATACATCCGGTCAGATTAAGTTTTATTTTGGTAATGATTAAAAGTTGCTGATTTTGCATATTACGCCAGTAATATTATTCTGATCGTGAGTCATTTCCTTATTTAATATACGTTTATTTAAAGCGATCAGTCAATTTATTAAAAAAACATCCTTAACCAATTGTGCCTGAATAGGTATCCGTTCTTTTTAAAAATCTAAAATACATTTACAAATCATACAATTTTACAGAATAAACTCCCATAATTTCATAAAACTCTTACAGTATTTATCTTAAATTTAAATAACTTAATATGATAGAAGAAATTTTTTAATTTTCCTTAATAAAAAGTTAATATATTTTAAGATTTAAAATTCTAATAATACTCTTTTTCTAATTACTCTTTTATAATTTCAATAAGACAAGCTAGTTCAGTAAAATAGAATAATACAGTTCTGGGAGATTCTTAATCGTAAGATATCAAATGAACCGATATAAATTAGTGGGTAATAGTTGGTTCCGTTAAATTTTAAACGGTGATCAACAGATTGACGACATTAATTTAATCAAGCCTATAGCTGTACAAATGCACCGTTTGGTGCTAATAAATATACCTTACACTATGCTCGTCCAATTGACTCATCGAGAGTCCGTTCCCCCTGCTTGGTCAAAAAGATGTGTACAGATGTGTACCGTGCAAGTGCTGACGCGGTCGATTTTTAAATTACAACACAAACTGACTGTGTGAGCGCCATGAATCATTGATGACCGCGCAATCAGTCACGTTCTTTGCGATGTGATAGTTACGCGATTTCTTATTCCGAGTATACTGATCGCAAATAGTTCGGCTTCAGTATTTCTTGCTAGTGTACCTATTTAAGACGTATATTGTTTAAAAACGTTCGTTTCTTTTTTTTTTTTTTGTTTTTTGTTTAAAGCGCAAAACTGCATGACTACTGCTTTAGCGATGAAAAGTGAGGCTGTTTTTATTATCCATGAATAATAAAAGCACTGCTAGAATTGAGTTTGTTTACTTTGTTTGTTAATATGCCTTTCACTCTGCGAAAATCACAAAAATTATTAACTTTTGTACATCACAAACAAATTAAAGACACTTACTGTTTTTAATTAACGATTATTTTTATCAGTGTACTTTATTAATTTAAAATCGCATTTATTCAAGATAGCTTTAATAATTTTAATCGCCTTTAATTATAAAATTTAAATGTAAATATGTTTTAAATATGAAAATTGGGTTACATAAATCGTCAGATTTTGTAATTTGAATTTTTTATATAGAAAAAGGGATTAAAATGAAAACTCTTTTCAAATGAAAATGCACATAAAAATTATATAAACTTGTTAATAATTAAATAAAATCCTTCACTGTTTGATATTGATATGTGAATTGACTGAAATTTTCGCTCACATTGAATGATATCTCACTTTTTGTTAGTGAAACAGTAATTTTCATGCTTACAGATTTAGATAGAGAATTTTGATTAGTTTAAAAACCGTTAAAATATAAATGAATGGATTCGAATCTCATTTAAAAGGAAAATATTTTATCGTACAAAATTTAATATTCAAGGCTGACTAAAAAAATATTTTAGATAGAAATTAGTTGTTTTATATTCTACTTATGTGCTTTCAATAAAATGGTATGTTTTTGTGTTAAATTTGTTTTCAAAGAATGATAATTTATTATTATTATTCATTTATTATTTATATGCCTTAAGGAATATAATATTAATAAGTAAAAAATTACAACTGTATAAATTCAAACAAAATTTTGTATTAAAAATTGCTCCTATATGTATCAGAAACATTACAAAAATTAAAAAAAAATTATTTGCATAAAGCCTAATAAGAAAAATCAAGGTATTACTCTAGTCTTATAACTCTGTAATTAAAATATATAGTTATATTTTATGAATATTTTAATTCAGAAGTAATCTGAAATATGTTTATATTTTTTAAAAGATTTTTTAAAAGATATTTAAAAGTTGAAGTGATATTATGTATTATATTACAAGTAGAGAAATGTTTTGAACATTAAACAATGTTAGCATGTTATCGTACTATGCAATTTTTTAATAATACAGTAAGGTATATTACATACCTTTTTCTTATATATACTTTATAATAAAACGCAGTTGAATAATATACAATTTTTACAAGTATAAGTTATACTTTTATTTTGTAGTAATAATGGTTATAATTCCTTTTTTATTCAGTTGATTTATAAATTACATTAAAATAAAAAAAATGTTTTATTTAAATGAATCATCTTGATTATTATAAAATGTAATGTAATTTAGAAATTAAATCGAATCTCGTGTTTGTCAGTAAATATGATTCATTTGATTGTGAATCAAATAAGTTTGATTAGTGGATGAACTTTCGACTTTATTGCGCAAACGGAGTACTTTACTTTATTATTTAATAAAATTCACTTCTCATTTCTGAAGAAAATACTTAGCATGGATGAAAAATATTGTACTATTTAAAAAAATTTTAAATAAAAATTTTTTGTTTTTATTAAAATTGTTGATTAAAATTTTTATTTTATAAATATATTAATTTATTATGTAGTTAAATAATTCAAAGATTATTTCTAAAATTAAATAAAATATTTATCATAATATTCAACAAATCGAAAAATATTAATGAAAAATTAACAAATAGAAAAATTACTTTTAAAAAATATATTTACAATACAATTTCATTCGAATATAAATTTAAGTAATGATTATTTATTTCAAGTATATTTACCATAATAAATTTAAAATATATAAATGATACGTTGATTTTGACATAATTATGAACTATTAAAAAAACAAAATTGGAAAAATTTACCAAAAATACCAAAAATCAATTTAAATTTATATATAACTTAAAGTATTAATATTTTAAACAATGACTAATTTAAGTAGATTAAATACTAAGTCTATATATATATATATATATATTTATGTATATAATAATTGATATAGAAAATTCTTAGTTTTTCAAATCTTGAAATATAAGTTAGATAATTGTGTTCAATCCATATATTTTGAAAATAATATGCATTTATACTTTGTTTCTAAAATGTTTCTGCTGTAAAAATATTAATATTTTACAGGTTATATTGTTAACCATAAGAATATAAATCAACTTTAAAACTGTTAGATTTTTTTCAATGTCTTACAAATACTAAATTTGAGATGAATTAAAATCTTATTTAGCAGTTATAACACTGTAATGATTCTAAAAAGGTCTAAATTCGATAATTTTTTAATCACAATTTCTACGGATAACTAGAAGGAGCCGCGGCTGCCCATTTGTTTTTTAGGTGTATCCAATATTTTTTTTAATATTTAAAATATTCTGGTTATAAATCTAAGTTGTATAGTTTTCTTTTTCACTTTTCAATAATCACACTTTTAAAATAAGCACTTTTACCCAAATATTAAAAATTTTGCCGGTATAAAACGATGAAAAAAAGCAAAAACGTCGAACAAAAGTGTAAATCTGCGCTTTCACCACATGACACCACCTGTGAATAAGTTTTTTAAAAAATATTTCGACAATAATTGTATAACTTTTAACTATTTGTTTCGTAATGATCGAAGACATATGTTTATCCAGATTTAGTAGCAAATAAATGAAATTACAAGATTTAGTGTGTCTTCGGTAAGCGAATTCCTAGTATTCTCATAGTATGTACACTACACAATTTACTTCACAGTGACGTAGAAAATTACGCAAGGGAGTAAATATTGTCACGGGTACTTATTGTTTGTAATGAAACACTTTATGTTCACATTTTACTTTATAAAATAGTCGAATTCGTCGTAAATATAGTTAAAATACTTTAAATCCTATATTCTGTACAATCTATTTTCTTGAGATAAAGAAATTATCTCTTGGCTCTTTAATTTTTTCTCAGATTTAATTCTTTTTGTTTGGATTGATAATATTTTTCTTTATTTTAAACGATTTTTCTAAAGCTTCTTGTTCTTAGATATCATGAGACCTTTGTGCGACCTGTCATTATTAATTAAATATTAATACATTGTTAAGAAATCACATAAAAATTAAAATCATATATCATTTAAAAACTCTTGATATTGGAAAATATATTAATAATTGTATCGTTTCAAACATTTCATGTACCTTCAAGTTTACTTCAAATACAGTTTTATTTAATTTGTAATATATAGATCTTTTAGTAAGCAATAAATTCATTCGGATCCTTTACAATACACTTGTACTTCATTTATAATAAAAAAAAAATTTTTATCAAATTTTAAATTAATGAGAGTGTAGGTACAAGTAGTCATCGCTTTATCCGTAGCTCTCATTTTGACCTGAGAGGCTAATATTTTTCAATCTTTGTTATTGTAAAAGTTTTAATAAATCAATTTGAAAATTGATTGAAACACTTTTAAGATATTGTGATCTTAGAAAATAAATAAATATCGATTTTCTAAACTAATCCCTCAAGGATAAGATATATTTTCAGATATAATCTGAATTTATCAATAATTCTATCTTAGTTGTCAATTTTTTATTAATAAATAATTATAGACTGCTTATAATCTTTTAAAATTGATGTAAATTTTCTTAATATAATGTTAGTAAAATAAAGTTAAAGTAAAAATAATTTTAAGAAATTAAAAAAAATACTAAAGTTGGTAAAATGTCCTTTGGCATTTTAAGTGTATGTGACATCTCTCAAGCTTTTAATACTTAAGTATTGAAAAAGGATGAAAATAATTATTATTTTAAAATTCTATTTTATTTCGTATATGATAATCGCTTTTATGAATAATGATAGGTTCTAAATATTTTTGTAGTAAGTACGGTTTTCAGATTACTAATTATTATTCAAATGAGGTTAAATTGAATTAAATGCTTATAAGCCAATTAAAATGTAAATAACATGTAGAGAATTGAATGAACGTATTTGAAAATAATACAAAAAATTATCCTTAAAATGGAGACAAAGAAATAGTTGTTAGAATATTATTTACGAAGTAATAATTTCACTCATAAATAACATTTACTTTCTTCAATTAAGTAATTTTAGAAGTAAGTTTAACGTACAACTATTGTTTCCATGCATAATAATTTCAACTAACGTAATTACTAAATAATTTTTATTTTAAATTCAATTAGTTAAATGACATTTAAAAAAATCGATTACTAAATGTATAGCATTTAAACAAGTATATTTTTGTTTTTAAGAAAATGATATGAAACTAATAAAATTTATTTGAAAAATAACATTTTTCACTGTAATTATAGTAATACTTGGTATTAAAATCATTTTTAAATAATTTATTTATACATTTTTACTGAATTACTTTAAAAAATCTAAATTACAATATGCAAGTGCTCTTTCAAAAAATGATTTCCAATTACAATTTCGATTTTTCTACAAATAATACACATCATGTAAAAATTAAATTAGTCTTATCATACATTATATTATATTTTGGGCATTTGTGATCCATAAATATGAGAACAATATATTCATGATTTACATTAAGAACAATTGATGTCTTACTTTTGATAATGTAAATATATTTAAATATATCTGTAAAAAATTAAGAACTTAAAAATGAAGGTTATTTTTAAATTAATTTAAATCAATTAGAAATTTTTTTTTCATTTTAAAAGAAAAGAAAATAATGTTGTAAAATAAAAAGTATAAAAATTACGAATAAAAGATAAAAAATATAAATTTATTTCTTAAATAAAATGCTATAAATTACAAAAAGTTTATAAATATAATAAAAATATTAAATACGAATTAACAGAGAATGGTCTCTTACAATTGAAAATTATGCGTTCTGCGTATATTAGTAGATTAAAATGTTGAAGAATTTCTGAGACGAACAATATTGAATGTTTGCAAAGAGTTCTTGGTAAAATGGTAACTGTTCTTTGTGGAAAAACTTCAAAACATAAAATAATATTACTTAGGAATATATAAATAATTACCTGTTAAAATATATAAAAAAATAATAGAATTCTGGGCTACCTGAAGAGATTCTTAAAAATATTTTTTGTCGTGAGCTATTCTTGACAAAATAATTTGAAATTAAAAAATAAAAATGATTTGATTAGTATATATATTTATCCTGTGATTAATGTATTAAATTTTCAATATATTTAAATCTAAAACAAAATGTTGACTACGCAAAGTTACAAATTTAATTTTTGAATAAAAAGTACAGCTTTTTTCATTGATAAATCGAAAATTTACATATAAATCAAGAGTACCAAGTGATATAATACAATAGTATTATTTAATTATGATATTTAAAAAACAATGCGTTTTAAGATAGTAAAATTTTGTTTTATTACGAGTAATGTAATGTTATTTTAAATATTTCTTAGCTCTATTGCAAAAAATATATTATGATATGTATTGTGATATAAATATATATTATGTAAATAATTGGTTCAAAATTACAAAAATGTAAATTTTTTTTATAAATAATTTATAAATCAATTATGATTAAATAAAAAAATCACTGTTTAATACAAGTTGTTATTTAGCAAACTTAACAGTATGATCTTAAAAGATAATAAGTAATTTATTGATGATTATATTTGCGTGGATTTCTTTCTCGTGATAAAAAAGTCAGTTACGAAACAAAAAATTGCCTTGATGTAAAATCATTAACTCTTGCTTATAATCCTTCGGAAGTGAATTCCGTGTCGCAAAAAGTGATATAAATCCAGCTTTAAAATTTAATGAATATTCGTACTATTTAGTTTTGTATATTTTATCGTTATTAATCAGTGATTGATTCTTTTTTAAAATTGTGTTATGTATTAATTTATGAAGTAGAAATGATTCGAGCAAACATTGGCTGTATCTACAACGATACAAATAATCAAAATAATAGTGACAGCAGCAACAGCTGAAAGTTACATGTCAACATGATAATCGGTAAAGATTGAAAGAGCAGAGTAAAAATTCAAGAGTGTGAGAAATTAAAATCAACGGCACAATGGATGGACTAGTGGAGTTATTTCTATTTTGTGGAGTGATTTATTACTTTCTTAATTTTAGGTAAAAATTTTAATTTTTATGATTCCTCTTTTACTATATTCTCTATTAAGAACTTAAAAAATTCAGAAAAAATATCCTATTTTAAACTTATATAATTTTTATTACAGTATGTGAAAAAATTGAAATAATACTGCATAAAATTTAAATGAAGCAGTTATGTACATTTAACACACAACAATGAACAATTATACTATCTTATTAGATGGTTAGATGTTATGTGTCTATAAGAACTTACTTTATTATTTAATTGTTTTTACTTCGTAGAAAAATAATATTTTTACAATCTTTTTCTTTAATGATCACCAAATTTTCTAATACTTCATGTAAGTTCTGAATGAAGAGAGTTAAACGTATATGTATAAATATATATAAGTATAAATATATATAAGTATGTGTAATATGTAAATAGCTGCAATAATTTAGTATATATACTGTATTATTAAAGATAGATTATATTAAGATAGTTATTAAAGTCTAGAAAAAATGTTTATTCTTAATAGATTTTCATTGTGAATCATTTAATGTTAAAACAATATTTATTCCGTTATTTTTTAAGTAACTGTAAACATATATGCAAGCAATAAGCCAGTATATATAAAGAACAAGATAACTAAAAAAGGCTTACTAGTAAATATTGAATTGTGATTAAAACATTCGAATATTAATTTATTTTATGCCTTTAGAGTTTTTTGCAAAAATGAATGCGATTATGTAAATAATATGATGGAGAAAATTAGCTTGTTAATATCTTGAAAATACACTAAATTTTTTAATTTTCTAAATTTCAGAAAAAATTCTTAGTCTAGATAAATTTTTTTAAAATTATGGTTTAAGAAAATGTTTCTTATTTTAAATCAATATTTACAAATTTCTAACCGCTTAAAATCCTATAATATTATTGTGGTAATTAGTGAAATAATTTGGTACTATTATTTGAGTATAAAATTAACAAAAAAGATATAAACCAATTGAAATGAAAGTAATGACGTATTCGTGTACAATCTATTCCACTGCACTACTACCGAGCTTCAATCGTTTGATCGTCTCTCTATCCGACGGCGTTTATGATCTGATTCTTCTTCGAGTGTGAAAACTCTTTCTACTCTTCCGAAAATGTGTCGATTACTTTTCAACTTTCTAAAATATTTGCTATTTTGCAAGACGATGATTTTTCTCTCAGCAAACCACCACTAATTTTTAGATGGTTAGAATAAAAAAAATTAAAATTACTATATATATATATATATTGTTGATTTTAGTATGGTACATTGACTATAGGCATTTATTTTTCTTTCTTTCTTGTTAAGTGAGCTAAATTTCGCAAAGTATTTATAAGTTTTTAAAATTATTATACTCTATTTAATAATATGTTTTCTTGATCCATCAAAATATTATCAATTAGGTAATCGATAGTTGAAGTAATATCTCATTTTTGTCTACAGAAAAAAGGCGAATAAGGAAGAGAATGAGTTTCTTGGGCTTTGTATATATAATTGTGATATAATTACCACTGTAAAATTATTTTTAGTTGTTATATTGTTATTAATTCGGAAATTTGTTGTTGCTAATATATATATAATAAAAAAATTTTTTGAATATTATAAAACAAAAATTTACAATTTAGAACTGCAGCCTCGAGTTGCATAGTTTACAACAAAACTCGCAAATTAGATCGAAAACTCACATTCATACAACTCATCGGTGATTCATTTTCTTCTTGTGTCCATGTCTTTCCGATGTCTCTTGCAACTCCATGTGCCACCATATTTTTGTTTAACACATCCAAGGAAGAGCAAATTCTTCCTGGAAAATGGTAATTTTGGACATCGACACATTTACGGAAAGGTCGCGCTAACTGTATCCTTAAAATTACTGCAGCCGGTTGTTGCAATTGAGTCGATGTCGTGTAATTTGACTTTGAGATTTTTTCGTATAATATTAAAATACCATCAAATAGAGTTTTTTCATTGGACAACTAATAATATAAATGGTACGCTTATCAAATTACAGAGTACACTTATCAAAAATAATTTATTTAATCAACTTAAATTACAACACAAGAAAATTTCATTCAAGAATGAGAAAATTTTTAATTTAACGTACTAACTGATCATTAATATATAATATATTATTTATTTGATATTTCACAATATTTAATATTTCATGCAATTACAATAAATTTAATTTAAATCTGATACGTTTGAACTTAAGTTATTTTTCTTTAGTTTTGAATCTTCACTGGTTGTGTGCTGCTTTTTCGCCAGACAAGTTGCAATTAATAATCAGTACATTGATCATAATGTACTTAATTGTCTTTCAAAGATTTTTAAAAGTAAATTAAATATCGGAGCGACGGTGCAATACTCCAATCAAGTTCACTCAGAACCTTGATGGGTGCAATTTTCAATATTACTATCAAATTAATTTGAAGAATAACTATCCGCTGTATAGTCTCTTTAAAGCATCGCATTTATGAAGGCATCAGAAAGTGTAGTTGGTTCTAGAATAATACTGGGGTATTCTTAAGATGGATAGCAAGGCCAGTTGATTCCTGTATATTATTCAAGCATCGCGAATGGCTGAAGATAGACAGTGATCTTAATATAGATCGTGCAACTGGAAGCCCAAAAGTTATAATTTAGATCTAATTATAACTGGAGTTACCCAACTACCTGCATTGTATAATCTGACAACTTCTGACAAAACTGCTTAGTGATTTTATTGGATAATGGTTTAAGATAGATCTCAAATTGAAAAAAGTCATTTTTAGGATTCTATTTTAGCTTTAGGGTTGATACCTACTTGTTCTCACCAGAATTGATAAAAGTTATTTTTCTTAATTCGTCTTGAAGTACCTCCGAATTATTTAATACTCATAAAAATGTTAGACCTCTTTTATTATATATGCATCTGTGAAGAAATCATCTTCATAGCGATATTTTTTTTATAATGTGTGTGGTGATAGAATATTTTCGCAGTCTACAAATTTGAGCAGACAGGCATTAGCAAGGAAAGAAATATAAGTAGTAGAATATCAGAATTACCAACAGTGCATATACAAATCGATCAGATGTCTAGTACCACAGAATTCTGTGCCAATCGTAATACTTGGTTTGACATTGTTAATGTTAATCTGAAAAAACATTTTATGGAATCCCAAAACTATAAATGTTAGAAACTTATAAGTTGAGTACATGGGTAAGCATAGGCATAGAATGAGATTTTGTTTAACAAGTTGATCAACAATGTTCCGGATCGAATTTAATATTGGAAAAATATACGTTTAATTTGATTTTATGTAAAGAACGATATGCAGAAATAAAATTTTGTAGAATGCCGAAACAGTGTTTGTTATTAACAATAATCTACAGTATATACATCTAGTGATACGATTTTTTCTTTATTTAACAACGAATTTGACAATGTTTCGCAACGATTTTAATATTGAAATTATAATAGTTTTGCTCGGCCTTACATCGGGAACGATAATCTGAAAAAACATTTCTGGGTTAAGTAAAACTGTTAATATTATAAACATTTTAATAAACTTCATGTCTAGTCATTGATACGCATAAATTTTGTTTAACAATGTTTAAGACATTGTTGTTGGATTTTGACGTTAAAAGTGGTGTATATATCATTCTTTGTATGAGTCACGATATGTTGTAACGAGAAATGGTGATATATAATTATTTAATAATTAATATATTGTAGATATACTGTTACGCGCATAAGTATTGTTGTGACTCTTACTGTCACGTTCAGAATAATGTTGTTTAAACGATTGTATCGAATCGTTTTTTAATAAGACAATTTTTTACATATAATTTTGTAGGTACTTAATATTAATCGAAAATAAAATTTTTGGGCAGCCTTATAATTGGGGACTTATGATTTTTTTAATTGTTCAAACTCCTGTAGAATAGTTTTGAAGGCTGGTAATGTAATTTTTTTCTTCAATTTTTTATAATTGTACTAAATTATAAGAATATATTATTTAAATTAACTATTATATAGTTAATTTTATAAAATTATTAAACGTTTTCAATTGATTTGGTAAGAATATATTCATTCTTGAAAAACTTCAATTTTTATTGAAACCTAATCGGTTGTTAGGTCTCAAGGTATTAAAAGTCTTTTATAGATTTATGTAGTATAAAGAAAAATATATATGTTTATTTATTTTGAAACGTATATAAATATATGGATAATAAAATAAAAAATATAATTTTGATTATATCAATTGTTATTAATATTATAGAATTTAAAAAATTATTTAATTTTCTAATAAAAATTATTTATTTAAAAAAATTGAATAAAAAAGAATATATGATTCGTATGACAGTATTATATTCAAAAGTACGTTAAAATATAAATATTATTCAAATGTTTACATTTATAATTTTTGCTTATATATAGAAGTTTGTACTACTTGAGAAATATGTTTGAAAACGAAATTTATTTAACAAACATAAAAAACCTTTGCATAATATTTATTTGAAATTAATAACTCGTGATTGATATTGTTTTTTTTTAATTAATCCTTTTTTATAGTGTCATCAGTTTAAAATGATTTTGATTTTATCATTGATAATACTTTTTAACATTTGTAAAGAAAATTGGTACCTTTTTCTTGTTAAGTATATATACTGTTGTGATGGTTTGCTACCGCTCCCTTCGGTGAGCCGACCTCGCCTCTTGCAGTTCCTGTTGTCGGGTGAGCTGGAGGCTTGGTGGGACTCTCCGCGATGCCTAATTACTCTTTTCTTCTCCGCCCCTGTTTTTACCGGATTAGCTTATCGGCCATGGTTCGTTTAAGGCGGAAAAAGAGTAGTTAGTGGAAAAAGGTCGATAATTAATAACTCTACGTTTATAATAATAAAATAATCGGCCCTTTATTCGTGGTTTACTCCCGGCGTCGCACTGCTACAAAACAATAAATTGCATTTAGTGCAGATTGGCATCCTAGCGTCCACGGTTTATTTAGTACATTCACGTGGACGGCACACCACGTTCTCGAGTCGTTCAGTTTTATTTATACAATTCGGTTTCGCTGTTCCTAGAGTTACGGTGTTAACTCTCGATACAGTTTTTTTACAATCTCGGCTCGAATTGTTAGTGGCTTCCGTATCGCATTAGTCCACTCGCCTAAGGCTAGTGTTTCTGCTACCCCTTTGGATAAGGAACATGAGGGTGGTCCGTAGGAGAGAACGTTGCAAGCACACTCTCTGGGTGGTCAGGATGGCGTAGCAAACCACTTCCACCCCGAACGGGAGAGCGCGAATCGCGTCAATCCCGAAACAGTCAGTGTGGCGTAGCAATTGCTATCGCCATGGAGGAAAGTGTACGAATCGCATCACTCCCGGATCGGTAAGGATTGCATAGCGACCGCATCCGCCAGAAAGAGAGGGCGCGAATCGCGTCCTCAAGTAATCGGCAAAGCGAATCGCATCCGCCCAGGATGACAGTAGTGATTCGCATCCGCTAGGAGAGAACGCGATTCGCCAACTTTGGCGCTGGTGAACTATTGGACTTCTGTTTCTTCGCTTTATCGCTTATGTTGCTTTTTCTTGCTCTTCACTCCCTCTATCTCTTTTGTAAAGCGAAGAAGGCTATCCCTCTTTCACTTTTCTCCTCGCCGCCTAGCGGGAGAGATTAATTTCTCCTCCTTCCATTAAGCAGCGAGGGTTCGTTTGTGAGGGGGCTACGGTAAGGCCAGCGTTCGCTCTCGCCTCTCTTGCACTCACTCACGCATTCACAAACCGTTATGTCAAGCTGCACGCCTTCGAATCTCTCTTTAAATATAGCGTTGGCCATATCGTTTGCGTACCGCAATTTCGGAAGCACGTGTATTTGAGAAAAGTGTTTTTTGCGCGAACAGAGGACTTTTCGTCGCACTGTAATAAGTAATTGAAAAAACTGTAATTATTACATATTCTATTTCAAATAATCTGTTAATAATTTATTATAAAATATAAATTAATATATTAACTACGTATGATTTCGAACTTGTTTATTTAAACTAAATTTAATGAACTTAATCTTATGCAATCAAACTTGTCTAAAAACAGGTTTCGTGTTTTTCCTTTAAAATTAAAAAGATATTTAAATATTTTATATTTATATTTGTAAATAGTATTATTAATACGTATATTAATATTATTTAGGAAAGTAACTTTCAATTTCTCAATAAATTTATATTTAAGAATTATTTACTAATTTCAAAATAACACCAGAAAATTTGTTTAGTAAACTATTTTAATAAAATTTTATTACATACTACTTTCAATTTTCTGAAATACTTTGTTTAAGAAGAAAATATTTAAAAATCTCTGCATTGCTAATATGTTCGATATTCTTTTCTTAAATTAGAAAACATTTTACATAAAACAATTATACATAAAAATATAATATACTGCTTCGGTCAGTAAAATCTAAATTTTCTTTTTGCATAAAATTGATATTTGTTGATTTCTATAAAAGTCAAGGTGGATATGTAGGTAGATGGAGTAAGAATTAATATAAATAAAATAGTAGAAAGTTAATTTAGCAATATATGTTAATAGTTCAATTGAATATAATAAACAGTGGATATGATCAAATCTGTACTTTTCACGCTTCTCTTTAGCTGGTATTTACCCATTTACTCATAATTTTCTTCCTAGCTCTGTAAAAATACTACTTTGTATCGTACTTTGTTCAAAACTATAGCATTTATGTATTATCATATTTTTTAAGAAGTCTGAAGTTTGTAACGTTATTAGTTTTTATTAAATATTATACACGCTTGTACGTGGATATATGCATGATATATAAATGCACTAAAGTCAAAGTTCCGCATCGATTATTTTTTTATAAAAATTTTCGAGTGTCTTTTAATATATTTAAAGATTTTCTAAAAAGAAATTTTACGCAACATTAATATTTACTCTTTTATAAATTTTTTAAAATTTTAACCCTTTTTACCCTTAATAAGGGTGACTTATAAGGGTAGAATTTTTGTAAACTCATTATTTTGTAATTTTGTGTCATAATTAATAGGTTTTAATAGTATTTGGAAGAAATTATTTGATTTTAAAATTTTTCATTTTTCGTTGCGACAACAACATTGCAAACTTCAGACTTCTTTTTTTAATAGGTGTAAAAGTGTTCGCTATGTATATTAAAGATATGCACTATGTACAAGCAAATTTTTGTTAAATGTTTTGTACACTAATATGTTATCGATAAAGTAAAAAGTTTTTTCTTCAAATTAAAATAACTATTCTCGTAAATACGGTATAATAAAAAGTAATCATTACAAATTTTTTTTTATGTATTTCAGAGCCACCGATATGGTGGATGTAATACACAATCGAATTCAGAAAGTATATGCAAATTGGGAATCCAATACAGAATCAAATCAAATATCAAATAACAATGCTTCAATACTTACTGCAAGTGGTAAGTACTTATTAGTTACTTTTATAAAATAATATTCTTATAAATATGTGGTAATAAATGTGGATAAATATTTCGTATATATAAAAATAAAGATATGTACGTGTACAGAGTAAATAATATTAAATATCCGAAACGATTCAAATGAAATAGTAAAATATGTAATTAATGTAATTAATAAGCATCCGACATTTTAAAATCAAAATATATATTATTTACATATAATTTAATTTCTTTCAATTTAAAATGTATCTCTAATAAAGCTTCTGTTTTGCGGATACATTGATATTCATAAATTTATTTAACGGATTCATATTTATAGTAATTAATAAATTTACACATTAACAAATATATATATATATATAATCTTATATGAGTTTATAGTTTGTAACGTTGAAATTTCAACAAAAATTGAAATTTCAAAAATTAAATATTTTCTAGGAGTCTGAAATCTGCATAGATGGAGTTGCAACGAAATTTGAAAATTTTCAAAATCGAGTTAATTTTGAAAAAAACTATAAATAGTTATCGCTTATGAAACAAACTTATAAAATAATAAGTTTAAATTTAATTCCACCCTCAAAAACAATTTTCACCCTTATAAAAGGGTGAAAATTTCGAAAAATCGTAACAAAGTCCATTTCATTATTCCACTAAATATTATTAGTCAGAATAATAGTTTATATAAAAGACTACTACAAAAAAATTGTACAAAAAATTATGATCGAATATTACTTTTCACGCATTTTAAGTACGAGCGTAAACGCGCGTAGGAGCAAACGGTACATTATTGTATAAAAATTGGTATAAAATGAATAATTTTATTATTCGACAAATTTTTTTTGTCGAATATAAAGACAAATATAATAGATAATTTATTCTATAAATTTGGTTCAAAAATTTTGAGAACTATTGTTGCCGTTATTGAATGCATAATACTCATATGGGTACACGCATAAAGGCTACATAAGATTGTTTATAACAAATTTTCCTAAGACATTCCACTAAATTTTTTTCAGGAACATCGTGTGTTCTAAAATTATCAATACGTACGAAAAGGTCTTTTTACCAATATCGTGCTGGAAAATGATGTTACTTATTTTTGAATGCACTTGCAGTCATATACATGTGAGTATACAGGTATATCTTAGATTGTTAATAACAAATTCCCCTAAGACATTCCACTGAATTTTTTTCAGGAACATCATGTGTTATAAGATTATCAATACGTATGAAAAGGTCTTTTTATCAATATCGTGCTGGAAATTGATGTTAGGTACTTTAGAATGATTATTCAGTCTTATACACGTGAGTGTATTAAATATACTAAATTTTTTTTGGAATATGATTTACTTTGAAAATTATACGAGACATTTTTCTAAGATTATGTTACCTGCAAATGATTTTTGCACAAATGAAAAAATGTATAGTTTTATCTTCAGGCTGATTCTGACGCACGCGTAACAAACATTCATATAAAGCACACACCGAAAAGTCTTACATAACATACAAAATTTGCGGCGATCATAGATTCTGCGGTTTTGATGAATCGATTCGTAATTCGTTAATTTGAGGCTCAGTAACATCGCTTTTTTTAAATTAACATATTTATTTTACTTCGAGTCCCTTACCCTGTGAAAAAATGTAATTATAGATTTAAGGTACTGATAGGAATAGGAATCATTGCTAAATATTTTACTGTCTTTTTCTCTCACTCATTTTACTTATATCTATATTATTATCCTTTTTCTCTCTTTTATTAGGCTACTCACAAATCTTATTCAAATTTGCTATTTCGTTCTTGTATTTATCACATAACAAATAAATACCTGTACAAAATACATAAATTATTAATAATTAGAAAGTTTATAAATTATAAATATTGCAGTATAACATCTATAATTTCATTAATAACATTTTAATTGCGAAGTTACTATTTATAATATTTAATATTTTTCAATTATTTAAAACAATTATACGTATGCCGTTTATAGTAAATGTATATGTTACTTGTTTATATAAACTATTAATGATTACGATCAATTATTTCTTGTTAAAAAATTATTTATTTAAATGTTATTGTACAGCAACGGAAATCATTAATAAAAAGTTGTGGAATGCCTATGAAACAGTTGTTATAAGCAATCAGTTGTACGCCGTTCATGAGTATCGTATATAGTATTCCTTAAGTTTTCAACGTGTGTTTTTGATTTTCGCACAGTGGAACCAATGATTTTATCGAAATAAACTTTTCTATTTACATAAATTTAATTATTAATACGATAGTTTTATAATTGTAAGTATAAAATATCAATAATTTGTGTTGTTGACGATTGATGTTGCCGGATAATCCAATACATGTACCCCATACATGCCACAATTTTGTACAAGTCAGTAAAGCGTATATAAACTTTTTGTTTGTATAACATTTTTTTCTATTTAGTAGTATTAAATGATTATTATTAATAATTGTTTAAAATAGGAAGTATTTTTAAAATCATAAATTTTTTTATTTTTCATAAAATAATTATGGTTTTTAACGTGTTACTTAAAGATAAAATTACGTTTTTATCATTTACATATTAGAACTATATGGTTTAAGAGGTTTTTAAAAAAAAATCCTACGTTTATAAATTTTTTTTTATAAAGTTTTAACGTTAGAAACTTTATATTCGGATATTTATTTGTTTAACAATATATAACACAATTTTTCTTATGGATTTGAATAGAAAAATTTGTTGGATAGAAAAATATTGGAATTTGTACAGGTCATAATATTTTGCAATAAAATGTTTAAGCATGTATTTATTTAACAATTAAAGCGCGTCTGATGTTTTGAGAGGCGCATAAGAGTTACTGTTCATGAATGTAGCGTACCGTTAGGAATAAAGCTGTTAAAAATAATGTTCTGGATATAAAATTTCTTTTACTTTTTTTCAAACTTATGATTTTTTAAATTTTTGTTTTTTAACACATTGAGTTTTTATTATACAGAAGCTATAATGAATTCTGTTTTTATAAAATTGGTGAAAATGTGTTGTAAATTTTTTATCTGTTATATCTTATAACTATTCAATAAACTTACGTTACATATTGATGATTATAATTGGTCTTTTTAATCTACATATTCCTTATAACATGAGAATCTTAACATTTTATAACATAAGAATATAATTAAAAATATTAAAATTTGAAATGTAGGATTTGTTATTTATAAATTAAACACAAATATTAAATTCTTTTATTTTAATTCAAGTGATCACAGATGCAGTGATTCCTTAAAAGCTGTACCTAAAAACACCACAAAATTCGGCTGCTGTTTTTATTGGCCATTTATTTTAATTTTTATGCGTAATTTATAATAGATTATGCAAAAAAAAGTGTTTAAATTGCATTTGTAATTTCGAATCATAAAAGATCGTGCATTACAATTTCCAGATATTTCCGAAAACATTTGTTTTAAAACATAATAATCTTGTTAGATGAGATATTGAAGTTTTTAAATATGTATAAAACAATTGAATATTCATAAAAAAAAAGTAAATTATTTTTTAAGATGTATATATTATATTTGAGTTTAAAACTTGTGCAAATCAGTCGGTGAATCCGAAAGAAACTTCAGTCACTTTGCTACAAGAGAGTGAGTGAACATATATTCTCACATTTGTACACACTTATTATACCTACATAAGCAACCTAACGCAAAGTCACATTCGAAGCTCATCCTCTCTAGGATTTTGAAAACAAACTTATGTGTCACGATCGTTCATAAACATACTGATTTTGGATAATCGAAGGCATCAGATGTATATGCGTAATATATATATTACTACATATTTTTTGATTCCTTTCAATATACAAAGATGTAAGATGTAAGGCACACGTGCGCGCGTGCACACACATACACATACACGCACACATTACAATACTTTTTCTTTAATTGTTTCTTTACTCCTCTATCTTATTGTGTTTGTTCAGTCTATTTCTAAACTAAATTATTAGTAATAATTTATAAAAATAATTGCAGCTGAGTGAGAATAATGAAAAATAAATCATTTTTTAGATAAAAAGAATTTTTAAAATACAGAATATTTTAATTTGTTGAATTTTAGTTTATTTATTTTTATTCATTATACAATTTAGAAATATAAAAACCTAAAATTCAATATATTTAAAAAAATAAAGTAATAAAAGTTTTTGTTTGTATCTTATAACTTATCAATCGGTTGGTCTCCCATAAAATAAACATTGCTTTAATATGCGAATAAACATGGATTTGTATTTATTACGAATACTTTTGCACGGATAAACGATTTTTTTGTAGTATTTTATATAAACTATTATCCTGATCAATAATATTTAGTGGAATAATAAAATAACTATTTACAATTTAAAAAGAAAATCGATTTTGAAAGTTTTCAAATTTCGTTGCAACTAAAATGAGAAAATAAAATTTTTTCCGATTTCATATTATTATAAATCACTTCTGTATGAGCATAAAATTAATATGAATTTTAACGGATCAGTATAATATTTGGCAGAATTTTATTATTCGTTAATGTTTTTGACATTATGTAAATGAAAAATTCCTGTAAAACATTATTACGAAACGTTTCATTTAGCAAATTTTCTACACTTATATACATACAGATGTATGTGTTAAAAATTAATAAACTATAGTTTTGATATAACAAAAAATAATATTTCGAAATATCGCATCACAAATCCGATAGAATACATAGATGAAATTTGTATATTTGTTTCAATGATTATGAAGAACATATTTCTGTTATAACATTTATTAGAATATAAGAAATATATGTTACGTTATAAAAAAGTGTTATAATATTTATTTCAATTAAAATATCCTATGTAAAACCAAATTAAAAAAAAATTTTAATTGGGTTTAGATAATAAAGTAGTATTTTTAAATACATTCGATATACTAATTAAAATCTGGTATAGTTATAGAAATATTTATTTGTAATTAAGATGTATATTATAGTTTGAAATTTATATATTCTAATAACTCATGTATTTATTATTTAAATATGGAATTATATAAGTGTTATTAAATGAAAAATTATGTTAATTTCTATAAAAAACTAATAAATGATAAGAAAAAAGGTTTTAAGAGGAAAATAAAAAAATCCGTTTCAAATGTATATGGATAGATGATATATTTTTAATAATACGCTTTTACCAATACAAAAATTAGATATACTGTTTATTGAAACAAAAAGTTGTTTTGATTTCGACTCTAAATAGCATCCGTTAACAAATCAAAGTGTTAACTACATTACGCATATATAGTTTTAGTGTTTCTCAGAGAATAGAGAATACTTACGTAAACAATTATATTCAGTCTTTCAAAAAATTATCAATTGAAATTTTCTATTTTAACTATGCTTAATCAATACGATTAACTTGTAAAATTACTGAATGTGTAATATTTCAAAATACTAGTCTTTGTAAACTACATGTTGTTTTCTAGGGTCGCTTTTGTAAATTTGAAAATATGTACGAAAAGAAACCGAACGACGTAAAATAATATTTGATCATCGCAAGATTATGCAATATTATTGTAAAGTAATATATTTCCTCACGAAAATCTTTTATGAAAACTTTTTGAATCCTTCGATGTATGTAACTTTATATATATATAAATTCATCAAAAACTACTGTACGGAAATGTAGTGTAAATTTTTTACATAGATTATTATTATATTTGCGCAGATTATAAAAATCTACTTTAAGTAAAATAAAATAATAAAATAACTTCTTCATTTTCAAGTATTTCGTTTCTCGATAGAAAAAAATTATAAGAAATTTAGAAAACTTTCATATAATGTTAATTTAAGAAAATATATTTCTTTTAATTTTTTTTTTTTGAAAAAATGTATCCTTATCAATTGTATATTATACATTTATTGATATTAAGAAACATTTAAATCAATTAGAAATACTTTCAGCACATCATAATTATATGTGATATCAATACTAATATGTAACAAAGAAGTTTTTCATAGAATAAAATGTCAAGATCTACTAAAATATCCGTAACTCTCACAAAAGTTCGTAGTGTATCTAGTTGTTTATTTAAAATTCCTTACCTATTCTTAAAACTATACTTGAAAAATATAACAATGTAATAGTTTCGCACATTTTAGCACGTTATCAAGAAAATGAATAGAAATTTCATATTCAGTTGCTCAAGACCATTATAGAGATAATTCATAAGTTTAAGTGGCAACATTAAAACTATTCACGTTAATAGTTAATAATACGTTAATAATTATACGTTAATATACGTTAATAATTTATACGTTATACGTTATATCAAATATGTACTTATTATATTTGTATACTTTGTATGATTTTGCATGATTTATGCAGATTTTTGTCATTTTTATATCACATTTGAGGTATGTGAATGTAAATGTAAATGGTATGTAAATATTACATTTTCAGAACTTCGACGAGCCGGATCATTCATTCAAAGAAAAGCTATAAAAAATAAAGAATGTGCTCGAATAATACGTAACAATGCTTTATTTCGGATTAAGGAGTCCGAAATTTCAATCACAGATCCAACTAAAAACTCATCTTTCTTATATTTCTGTTGTCGTAATTGTACACCTACGTCAAGGGTGAGTTTAATAGCTACGTTTTAGCTAAATTTTTACACTAAAAAAGACGCACTTGATAAATATTTTACATCTTTATAATCACAAATATTTATCGTATAAAGTATAACTTATTAACATTTTATCTAAAAATAATGTATATTTTATAAATAGATAAACTTAAAAAAATATCACATCATATCAAATACTAATTATTATTAATAAATGATGTTACTAACTTATGGAAGAAAATATTTATTTTAAATTTCCAAAAAATTATAAAAATATATTTAATGTTTTCCTTAAAATAATTTCGTAATCAATCTTTATGAAATTAGAATCAATTATATAATATACTTTAATATACGTTATAAAGTTTCCTTTATTCATACATTTACTTTAAACGTGAAGGTATAATTATTTTTCTAGTTGAATTGCTATCAATATTTCAACCTTTTAACTTATAAAATATGATCATTATCAAAAAAACGTTGAATAGAATATTGGTTATTATAAGTATATATTTATAAAAGCTCATTATACAGACTCCTACTAATAATATCCTATTGGTTAATAAGTTATTCCACTTTTTAAAAATTTCTTTTAAAGTTATACAGCATATTATTTTTATCCTCAATCATACAAGAATAATTTATTTTATTATATAAAATTTCTAATAATAAATGAATATGAATTAAAATATTAGACACTGATAATAGTAGTGATGGTCAACTAAAAATTTTAAAGCATGCTATCATTATAGAGTATTCCATAAATGAATGTATATTATTTAAAATTTGAATAAAAGTTTCAATTAAATGTGTATATGGATATATTAAAGGAGTAAAAATTAATATTTAGCAACGAATTTATACATACTAATGAAATAAAGTTAAAATATTCATAAGAAATTTACCAGTTTCGTCTTTTTGAAATTTGTTTTTAAGTTTATTCTTTAAAAATCAAAATTATGTAACAACTGTTAACGATAATTTGTGCTGATTTACTTTTTTTTACTTAGGTAATTATTATATAAATTTTGTTCTTGTAATAAGATGTATGTTACAGTTGTTATGCAACTCAATTTTTAAACGGTTATTATTTTCATTAAACTTACTATAAAAAATATCAATATTATGATTTAATATAGTATCTAACACTTGGTTAAAAATTTGGTTCTAAAATTATGAAAAACAAAACGGTATACTGTAGTGTTGACTAACAACGAGGACAAGGTTGAGTTAAATAAACAATTGCGATAAATATACATTAAATATACTCTGTATTCATTAGTTATATATCACTGTACAATCAACCCTGACCGATATATTCAAGAAGGATGCTCTTACAGCACTCCCTTCTCTCCTGTAAATACCTACGCTTATCCCTTTCACACATCGCAGTAACTCATCTCCCCCATAAACACACGCTATCCCTCTCTCACGCACTCTCGCTCTCTTTCGCGTAGGTACACTAACTCATAATATTAAATATTATATCTCTGATAAAGATCTTGATAATAATATTAATTTTTCTCTTCTGACATTGATATTTATAGATTTAATTGCAAGTGATAGGTACATAATTTTTTTGAAAATCTTTATAAAATTATTTTACAAAACTAGTCAAGGTAGAGATAAATTTTCAATGGCAGTTTCATTGTTTTCTTATTAATCTTTATGTTCGATATATTGGTGTATATAAAAATATAAATTCTTAAAGAAAAAGAAAATGAAGAATAGCGTTTCATTCTGTAATTATTAACCGAGGACAAACTAAAATATTTAAAAGAAACACGAATAAAAAATAATTATCGTAGCTAATTTAATTTACTGTATTTTCAAAATACCTTCAATTTATTTATAAGTTAATATTCACATTAAATAACCTTTATGCAAAAAAATACGTTTACTTTGAATGTTTTATTAGAATATTACATTACATATATAAAGCAAATACTTAAAATTTAATTACGACTTCAATAAGTCATTAATTTAACATAATTTATTTTGCCTAAAAATACTAAGATTTCTGTTTATAGATCATTATGAAACTACAATTTCAAAGAAATAAACAAAAATTTATTCATTAAAAAATAAAACAAAAACGAATGGTCTCTTGTGCAGTTGTGGACGTGTTCTAATTTATCAACTATTGGTTAAGTATCATATTAAATTCCAATCTTTCCAAGTTTCACTTTTCTATTTATGTACATGCATTAAAAATAAAAGAATTATTTTATATAGCTTGTGAGATAGATCTTTGGCATCTATTACGTAAAAAATAATCACAATTAGAAGTAGTTGATCTTTTATTTTTGACAAGAGTATGTATTCCGAAAATTGTTATAATACTAAAAGTAAACGTCTTTTTACCAATTAATATATACTGATTAATATACTGATTATGTGTTTGAAATGAATTCGAAACATTCGTTACATAAAGTATAAAATTTCGTATTTAGAATTTTAGGGTAGTTTTGTACACGTAATCATTTGAATATATTCTTACAATCATAAATAATTTTACTTACCAGAATTAAGCTGTTTTTTTCTTTATGTGCGTGTTTATGCGTGTTTATACAATTTACGTAGTTTCCAATAATACATTAAAATTTTAGTGCAATTTTATTATTTCAAATACTATTCAGACAATCAAAACCGCTGTTGAAATTTATTTAAGAGTAAAAAATACGTCAATAGTGGAAAATTATGATAAAATTCTATAATACTTACTCTATTGATGGCACAGTATTCAATTACAAATTAATAATAAGCACATCCAATTTCATTAAATATAATTTAATTATTTTTCAATTACAACAATGATACAAGTGTAAATAAAACTACATTTGTATCATTAAAATTCCTGTGACAGTTTACTTTGCACACGTGCAATTAAATAACCCTAATTATGAATTCAATTTTGTTGAACAAATTCTTTGAAAAAAGCGGATTTTCAATTGAATATAGTATAATACTTCTCTTTAATGTGTTTTTTAGTATTAATTGTATTTTCATGATACCTAATCACAAGATTGAATCACCATTTAAGTATGAAAATTTGCTAAAAATGTTTCAATTTTTTCAATGTAGTTTTTGTATGATCTTATAAATATAGGAAGGTAATTAAAAAAATTTATTATTTTGATAACAGTTTACAAACTATAAACGGTAAAAAACTTGTATGTCCATGTACATATTTAAATCGATAATTACAATGTATTTAACCAATCAGTAATCATTTTTATACGATCATAGTTATAAAGACTTTGATGCATGAACCAAATTTATAAAAAATTAATTTACATTAACATTAATTATCAATATCATATTAATAAATTTATTCTTTCACTTTCTCAAAAAGAACAGTATATTATTAAAAGCTTTTTCATTATAACATATCTAACTAGATTCTCAATGCACAATTAAATATTTGTAATATATTATTTACTAAAGATGCCATTAACTACAAAAATATTTAAAAATATTTATCCCAAAATGATCAAATATTTTCATTTTAAAGTCAAAATAATGTTATCTTTACATTAAATAAAATTTAAGTTAGCGATAAACTATCAAGAATTTTGAAAATGGTTACAAATAATTGTAGTTACTATTAACAAAATAATTATCCGAGAAATTAAATAAAATAATTCTTACATATTTTCAAATAATGAATAAATATTTAATATGTAATTATTTAATAATTAGTTATAATTATTATTTTCGTAAACAAAAATTTGATTACATTCACTACAGGATTCATTAGTTAATGTAACCACAAAACAACATCATTCAAATTTATCGAATCTTCTCATTGTAAAACCAAAGCCAAGTATTTTGTCTAAAAGTTTTTGGCATATGTCTGAAGTTTACAACTTTAAGAAATATAATTATCCAAGGGTTACTCAATCTGTAAGTAAATTAAACATAAATTAAGAAAAATATTGTTATACTTATCATAGGAAATTTATATAAACATCTTACTAAAACAAACCTTTATAAAATTATAATATTTAGCTGAAATGCCATATCGTACTCCGAATTTATGTAACATTAAGAAAATAAAATATATTTAGTTCTATTGTATACTTTTTAATAAAAAGTAAATAATTTAAATTCGATTATTATATTCTAAGTGAATTAGATAATAAAAATGCGTTTTGCATCTTTTTGATTTTTAACAATTTAACAATTATTTTAAAAAATATATTTTTTGTCGTCAAATACAGGTTCTAAACGACGAAAGATTAAAAGATTCAATACGTCAGTCAGCAAAGAACCTCTGTAAAACAGAGGAATCTTCGGAAGATGATGCTATATCTAAAATAGAAAAACGCGCTTATTCAATCTTACGTAAAATGCAAAGTTCGCTAAATGACTTACTACTGAGAATAACTGCATGGACGCTGTATAAACTACTACCGTTTTTTTTACACTCGGTTGCGATTCAGACACGGCATATTGAAATGCTACAAGAGGCTAACAAAACAAATCTACCACTAATATTTATGCCTCTACACAGAAGTCATCTTGATTATATAATGATCAGCTTTCTTACAGTCACGAATAATATAAGAACACCTCTTGTAGCTGCTGGTGATAATCTGCGCATTCCTTTATTTGGGTGAGTTATGTATCTTATTAAATCAGCCTAATTTTAAAAACTTATTAAGATATTTAATTGAGAAAACTCATATAACTATATTTAGATAAAATAAAGTTTAGAAAATAGAGAATCAAATTTCTAGAATAAAATCGTGTAAGTTGATTTTTACAACGTTAGATTGTAACAAAAGTTAGATCTTTACAACATAATTCATTTTTTATGATCTTTGCACAATAAATTCATGATTAAATTTTATAAGTATTGAATTTTAAATCTTTATATTATTATTTATCATAGCACACATTATATTAATAATTATTTCTTTCTAAATTATACAAATTTTCATATACTTGAGTCGCATAATTAAATTGCAAATAATTTCAGTTTTTATGTACTCCTATAATACTGAAACTTCTAATTAAAGCTTATCTTCTTCATTTATTATCGATTAAAAAAAATTCTTTTGCAAATAATTAGTAATTTATAAGTAGGAATATACATATGATTCTTAATAATATAAAACATTATATTTCAAAAAACAGTGTTTACAAAAGAGAACTACAGATACTAGGTTTCATTTTTATTTCTAAACAAATCCTTGAATAAAATTATACAAAAATTCAGACTAAATAGTCAAATAACATGAATATTTACTATTATGTAAGCAGTCCACAAGATTTTAAATTTTTCTTGATATTCGTATTTTGTCATCAAATATAATATTGAACACATCACCTTTAAAATTATGTTGAGCAATTAAATCAAGCTTATTAAAAAATAAGGATTAGATTAATAGTTACTTATAATTATTATACAAGTGCTAAATAATCAAAACATCTATAATAAAATTAATTTTGCGATTGTAATTAAAAATTGTCCATCTTAATTTTTTTTGGTTACTTGAAATTCAGTGGAAGTTTTTGTTTATATATATAATAGGTACAGAAATAAGATACTTCTGACGTCATTGTTATATTGTTATTTGTTAAAACTTAAACTTTCTTATATATGTTTTAATATGACAACAAATTGTCATATTAACTTTTATTATTCGAGGTTTTATTTGGTAGTTAGTCATCACTTCTAAACTAGTTCCGATGAAATAATTCTATAAGTTTGGTCTAAATATTCATTTTTATACATTCTATAGTTCTATATATTTATGCCTTTGAATAAAAATTCAACACACTTCTTAAGTATTTATGTAGCTATTCTGATCAGTTGAACTTCTTAATCTAGTGGGAGAAATGAATATACATTTAAAGAAGAATTAATTACCATTGCAAAGTGTATCTCTGTTCTTTACTTTTAAAATCCAAAAGACTTTCAGTATGAATTCTTATATTGTATTATATTTATAGTAAACGTAAAAATATTTGTTTTACTTTGTAACATAAAATATGAAACAAATTATTAATTCGAAATATTATTGTACTTTGTACAAATTAAGATATTTAAAATTTTCTGACGAAAATTCATTATGTGGATATGTTAAGAAATTGCAATTATTCTTTAGCTTTATAGTTTATAGAAATAAATTACATCGAACTATATGTAATGAATATAATGATTTAAATATTCTGTATTTCTTATACTGTTACGTCCATGACGTAAATGCCTCTTTTAGAAGCCTATATAGTTAAGTATACTAGCCAGGGATGGGCTACGGTCCTAAACTATCTTCAGATATTATCGTCTATAAACATATACAGTAATAAAATAAGAGTAATTATATAAGGTTATGGAAAAACGATAAAACTCGACTAGATATTTCGTCTACTCCGCAATTGTGTATATAAAATTAGATCAGAAACACAATGCCGCGACTAAACATTTCGTCTGCCCTGCAATTATGCATATAAAATTAATTAAGATAGAGAACAACGAGTTAGATTTACATAAGGAAGGATTTTAGGGACCGGAAAAGAAAAAGGTAGTGGTCAATCTCCTTTTAAAGAATAGCTATATATTGAAATTTGAAAAAGAATAAATATTTATTACTCACTTCTAATACAGGTTAGGAGCTTACTTCGAAAGATTGAACTGAATTAATACTAATTTTTTTATGAAAAAATTCGCCTTATTTTACAAGATTTAAAGTACAGGCGGTACAGGTCGAGAGGAGGTTTTCCTTGAAAACTCTTTGTAGTCTGTATACATTTCGTAATTTAATTTCTCATAGTGATATGATTTTCGTTTTTTTATCAATTCGTTTAGTTAATTTAATGATAATTTGTTGTTGCAATTGGTTTTTATCGTAATAATTATTGCTTACGTATTAATATTACTAATTTTATTATTTACTATTAATTCAAGTTATAATTTATTAATGTTATTTCTTATTTCTTATTGTTATTATTTTTCTTTTATTTTTATAATTTTGTTATGTATTTTGATAATAAATTAATAATTGAAAATCGGTATGGTAAATATTTAGAATAATAATAATAATAACTGCAGTATTAAATTCGGACTTGTATTATCCTTAGATGCTTTATAATAACCTATTATATTTATAAATCTTTGAAAGTTTTAATATTATTAGTTTCGTTTATAATTTTGTTTTAGCATTTTATAATTTTTATTTAATATATTATTTTGATTATTTATTAGTTTGAGAATTACATAATGATTATATACATGTATATATATCCACATGCGCTTGCGCACACACACACATACACACACCAGACGTGTAATATAAAATAAAATAATATAAAATAAAATATTTTTTTTTGTAAGTGCAATTGTGCAGTAGAGAGTAAATCTGTATGTGTGCGTGTATGTGTAGACTTTCTGCTGATAATTTCAAGTGTGGTTCAGATTAATCTTTTATCAATAGCAGTACTGGCCTTAGTTGACAATTATAGATGCGTAAAAATTTTTCTATTTGAATGAGACAGAAAAAAGAAAAATTTTCTCAACATATATTTATCAGTAAGTCACAGTCGTAACAATGCCTTGTTTATTAGTAATCATAGACAAATCAGTTTCTTTAAATATTATCATTTATAGTCAACTTTTCTAAAATTGTGGATATTAGTTTATTATTTTTTATTGAATTTGAATAATCATGGTCAAATCTTACAAAGGATAAAATTTTTTAACTATAAAAATAATAAAATGATATTTAAAAGTCAGTTTAAAAGTCATATAAATCGATAGCATGTATTTATCATTTATTTAAATTAATTAATAATTTATTTAATTATAAAAGATAATTAACTTTAAATCGGATTTATTTTTAGAAGCTCATATTTCCATGATATTCAAAAATTGTTCCATAATATTGTTTTTCTTTTTCAAGTTTTTACATACTTGCCCTCCCAAGTTTATCACCTTCAATTGATTATTTTAATTTAAAAAAATCTACTTTAACTTATATATTTTAGTGATAAATTTGATATTTATTAATTATTTTACGATTCGAGAGTACTTTCATATAACATTTTATATAACTTCTAATATTTCTGATAAAAAAATATTGCAAATCATTTAATTAAACAAAATAATATGTATCCACGGATCTTCAATATGAAATACTTATATATAATAAATAATATATATATATATATATGCTTAGTATAGCTATATAAACGTAAAAAAGTACTTTTCTAACTTTATGAATTTTCGTTGTCACTTTGTTCATTATTTTAATATTTTTAAATAAACGTTTAAAAACAATATATATTTATCCTTACATTACGGTGATATACCTTTTTATTGGATTCTTCTCCAATGAATCAGACGACCAAGGATCATATTGATTTTTATTTCCTCAAATAATTTGAAATAGAATGAGGGTCGGAAATGCTTATACATGTTGTTAGGTGGCTCATGAGCGGACTCGGAGCCTTTTTTATCAAGCGTCGGATGGATCCGGTAACTGGACGTCGGGATGTTGTATACCGTGCAATTCTGCATACCTACATAATGGAGTGTCTTCGTGCTGGTCATAATATGGAATTTTTCATTGAAGGAGGACGTACGCGTACTGGAAAGCCTTGTATGCCCAAAAGTGGCATACTTAGTGTTGTTATAGATGCCTATATGGATGGTACAATCGAGGATGCACTTCTCGTTCCTGTATCTATGAATTATGAAAGACTTGTCGATGGTAACTTTGTAAGAGAGCAGCTTGGTAAGCCTAAGAAAATGGAAACGTTCAGTTCAACCATTAGAGCAATCTGGGCTACCCTCAGGGGTAACTACGGTATCGTTAAAATTGAAATTTGTCAGCCATTCTCCTTAAAGGTTAGTATGAGAGACTTAATATTTTTCTATATATGATTGTTTTAGATTAAATCTGAATTTTAAATAAACACTTTATTAATAACATTGATTGATGAAAACATAATTGATATTTTACCGTAGTTCTTGCTTAGTTATTATTCATTAAATAATTAAATTATTGTACATCGATTATTAATAACTTGTATGTGCGTAAAATGTTTTTTTAATATTTTACTTTTAACGAGCAAAATAAATATTGATGTTGCTGTATCTTTAAAGAAATTTGACCATTATTAATTAATTAATAAACGTGTAAACAGAAATTCTGATTTTTATAAAATATACCAACATTCCTCAAAAGTAATCTGATTGAAGTTTTTTTTAAAGAACTTTAAATAATTTCGCAATGATACGATTCAGTATCCTAGAAATTATATATATATATATACATACAAAATATAAATAATTTTTTGTATTATTTTAAATATAATTTATATGCAGAAAAATTTGATGACATTCATATAAGATAAATTTCTGCTAAAGGATATTCTTTTACATATTCCATATATTTAGATAATGAAAAATAAAATAATAATTTTTCTAAAAATATATCAAATAGTGTAACGTGTTAACTAGTGTATAAATATTAATTAATTTTCATTAATTGTATTTTTAAAAATTTAGATCTACTTTGTACTTATATTCAAGTAAATTGAATATAAGTACATCTGAATACAATTTCTTATTAATCTTAAAATCTTGAAGTAAACTCATGTAAGCCAGTAACATCAAGATATTGAGCTTACGGCTAATTTTCTATTTTTATTTTAGATGGAATCATTTAAATTTATTTTATTTTTTTATTCAGAAAACGAAAAATATTCAAAATTATAATTTAAGATGTTCGAAATATCGTTAAATAACTCGAAATAATGTTTATTTTTACTGAATTGAAAAATTTACAACGCTAAAAACATGTACGTATTGCAAATACGTTTTAAAACATACTAAAGTAGAGAGAGAGAGAGAGAGATACTAAGATAAAAATGAAACAACCAAATTATAGAATTAAAATTTTTTTAATTTGATAAGTTGTATTATATTAAATAGGAAAATTACACTATAATGTATTATTATTAAATATATTTACTACCAAGAATATTATTCGTTCTGTTATAAGTATGTACTTTTATTCAACTACTTAGTACTATCACTTAATAGTGATAGAATTTAAATATCCCCCAATGCCGAAAGTATTTTAAAGTATTTTACTTGAAAACATCTTCAGATTTTTATTTGTATAAAATTAGTTTTTTATTGGTAAATAATCCCTTATTAGTTAAAGTGCTTTTTACCCAAATATTAGTGTGTATAATATATAAAAGTGAGCTTTCTTTTTTATTGTACTATGATATTTTCTTATATTTAAATACCCTGAAGTATACTAGCCCCTAAAGATCAGAAGCAGTCTTTGGCCATATCAAAAACCTTTAATACGAAATATGTTTTGCTTAACAATATTGTTATTGCGACAGTTTAGTTTGCTGATTTTCGAATCTGTGTAAGCTTTCATGAAAGTTAAAATTGATTTCACATTAATACAAAGGCCAATAATGATTTTCAAAGAAAAGTTATTACGCATATGAACCGTAATATGGACTGATACGAGATGAATTATCTTATAATTTTTTAAATATTCAATTTGAGATTTAACCTTCGTTATAAAATTAATTGAAAAAGTGAATTAGTACTCTGCGTGAACTTAAAAAATATTTCATAGTTTGTAAATGTATGTTATATAATTGTATCTAATATAAATTATATTTACTATTAAATAATCTTTAATAGTAACTATTAAATAATTTTTTACTATTAACTAATCTTTTAAAAACCTTTTAAAAAATTTTTAATTAGATATTTTTTATATACAAATTCTTATTATTTGTATTAATAATAAAACAATATTTTGGCCTTTTTAAATAATTAATCAAATTAATTTCTTGAAATCTTAGGAAATGTTAAGATTTTTCAAAGCACAACAAAATAAAATAGGTACTCCCAATCTTGAACAGAAGCAATTAAAAGCTACTGCATCAACTACTTCATTGTATGGAACAGACGTTGTTGTAGAAGAACATCGACAATTGGTTGATTGCATAGCTCGTCACGTCATTTACGGTAAAAAATTTTGTTTTTAAAACTTTAATTGAGTACATGATTTAAACACCTTGATACTAAAATTAAATTATCTATCATCTACGTACAATCTTAAATTATATACAAACTGTTATGTAATTGTTGTCTCATAATATTTTAAAAATTAGTCCAGTTAACTTGTAGAAAGTTGAAGAACCATTATATCTGAATTAATATATTTTCTTCTATTATTTAAATACTATGTAATTTTAAGTATTAAAATAAAATATATTTATAAAGTGATTAATAAAAACGATTTATTAATTTCAGATTGTTCAAAATCAATACCAATTATGTCGACTAACGTAGTTGCTTTCTTACTACTTAATAAATTTAGAGATGGATGTACTGTAGATTCATTAATTGAGGCTTTTGATGAAATAAGATACGAACTTGAATCGTCTCAACGTGATGTTGCATTTTGTGGAGAGACCGTTGATATTATTAACCATGCAGTGAGTAAGACAATTGAAAGAAATGACAAATATACCTCTAAGTATTTAAATTATTTACTTATTAGATTAACTTTATTAGTTATGTGACATAATTATTTATTTAAAATAATAGAACCACAAATCTTATAGTTATTATTTCATACTAAGTTATATACGAAATTTGGGTTTCTTTATTTCCTTTGAACGTACATGTAATTTTTCAAGTTTTTATGATTATTTAAATAAATATTAATTATTTACAAATAATAATGAATTTTCAGTTTTACATGGTTATATTACAGTATCTTTTTCTATTTTTTGCTAAATGTTTGAAATTATTTTTTAATTCGTAACAAGCTCAAAGCTATTATAATTATGCATTTTATTGTTATTAGTAAAATTATTTATGGACTTCAAGTTATCGTTTACATTATTATTTACAATTAAAATTATTTATTTATAAAAAGTTTCGGTTATGAGTTATAAAATTTTGATAAAAAAATGTAAAAAATTAATGACAAAAGTATATTTTAATGCACTTTCATTGTAACAACTGATTATATTTTTATAAACTTTTTACTGATTAAGATTCTAACAAACTCTTGAATTTTTTAATATCTTATCGAATTTTATATGAAAATTTTACTTTTAATGATTTTTTAATCAAATAAAGAAATAGTATCGTTTTTAAATCGGATTAATAATAATATTTTATTTATTTATCATCTAAATATTTTATTATAAATTTAATGATTTTATGAATCTAAATCTGAATCGTATTTACATCTTTACATCTTTACATCGTACCTTTCTTTTTCCTTTTTTCGTACTGTTTTTATTCTCACGTTATCCTTCCTTCGCTCTGTAATGAAAGCTTCCTCACTTAATTATTTTTTTTCTTTTATGATTAATCAATATAATTTTCTTTACATATGATTATAAATATTTGAGATGTATTTTTATAATTTTATATAATATAGTTATAACTATTATAGTAAAAAGATAATTAATAAAAAAGAATTATCTGTAAGTTTTTTACGATGTATATAAGATATAACAAAATATTTGAAATAAAGTATTCAATTAACTTTGTCTTAGATCGAAATTCTAGGGCCAGATTTAGTAAAGCAACAGCGACTAGAAGTTGTGGAATCAGTGGATATGCAACCCAGAAAGTCAAAAACGATTGTTGTTATTAAACCTATATCTATCTTACCAAATGTGATAGAACTAGCATACTACAGTAACACGGTGCTCTTGCACTACTTGATGGAAAGCATCGTAGTTACAGCTCTTTATGTATCACTTAAAACGCAGACCAACAATCAACAGATGACTATTGATAATGAAATTATCATTTCACAAAGAATATTAGTAGAACATGCTCTAGTTATTTGCGATATTTTCAAGTACGAGTTCATATTCTGCAAGCCTTGTCAAGATCTTGAACAAGTCATCAATGACACAATAGATAATCTTTTGATATCAGGCATTATTTTCAGGATGGAGGTAATGTGTAATATTCTTTTTAGTAAAAACTCTTTCAATTAGGTTTGGATATTATTTATAAATTTCTTATTATCTTATGCTAAAATAAATATTTTAGTTTAAATGGATTTGAGAAGATAGATTTATTTTATAATAGATCTATTTATATCTGAGTTATAAGTAATCATATTTTCTTATCTAAGTATTGTATAACTACAACACAAATTATTTATTTTTGTATAAACTAAATTTAAAAATTCTTTTATGGCATTTATTAACTATAAAAATTAATATATTTAAGTAATAAAAATTAATATATTTAAGTAATAAAAATTAATATATTAAGATTCTTAAACAAGAATCTTAAGAATATTTTAATAAATTAAATCATTATAAATCAAATTTTTTAATTTTTGAAAGTTATAGTATATAAAAAACTTAAAATCACAGTAATTATTATTTGATAAATTGACTGTTGAAGCAAATAACGCAATTTTACACTTCCTAAATATTAAACTAATCTATCTTCAAGTAAACTAAAAAATTGAATTACAAAAAGAAGTAAATATTTATAATATTAATATTAACAATTTACTCCTACAAATGCTAAAGTATTAAAAATATGTAAAGCTATAGCGTAATTCGAAGACTTATAACCGACTTGTTAAAAAAGTGTCGGTATTTAATGAATTAATATAAAATATGTTTAAGTTTGTAACACTAAACTTAAATATAAATATAACCAAATATAAACTTAATGTAATTTATTTTCTAAATTCATAAGTAAAAAATCTATTCCATAGGATGGTCTTCTCGGTCAAGAAGTTTGGAGCCACAAATTTTCAAAACAATTGGATGATAGTTCTGATGAAGAGTATAGGATAGATAATATTGATAGAAAAATACAATTCAAAGTCAGTAACTGCAAAAAATATTATTAAAGTTTCATTTTGATATTTATAATTAAATTATTGCTTTATATATTAATAAATAATGAAGCATCGTGTCTTCTTAAATAACTTTTTTTAATTATCTCGGTGCCAAACTTCCAGTTATCTTTATTTGTTCTATAATAATTGGGAAGTCTGTATCAAAACAAACTTGCATTTAACTTATACTTGTATATTTTTCCAAATTTTCAAATGGTTATATAACGACTCAAAGGAAATAGAAGGATTTAAAATAAAATATTTTAATATATTTTTTAAAAAAATCAATACTTAAATAGATTTATAAAAAATTTTTAGAATCTTAAAATAAAATTTACAAAATACAATTTTATGTACAGGTAAGCTTAACTCCAGAACACTCAAGACAAATGGAATTTTTCCACATGTTGTTACGTCCACTCGTAGATACTTATATGATTAGCGCTTTTTGTTTAAAAAAATTAATTAAACGATCTCTGTCTGAAAGAGATTTAATACGAGAAATACTTAGTGAAATTAAAATAAATTTAGATCAAGGAGTTGTCAATTATGGTAAACACATACCGATTATTTATAAAAATATATTGTTCTAATTATATTCTTGTGAGATAATTAATTTCTAATTTTAATTATAAAGTGTATAAATATTAATTCAGTTGATTTTATTGTACAGGAGAAAGTTTATGTATAGATCCAATCAAGAATTCACTAAAACTTTTTGAAAAGAATAATATTTTAGAATGCCATCTACAAGAAAATATTAAAATATACTATTTAAATGAAGATTATGATAATGACACAGCTACTACAGAAGTGTATGAAACACTGTCAAATTTTAAATGGATAAGAAATGTCGACTGAAAGATTGTAAAAAAACCTCTTTTAAAATTTAAAATTTTAAATTTCTTTGAATTATTTGAGCATTAGAAGAGTATTTTCTTCTACATCGAATACAATATTGATAAAAAATTATCAATATTTACGAAAATGTATTATTAGATTCATTAGCATTGTACAAAACTATTTTTTCAATCCTATAATTTAACATAAACAGGGATAGGAATTTTTTGAAGTTTCTATTTATATGTCGATAGTTTATTTCATTGAATTGTAAAATGAATTGGATGATTACTGTTAAATACAATTTTGTTATAGATTTAAAAATATCAAGTATGTTGGAGTCATTTGACAAAAAAAGAGCTTAATGACTTATAATTGCTGATATGGGGTAGCACTTCCTAACTGTCATACATTTTTGATCATCAATAAAAAGCGACTTTATTTTTAACGAAAGTTCCATTTCAAGATTTCTTTTTGTTTTCAACAAAGATTCTAGTTGTTCTTTACCCTCTTGTAAATAATTAGGAAATCTTTTATCGTTTTTCAAATATTTTAAGTTTTTTTCGACATGGAATATTTCATTATTTACCTAAATTTTTAAAAGAAGATGAATAAAATTTTATCATCAAATACAATTAATTTTTCTTTTTAAAACAAATTTACTACAATTAAAATACCTTCGTTAAAAGACATTCAATTTCCTCTTTTGCTTGCCTTATTTGATTATTCCTTTCTGCAAATGCATTATTAGTTTCATTCCACATCTTATTAATGTCTTGAATCAAATCATCCATATCAATTTTAATTTTCCTTTGTAAATTTAATGATTCACTAATTATTAGAGCTGATCTTTTTAAGAGATTTTCTGATTTTTCCACCCATAATTCTGATTCCAAAAATCTAAACAATTCATAATTTGTTAAAAATTTATCATTATACTTTAATTAATATAATTATACTTAACTTTTTTAATTCCTCTTCCGTTTTATCAACAAAAACAAACCATTTTATATTTTTAATCAAATTTTCCAACTCATTTTGTATTATTCTTTTTTTATTTATCTAAAAAGAAGTATATCGATGATTTATAATTTCAATCAAATTTCATTCATTAACTAGGTATTTATACTTGATTTTCGCACTGTTCCAAATATTTTTGTAAATTTTGTTGTCTTTGCTTAAACTCTGCACTTTCTTCCATAAGCATCTGCTCAACCTTGTCATTTATTAGTTCAGTTTCTAATAATATGCAAAATAAATATTCATGTACATACATTCTTGTTTAAATAGAATATTATAAAATTTAAGAATACAAATATAATACTACAGTTAAACTTAACTGCTCCTAGATTGTCGATGATAAAGACACTCAGCAGAAATATACAATGGAAAATCGATATTTTGTATACAAGCTTGAAGTTTACGTTTCCAACCTTGTATTTTCTTATTTTGAATTATAATATCTTCAAGTTTCAAACATAATTTATCGAGTTTCAACTTCAAGTAATTTATATCAATATCTTGAGTTTTCTTTGTATTATTTTCTGTTTCATTGCATGTATTTACTTTTTCTTTTACTAAACTGTTTTACATAAAACATATATTTTTATTTATTTCCTTTCTATTATTGGACATATTTTCATCAAACACATTTTTTACATAAACACATGAATAATTTAAATAGTGTAAACAATATTTCATTTTTATGTAAAATTTTTCTTTTTAACTAATTTAATGACTAAACAATTTTTAAATGACTTTTGGTTTTTTAATTGGTTAAAATAACCAATTTTTGTAATAAATTAATAGTAAAGTAGAATAAAAATATACTAATTAAATTTTAACGTGAACTTATAAAAAGTTTTCTTTTTTAAAACAACTGATGTCTTTTAATAAATATTAACTACAGTTAATATAGATTTTAAAACTAAAATTTCATTTTAAATATTAAATTTTAATTCTAAATTATAAAAAAATAAATTGTATTCATACCTAACCATCTTATCTAAAGTTTCTCGTATTACTTGTGAATCTGTAATAACTGAAGAGACTTGATCTACGAGATTCTTTTGGTTTTCTAAGTATTTGTTAGATGTGTATTTTAATTGGAGTGTAGAGCGTGCTACATGAATAGGATGACGATCGGAACCAGTGATCACACTTGGAAATCGTAAGGGAGTTGTACGCATATTATCAGGAATATAACATGGATTTAAACTTTGACTGGTTATTGGATGTGATAAACTGGATAAAAACCATTTATATAATTAGTAATAGTCATAATAATCCTTGAATATTCAATCATTAAGTATAACAAACATGTCATCATTTATCATTTATTATGAAAAATGATTTAATAATTCTTAAAATTTCTAGTGTTTGTTAGTATTATTAATTGTTATTTGTAATTTTAAAAACAACAAGTTGTTATATATATTTTTTAATAAATCAATTTAAAAGTTGGTTTACATTCTAAGGTTAAATTTGAAATTATTGAAAAAATTAAAAAAATAATAAATATAACATACGTGTACATACACACATGAACAAAGCTTATAACTTTGTATTTATATTTTAATATTAAGATTAGTATGGAATAATAAAAAGAAAAATTCAAGGCAAAATCTGTTTTAACTAATAAATATAATTTAAAGAATATAATATAAAAACACTTGAATTATTTTAAAGAGAAAAGTATTTTTAAAATTCTACAATTATAAATAATTTAATAAACGAGTAATAATTTATTACATAGACCCAAAATATAGATCTATTTTCGTATTTGTTACATGCGTATAAAAATTATAAAAAATATTTAAATTTCAATACTAAATTTCTAAAAGTATTTTAAGTTATACGTAAAATATGTGAATATTAATTAAAATAATTAATTTTTTTATTGATTGATAAAAACGAATAAAATTCTAGTGACAAAATTTTGATATAAATATAAATTTAATAAAAGGAAATGTTTTTATTGTAAAAATGAATAAATCATTCAAATTTAATTAACCGAATCAACAATTTACACTGTTTTAAGTACTTTAAAAAATACTAAAAAAAGGCTTTTAAACAAAAAATCTTACATTTGAAATGTATCAACCGTTTCATATCCTTTAGTAAGTTTCCATGGATAATTTCTGGATGCAAATAAAGCCATTTTATTTTATATTTATATTGCAATAAAATTTAAAGTGGGTTATATTTTTAATAGTTCAAAATGTCACTTTTTCATTTTATTATATATATTTTAATGAATTTGCCGATGGTTTCCAAGCTTTGTTATTTTAATATTCTATTTAAATTTAAACTGGCTATATATGAATAACAACAATATATAATATATATACAAAATAAATTGAAATAAAATTGATATTTTTTTACTTTAAAGTAAAAATAATTTCATCTGCATTTTTAATTTTATAAAAGGTATTGAAAATTTTTTACTATAATTAATTCAATTTTTGTTATTATTTATAATAAAAAATTTATCACTGATTGTCATATTTTGATTAGCTTTAGTTAGTTATGGGAATTTTTATTTAATCTATTTTTTTGTTATCTTAAGAAAACTCTTATTTCAAGAAAAAAACATTTTATGACTCCTATTAATCCTTTATATGTTTGAAAATATCCGGAATTGTTATCAAGAAAATTTTATACAAAATTTTCAAATTCTAAGAGATAGAAAAATATTATGAAAAGTACAAAATTTGTCATTGTCATTTTTCTATTTAAGTATATTTATCTCTGTTTATGTAACTGTACGAATTGTGTAGATATAAGATATTTAATAACATTAGTTTTTAAAACTAAAATTATTAATAATTATATCAATAATACATAATTCAGCTATATTATTTTGAAACCTGTACATTAAAGATTTTCTAAGAAATTGAATGAACTAATTACTTTTTCTTACTCATTGAACAAAAAATAATTTAAGTTTAAAATAAAAAACATTATAAAATATACAATGAAATAAAATAACATAACTATTTCAAAAATATTGCAGAATTCAACAGTATAATATTTCGTATATTATATATTTAATTTATTTAGAGTAATAATTTATTATTGAAGCAATAATTTATGTTATAAAGATCTAAACATAAAAAGTTCATTCGTTATAAAAATAATTCTATTGATTGAAACGATAATTAAATAAAATTGGATTTTAATAAATTGAATTGTACTAGACAAATACTTTTAAGGAATGATTTTTCCATAGAATACTTTTTAATTTTCTTTTACGAATAAAAAAATTAAATTGAAAATGTAATTTGAACTAATAATAATTAATAAACTGAAATGCAGAATAAGAACAATGCTATAAATACGTTTCGTCAATATTTATATTAATTTTAATTTATTTTTAAGAACTGCTATTTATAATATAGAATGTATTTATTATAAAAATATTCTGCATTTATTGTAAAATCACTGTCTAAATTTAAGCATATTGTTTCTTTTGTGTAATAAAATTAAACAGTAATTTGAAGCATAGTTAACGTTAACTTTTTTAATAATCCGTATAAAAAATATATATTATATTTTCTAGCTTTTGAAAAAGACTGTAATATTAAAATCCAAAGTTTGGAGGTAACATTTGTTATTTTAAAGAAAAATTTTTGATTTTTTGTAAAATTGTTTTTATATATTTTTTTATTTTAAATGAAAATGCTCAAAAGCAATATAAATACTTTTTGAAAAAATAAAAACAGAAAAGATAAAAAATTAAAAAAAATTCTATATATAGTCAATCAAAGTTATTGATATAATTACTCTAATTATTAAATCTAAAGTTCATTATTTTATTGAAATATGTATTGTTATAACATATTTTTGAATAAAATCATTAAAAGAAGTTTAGTGAAACATAAAATAAATTAAATTAATTAAGTTTGTATGCATATCTTTATCCATGAATTTATTTAAACTGAAAAATATAGAAAAATCATGAAATATATAATCTTCTGATCTAGAATAAAATAAAACACAAAAAGTATCCTGTATTTCTTCATTTTGCAATCTTCATTTTAATGCTGAAAAGCTTTTATTAGCAATGAAATAGGTAAAAATTTTTCCACCCGTCTCACATAGATTTTTTCCAGCTTTAAAAAAAATATTTAATTGAAAAATTAAAATATTAACAAAAGTTACTGCGTGAAAAAAAATACGTACTTAAATTTTTGCATGTGTGATAACCTCATTAACTTGGCTGATATCAATGTTAGTAACAGCTACTTCTTTGCGCAATATTATTTCATCTACGGTTCCATCGGCACGTAACTTTCGTTCAAAAAACGAATATTTTATTAAATTTATGCTAATTTTTGTATTCATTTATAAATAATAGACATTTATCTTGTAAAACCTTTAACTAATCATATTCACCTAAATTGATTATTTCTTAAACTTGAAAATATTTATTTAAGATTGATTAATAAACTACCATTTTTTAATTCAAAATGGATTTTATAAAAATGATTTCGATCAATTCTATAACACATAAATAAAATAAACGCTAATTTGTAATGATAAGAAAAAATGAAAAAGACTATTTTCTATTTTTGTAACAAAAAACATATTTTGGGAATAGGAAACAGAATTTAGATTATGTTCATTTTTTGAAATGATATTGATTAATTTACTAAGAATTAATAATCAATTATAATTTCTATTCAAATAAAGAATATTTTCTGAATAATTGTTACAAATGAAATTGATATTTGAATAAAAATTTTAATAAAATTGTGGAAAATTTCATATATTCTTTTAAATAAAATTCTTGAATAGAGTTTGTAAATCACATATTTAATTAATATATAGTTTTTGAAATGCATATTGGAAGCATATGTAAATCTCTAGTAGCCAATCATAAAAAACTAAAAAATAGAAATATATTCATTTTCTTTAAAAGTTAACTTATATATTTTATTATTAAATAAATCTTGGAATACTTCGTGATTTCATTTCAAAAATTGAATTTTACAATTTATGAAAAAATATATTAGATATTTTACAATGAATTGTCTGTAAAATAAAATTACAGCTTAACATTATAAATAGTTCTACTATATTGTTTTAAAAAAATCTTGCTATAAAATAATCAGTAGCCTCTACTGTGTTTGCAAAAATATACTTACAATTCCAATTTTCTTTAACAAACACGCTGAAAAGCAGTTAACTTTATCATTGGGATTTTCTAATTTACCTTAATAATGGCATCAACAATAGCTAAAAATAAAAAATTAATTTCTGAAAATATTATAAATACGGGTACAGACTATTTCTAAATCATAAAAGTAAACTAAAAATCATAGATTAACAAAAATTTTTAAATTACTGCTTACAGACTCTAAAAAAATTCATAAGTTAAACATCTTTAATGAAATTTTTTTAAATAATGAAAACATGTATGTGAATAATTCTTAAATTAGTTAACAAAATAAAAGTAACAAAATAGCGATTAGTTCAAAATTAATTATTTTGATTTATTCAAAAATATAAATATGTGTAAATATATAAATAGAACACGTGTTATAATGAATTATAAATTTTTCACCTTTATCGGTACCAGTTTCAATGATACAACCATTCATGAGCTCTTACAATTTGGTATTCTGTTCATTTTTCCAAATACTCAAATTTTTCCAAAATACCAAATATGTTTATAAAAGATTTTATAAAATATTTGGTAAAATAATATAAATATTATTTTAATATTTATTTATAATCATAATATATTTATACTAAATAGAATGAAAGATAGGTTTAATAAAAACTAAAATATAGAATCGTTAGAATCCTTTAATAAAAATATGTTTCTGTATTACATCTGTATTATATTTATTATTAATTATTACAAAATAGAAATATGCAAAACTTATGAAATTGAAACTATTCTTTATGTATACTAATATTCATTTACAAAACGTAGAAACTTACTGAACCAGCTCAGATCAGCTTTAATTAAAATAATAGCAAAGGTCTTCATATTATATTAACATATAATTAAAATGTGTGAAAAATTAGATGTATGAATTTTTCAAATCTGATGCTGCAGAATCTTTGCAAATATTGAAATTATCAATTAAACTATTCTTCCTTTTATATGCACAGTATAATATCTATATTTAATTAAATATAAATCATCCACGCACACGTGTCAAGTGACATTTCTATCATGAAGTTCTAATGGTAATTACAAATCGTCATTGATACATTATTTAGTCTCAATAAATCGAGTAAACTCTAACAAGAAATAATAATAGATTAACTTACTCAAACCCCAATTTTATAAGAAAATAGGAATGTGATGTTAAATAGTATTTAACTGTTAATGTTGAGGAGCTATATACAAATGTTTTTAACTTAAAAATAATAAAAAATGGAAATAAATATCCATTTAACAAGAGATCCAAAGGTTACGTTGATTTTGAAATTCATTTAATAAATTCTTAATTTTATAATTTTATTATTCTTAAACTATTCATTTTACATTAATTTTATATCTAATAAACCTTATGTACTGGAACCGGTAAATATGAAACTTAATTATATATTATCATCTATATCTAAATTTATCCATATATGGATTAATAAAAATCAATTATATTAGTGGAAAATATACTAGAGTAACTCAAATGCAAAATAAACACTTATTATAAATATTAATTTGAACTATATTTTAAATACCGTATAAAAATTATTTATTACTAACCAGTACATTTGGTTTAAATTTGTTTATAATAATTTAGCATGTTTAAAAAAATAATCAAATTTAAATAATAAAATTACGTATAATAAAAACTTGAATAAGAAATTTTTTATTTTATTAGTTTATTATTTAAACATTTTCTTTAAACTTGAATATAAGTAAACTAAGTACAATAACTATTAAAAGAAAATAATATAGTAAGTAATAAAATATATTTTCTTAGGAAAATTTACAAATATATCAAAAAACAGTAATAAAAAAATATTTGAATTGCAAATAACAATTTGTTTTTGTTTTATATAAATATATCTTTTCTACAGATCAAAAAATCAAAATCGAATTTTAAAAAATCTTCAATCAATAAAAAATAAAATTCAAAAGTCCTATATACATTTATTAATTATTTCGGTAAATTAAAATGAATAATATTATTAAAATTTTTATTTATTAATATGAAATTGAAAAAAAACTAAAAAAAATATTATTTTATAATTTTTACTATTTCAGAATTCAATAAAATATTTTTACATTATAATATATCGTTAAATATTTGACCCGAAAGATAAAGTGGTTACAATACAAACCATTTAGCTTGTCATTAAACTGATTTTCAAGATTTTTATATTTTTAACTCAATTTATAACTATCGACTCTTTTCAATTAATTATATTTTCTCTACTTGTTGCTTAAACATAAAAATTAAATATACAAATTATATATTCATATAAATTAAAAATATGCTTACATTTCTGCAGAACTTAGATATTTTATTATATTCGTAAACAATATTAACATAATTTTTAAATGTATTAAATAACTTGTATTAAATACGATTATACTATTTATATTGTCATTTTAATTTATTTTTACTAATATTACTTATTACATTTTATTTTCTATCTTGATAATATATTATGTTATTTGTGTTATAAAAGTCTGTGATTAAAGTTTGTTTTTTCTTATTAAAAATGTGTTATTTTTATTTGTCTATAACAATATATTTAATTATTATTTTTTATATTTAATAAAATAAAATAAAATAAAAAGAGTTTATTTATGATAAAATAAACTTCATTATTACTATCGATTTTCTTTACATAATCAAAAAAACAGACCTGCAATTTCATACTTACTATTGCCTTAAGAAGGATTACAATTTTTTTAATTTAATTGGCGATTACAGAGAAAATAACTGAGAAAACAATAATTAAAAATACATTATATGTTGTGAGATTATTTAACGCATATAAAGTGGTGTACAAAAATTAACAGTATTTTTCTCGATACATCATCTTTTACTATTATTTTCTTATCTGACTGTATTAAAAACTGAAAATTGAGATGAAACAATGTTTAAGAATTTTAGCCTATAATAATTTTGATTGACCAATTTTTAAATTATCTGTTCCATGACTTTAAAATTATAGTCTGTAAGAATTATGAATGGGTAGTTTTTGAATTTTCTGATAAATAAATTTTCTAATGCATCATTACTTCGAACAGATTTATTAACCATGCATATTTCAATAAGTTTTAAAAGTTTTATTAACTTATTGATTTTAAAGTTTATGGAAAGTATACTGTAGTATAGAGTAGTTAACCAAAAACGCAATTTCGTAGAAAATAAAGTATTTTTAAATAAAAAGAATTAATCAATACAAGGCCAATAGAAATTATTATAAAAATCGATATAATCTCTAAGTAGAATAAGTTTTCTGTCAAATAGCTTAAATGAATTTATGAATTATTTTTAAATGAGATAGAAAAAATTCCACAAAATACCAAAGAGTACTATAAACTCTCGAGAAGTTTTCTATTAGTAAGTTATGCAAAGATTTTCACATCTTATTAAATGGTTTCTTAAAACAAAGTAGTAAATAAAATTAAAGATGTATGTATTTTACTTAGCAAAATAAAACTAATATTTAAATTATGCGAATTATTTATCTGAAAAAGTCATTTAAAAGTAGCTCTTATACGTAAGTATTGTACATAAAACAATAACCAAATAAATTATTTGTTTATTTGTTTATTAATGTTAGCTATACAAGTTTGTTTCTATGAGTGATTATAGAAATTATATTTTTAGAATAATAATAACATTTAGATATAATGAAATTTATGTAGTCGATCCTGTATTTTGCTTAATTGAATCAATATTAACTTATAGTCAAGGACAAAAATCCTTAAGCGACTATGTGTTTAATTGCAATACTATATTGTAAAAAAATTTAATAAAGTATGATATATCTCTTAGTCTATACAACCTGTATACATTTACTAATTTTATTGAATAATTATTTAATTATTTATATGTTTCGATTCACAATTTAGTTTCCTGTAGTTGTACAATTTTTATTTTATCAATTTGTTAATATTTAGTCTGTTTTTTAAATAATATTATTTAAGTTAATAACAATTTGAGGATATAATTTATTTTTTCTGGTGTTTGTTTTAGTTATTATTTTTGTTATAATTATTATTGTCATTTTTATATTATTGTTATTATTATTAATATTATTATTACTACTATTAATTTTCCTTTTATTAAAAAATTATTTATTATTCTCATTATTGTTATTATCATTTAATTAAATAATTTTCCTCTTTTATGTTTATATATATGTATATATATATATATATCAATAAAAAAACATCAATATGATAAATAGTAATAATTACGGTGTTTATTTTAGACTTATACTTATATTATAGTCGTTTTATAATAATTAGTGAGATACAATTATGGCTTTGTGTATTATTGTGTATTATTACTTATTATAACGTTTCAAACATTATTAGATTTGTTTACAATAATTTTTTAGCATTTTATAATTATATATATTTTTTTTATTATATTAATCATTTATTATATAATTAATTTAAGAGCTATATAATGACAAGTCTATATAGGAAAACTAATGTTTTCTTTATTAAGTGCAATTGCGCAGTTGAGGGTGTGTTATATGTGTAGGCATCCGACTGCTCAAAGGTGCAAGCGCAGTCATAAACTTATCGAAATTATGACCTCTTATACTGGCGACAGTCTAGGCGTAAATAACGATTCTAGATCCTTTAAAATTTTCCTATTGGTGAAAGAAAGAAAAAAGAAAAATTTTTTCTACAGATATTTTTTCTTTGATTTATCATTTTTTATGGAATAGTAGTCTTAGAAAGACAGTGTCCTAATAATGTGATGCACTTAAGTCTGTTTTGAATCGTGAAGAACCATATTTGTGCCCGGTTTTTTACGAAATTTTTGGTCTTAACGTGACAGGCGATGTCTGAAGTGAGATTTAGGCGAGACGGAATGGAAAAGGTTTTAGAAGGCTTTACTTATGAATACGGTGAGTGCATTTTTTGCAAAGTTGTAGTTAGCAGTGTATCTAAACTAAGACATTTGAGAGTTCGAGAATATAGTATAAATGGAGCTGGTCGATTGACTTAGTGAAGTAGAGAGATCTAATATGAACTTGAGATGTGGTTAGAAGAAAGTTTTCCTAGATATTTCGAGTTACGAAATCATCTAGGATATCTGGAGAGTAAGTAGTTTTGTGAATAAAGTGTTGTGTGATCTTAGGGTGCTATTGTAAGGGAATTACGAAACAGGGAAATTCCTTTAAAGTTAGATATGCGGTAGCTTTAGGAGATGTGTTTGGCATTGTGGTCATTAGCGAGAGTAAGGTGGAGAAATCAAATAATTTATCCAAGATGATTAATTTTTTTATCTTTATTGGTAGGTGAGTAAACAGAGAGGATATGCAATGAACCATTAGAAAGAGTGATCTCTTATCAAGAGACTTTCCAGAGGTAGAGTTTATTCGGATAGCCTTGTGTCGTAGAAAGTTAATATCTCCACTATCTTTTGTAGGATTTCGTCAGATAAGGTTTTCTGCTGAGACAGTTCGGGAAGATTTTTTGATTTAGAAAGAAAAGAGTTTTGGTGATGCAGACAATTTTAATGTATCTAGACTCAAAAATGTGTGCCAACTCTAAAGATTATTTATTAGTGATGCCTTGAGTATTCCAGTTTAAGAGAAGAAGATTATTGTGTTGAATACTTGCCATTATTGAAATTGGAGTTATAGGCAGTCTTGTAAGCTTGAGAGGCTCTGTTGTAGAAATATTAGAAATTACCTATTTGAAATATATTTAAGAATAAAAAAGGAGAAGTAATGAGATAGAGTGGAGAAAATACAGTAGTAGAGATATTGTGGAATTTAAAAGAGTTTGCATAAGAATGAGGTGAGTAAAGTCTAGAGAAAAAGATTTTAAGTAAAACATTCATTACTTTCACTACTTTTTTAGATTGGAAACAGCACTTGACTAGTAAGTCTATAAATGATGGGAATCACTATCATTCTTCTTCAGAAATTCAGTAACCCTCAACACAAATACAGTTCCTACGACCGCGACTTGATGGCTACTTTCCGTGCCGTAAGGCACTTCAAACATTCAGTCAATGGAAGACTCCTGGTAATTAATTAGAAGACAATCACTTTCGTCTTCTCTTAGAAAATAGAAAGCTTTACTTCCACATAGGCGTCAGCTTAATTAGACCTGTAAGTTTTTCACCATCATTGAACATGCCACTGGTTCAGAGAATACTGTAGCTGACACACTTTCTTGAGGTCATACTAAATAAATGCCTTCAACCATATATCTGGAAGTCTTGTCCATAAGTCAGTAAAGGGATGAGAAAATTCAACTATTGCGAAACATCTCTTCTCTGAGATTGTAGAATCTCATTTTTGTTTCGAGCTACAAGGGAATCTAGTGCAGTATGCAACCACAGATATCCATCCCTTCGTATTGAAAGTACTTAGAAATAAAATCTTTAAAGCATTTCACTCACTCAATCATCCGAGTGGAAGAATCATGTACTAATTTATCAGTCAAAAATATGTCTGACCATATACCATACTATATCATACGCTGTATACTACATCATACGCTTTACTTGCGGGTGTGCTCCATACCAAGTGTCTAAGTAGGTCGTCATTTGTACTTGCAACTGACGACGTTTTCGAACCCAGAATACGGGTTCGACCATATCACATGAATCTCATTGTTCCAATGTCTGAGTTCAGTGGATTCAGATTTTGTTTAATAATGATCGAGCACTTCTATATGTGGTTGAAGACAATTACAATGTCCAACATCACAGCACAAACGGTAACAGAAAATTTTGCAGACACTGGATATAAGGGTTTACATGTCAAAAATTTCATTTTAACAGACTAAGTGTCGCAATTAGAGTTCTCCATTTTCAACGTTTTATCGCAGCTCCTTGACGGCGAACATGTACATACCGCCTCTATCATCCCACTGCTAACGGCATAATATAAAGTCAACACTGCTCATTGAAAATGGCCATTTAGAGAAAGGAAGTACTTGAGTATATGAAAGAATATCCTACTGTTCTGTTTGGTCAACGTATCAGTTACAAGAAGAATTTGAAAGCCTTATTTGCGCTTCCCCGGAATGTGTTCACATAAAGACACTGCAGAATAAAGCTTTAAAAAGCACAAATGAGAGAAATTTTCGCAGTAATATCGATAAAAAGAGTTCTGATAAACGCATCAAACCAATACATATGCTATTAGAAGACATTCGCTCAGAAACACCAAAGCAGCTCGATACTTCGGTTTTTTCCTCTTCGGCACAGGGTTAGGCTCGTTTCGAACCACTGTATCTGTAAGCTATGATAACCCTGGACCAGCAAAGTGATTCACGCACACAAACAAAATTGTAACCGATAAAGCAAAAGAAACAATGACGTTCGATCTGGCTCACAAACAAAATAGAGTCATCAGAAAAAAACCACTCAACGAACACTTTCCAGTGCCGCTGTCACGAGTGTTGATATCACCAAGAGAATTTAGAGAATCCTACAGTTATTCTAAACTGATAAATATATATTAAATATTTATTTAAATGTAAAAAGTGTATGACATATGTGTATGCAGCGACATTTAATATTTGTAAATACTATAAAAAAGAATGCTATCTTTATCAAATTATTTTGGGCGGGGATCATAGGAGCCACGAGTTCTGTGCTACGCCGCCGATGTTTTAGCGGCGCTTACGAAGCTTATCCCCTCAAAACTTCTTTGCACAATCTTCCACAGCGGTCTTACTACACGTAACGTACGCGCATCATAAAAACCTTTTAACTAAATAAATGCGACCTTTCTAGGGAATTTATTTATTATCTAGTTCTTTATATCATTCCCATAAATAGATGTCCATATTTAATTATCAACTGCTCTGGTCATCGAAAACGCTACAAAAGAGGCGCACAAGCATTGCATATGTGACAACTGTACACAAAATATCTTATATGAAGTATTTCATCGAATTTTTTCTTATCATCCAAGAACAGGCAGCAGAGGTACACCAGAACAAGAGTGTGTATGGTTTTTTTGATACTTAGTCAATTTGTGCGTCACGCGAATTAGATTTGTTTATCACAAGAAAGTGTATGCACAGTGCGTCATCAGTAATTTTGGTAAACAGTAGCTAAATAAAAAAATTGAAATGGCTGAAGACGTACTAATCACATTTTTACCCAATGAAGTTATTGAACTCATCTTGGAAAATGAGGGATTATCCATTAAAGATGTTGTTTATTTTGCTCTTACAAGTAAGCATTTATACAGAATCGTACTTGCCAGTAATAAACTGTGGAGAATAAAATTTTTTCAAAGGTATTGTATTTACGTTATTAGATAAACACGAATTAAATAATGTTATATTATATTTTGCTACATACAGTCCTTGATTTAATGTGCCAGGTATATATGGTATTATAAAAAAAATATTACCTCATCTAAAATTAAATAGTTTGCTTGAAACAATTTCAGTTGTTGACAGTGATTCTTGTCATAAGAATTTGATGTATGTAAATTATTTACTGAAATTAAGTGTTAAAAGAAGTTTTTTTTATATACATTCTTTACAATGAAATAGTTGTATAATGAAAATAATTGTACAATAAATTTATTCCAAGGATAATTTTCATAGATATATCTTCTTTATTATAATATAATTAAAACATAATTTGATTTTTATACTGTAAACATATTACAATATATTATATTCTGTGTCTTTTATTTTTAAGGTGGCAACTTTTAAAAGAAACCTATGTAGATTATGAAAAGAACAGTAAAGTAAAAAATTGGTTAAATGAAGTCCAATCCAGTATTAGTAGCAGAAAGGCATTAATGTATCAATTATCTTTGATGCCTGGAAAATATTATAAAAAACAGGAGCTTTCACATTCAGAATTTAAAGATTTTGATCCCTTATTCCATCAAGAAAAAGGAGCCCATCCTATAGCTTATCATTTTCTTGTTGATGAATTAATAAATTTAATCAAATGTCCTATAATGTAATATTCTAAAATATTTTTTAATGCTTATATTTAAATGATTCTTCATCGATATCTCTTTAAATTTCAGGCAAAGTAATCTAACAAATAAATATTATGCATATAAAGTTATTCGATACATGAAACAAAACTATTTAGCAAATGAATGGCAAAAATTTATTAAGCTTCCAGAACAAAAACAACTTTTAGAGCAAGGAGCTACACTTGTCGCTCAATGGAGTCAACCTGAAAAACATGTTTCTTACAATCACATATGTGGTATGCTAGATAATATTGTAGAACATGCTAAAAGAGTACTCAAAGAGCGATATCCTTCACATCCTATATTCACTACATCATCAGAGCAGCTTACATATTGGAAAAACAACAATATTGATGATAATCAATGGACAATTGTAGAAACTAAACAAATTATGGCAGCTTTATGCGAAGTGATGTTTAACAGATTAGGTTTTCATGGAAATAGTGAAATGTATTATAATTCCGAAAATTCTTTTATTAATAGAGTAAGTTTAATAAATGTATGTGGTTAATTGAATCTATGTTATATTTGTTTAAGAATTATTAAAGATCTTAAATTTTTAGGTTCTTGAACTTAAGCATGGCATTCCTATTACTTTAGCAATTATTTTTGAAAGTATTTGTCGCAGAGTAGGTGTAAAATGTGAACCAATTAGTTTTCCAGCTCACTTTTTATTACGCTGGAAAGAAAAATAGTTCGTTTGTTACATTTTTATCAATTAAAGTTAATTATTTTTAAAAATCTTAGTAACTTAGTAACAATAATAATTTTATTGTTCTTAGCACAAGTCTTTCTAATCCGGATGAAGTTGAAAGCTTTTATATTGATGTATTTAATGGTGGTCAATTTTTAACAAAACAAAATTGTCCTCGAATAAGTGGAATATCAAAATGTCCAATAGAACGATATAATAGACAAAATGCATCAACTGCTATAAATGTAATTAAGATAATTAAAAATTAAATTATATGCATTCCTAAACACAGAATTAAAAATAAAAAATTTCAATAATAGGTTGTAGAAAGAATGGCAAACAATTTAGAGGTTGCAGCTAGACAACGAACTCAATTGAATGGAAGAGCTGCTCGTTTGAGGTCTGCTTTAGAATTGTTGCATATGGTACGACCACATGATACTGGAGCCATTTTACATTTAGCACGATTTTATATGTTATACCAAATGGACTTAGCAAAACTAGTTACTGTTCTAACTTATATACAAAAAGTATGTGAAAATTTCATTTTAATTCTTTATTTTACTTTCAAAAACGTATTAATCTAAATTATAAATATATAAAACATTTTAGGAGTCAGAACTCATATCAAGAGGTCCAGCAAATCATATTTTGCAAATGCTTCAAGATTATGAGAAGCACATGATTTCTGTAACCGAAGTATGTAAAATTAATTACAACAATTTAATAAAAATATTTTTTAAATTATTTTATCAAATTTAATTCTTATTGTCTTTTAAACAGGAAGTTACAGAGATAAAGAAGCGAACCCCTGAAGTAAAATATGCAATAGGAATGATAATGAAACATCATAGGCATGACTGTATGTGTATTATAACTGGATGGGATTTAAAGTGTGAAGCATCACCGGAATGGATAATAGAATTTCAAGGTGTTGAAGAACTGGATGGTGGTTCTAACCAACCATTTTATAATGTATTTGCTGATGATGGTTCTTCTCGATATGTGGCACAAGGTATTTAATTGCAACAAAACACTAGCACACCAATCTTATTGTAAAAATTATTACAAAAAATATTATTCTGTTTATGAGATAATGAAATTATTTGTATTCTTATTATAAACTGTGTATTAATATATCATTTTATAACTATCTAATTTTCTCTTGAAATTTTTGAATTAATAATTAATTAACCGATTTTTTAAAATTTCATTAAAATTTTCTTAATAAAGATGAAAGCTAAATTATTAGAATTATTTAATTTATATTAATCTAAAACTTAAATAAATTACAATAGAAAATTAACACTTAAACATTTAAATACTTTTCATACTTTACAAATAATCAAAATCCTTCCATAACACAAAATTATGAAATTGTACAATGTAAAAAATATGCAACAAAAATTAAATGAAATTAGTTTAAATCTTCTATTTTATATTTATCCTTTTTTATCAATATACTAGAAAATTTAGTAATGGCTACAAATCCTGGATGGGTCAATCATTATGAAACAGGAAGATATTTTTGCCAGTTTAAAGGAAATCACTATGTTCCTAATACAGAAAAGGCAAAAGAATATCCAGAAGATACTGAAGTACGAGAAAAACTACTTTCAAAATACTTGTAAAGTCTTATAACAATTTTGTACATTTTAATTGTAATATTTAACATATGTAATGCAGAACACGATTTTATTGCATTATATATAAAGTGTGCTTTAATTAAAAAGCTTTAAAGAAGTTTATTTATTTTATGACTTAGAATATGAAATTCTATAATTCATTAAAAAATATATATGAAATTTGAAGAAGTATTATACCATAAAATGTTGATTACATTATAATACAATAAATAATATTTATGCTGCATAGAATAATAATATTAATAACAATTTCTTATAATAATAAACATAATCGTTCGTCATGTAAGATACTTTGAAAATATTTGGAAAATGTAACCAAATAGTGTGTAAATAACTGCTGATTGATATTATCTCTTTCTCCTTTTTAGCAATCATCTTTTGCAATAAAATAAAGCAATATGAAAATTTGTGTATTATAAACGTACTTTTCTAATTTGTGTAGTATATGTACCTTTGTAATTAACTTTAAAATGTTTCTTATAAAAGGTGTAACAAGATTTTGGTTATTTTACAAGTTTGTTAATAAAATAATAAAATATTTTAATTTTTACAGAAATTGTTTAGTTTTATAATATTATTAAGAACTCAATTTATAATATATTTATAATGTATAATTCAATTAGACAAGTAAACTAATAAAAGATATTATATATTTTATAAGATATTATTTTTTAAATTATTTCTTATATATTAAATATTAAAAATAAACAATATCTTTATTTATTAAACTATATTCTTATTTTTATTTATTAAATATTTTTGTTTGTATAAAATTTTACTTATTATATCTAATCTAAATTTTATAAATTTGAAACTGTTAATAAATCATTAATCTAATATGGCTTCTAATATTGAAAATGTATTCAAATGAAAAGAAGCAAATTATTTGCGTAAAGAAAAAAGTATTTTAAACATTTGACTTCTTTTAATGATGTATATAGTATTAGTTTTTAACCATTACAATAATAATAAAGAGAGAAATTACATATTTTTAATTTATAATTTACTTTTATCTTTGAAAATGTTTTAATGGTAATCATAATAAGTAAATCAGAAATGAAAAATCAAAATTATTTATCTTTTAAGAAACGTAAATATTTAACATAAAAAATTTTAAATAATATTTTAAAAATAACTTAAAAAATTTAATTGGGTAATTTGCATAAAAATTAAAAATATAAAAAATTATAACGTGTAAGATCAATTAATTTTTAATTTATATTTTTATATTTTTAAGATAATTTTCATAAAAAAATTAAACGTTGAATAGATTAACACGAAATATTACTTGACTATATATTATAAACTGCTTTCAAATTGATAAAAATATTCTTTGAGTAAAATAAATAGTACCATTTTCAACTGTTGATTGATAACAGAAAAATTATCTCTATATAAGATTATCTCTACATAAGCGGCTAGCACCCTGCGATAGATCGAAAGAAATATTTTTTGTTATATGAACTAAGCATATTCTTTTTAATTAAATATTAAAATAAATAATTATTTACATTATTATTAAATATTATTTTTATAATTTTTTTATATTAACAAAAATTAAATTTTGCAAATATTTTAAACGCTGTACCCTTAAAATTAGATAAATCATACTATATTTATTTTAGTATTATAAGCTATTCTATTTTTCTAAAATATGAAAAATTTAGAAATAGATTATTTAAAGATTTTTATAAATTTGATATAAACGAGCATTAAACTGAATTACAATTGAAATTAAATTATTTAAAATTTTTGATTAATCTACAATATTTTTATGAATTTATTAACTAGTATATATTACTTTTTATAATTCTAGGCGGGTTTGACTATCGTACGAATCCAAAGGATAGAGTCGCCTTAGGTTATATATTGAGATCGGTTAAATAATAAAATATATATTAAAAATATACAGCTTTACTTTAATTGCTATGGGAGTTTACGAAAGAGGGCAAAAAAGTGCGCGGTATTATGCTACTTATCAAATAAATCATTGAATACGTTGTTTGATTCTTCTTTTTGTGTAGCTATTCATAACTCATGAATCCGTTTTGTGTAGTGTACGTATTATGTGGTTTCAGTGCTTCCCTTACGATTTCTATTTTCTTCAGTGGATGACGGAAGAATCTATACACTTCGATGGAAGATGGTGGAATCTTTTTTAGTGCAACTTCTTTCCTTTATTGATGGGTTTGTGCTTATCGGTGGTAGATGCTGCGTTACAATAATTGAAATGTAACTATTTGTAGTTTGCCGTACTGATACGTTAGTAAGATGCTCCTGATTCATCAGTTGCTCCACTTCTTGTTACATTATCTACTTTCCGTCTTGATGATTCATTATTAGTCTCGAAATTAGTTACGTATATGGATCATTGCTAATTCTTGTACTGTAACTGTTAATATGGCAAGTAATGCATTTTTGTGTTTCGTTTAACTAAGCGCTACCGAGAGGCAAAAAGTCTAGTCGACACACCTGGTAATATGCTTATTTGCGTAGTGATATCTTTATAATATAATTGTATGAAAATGCATAAATAGCAATTTACATACATATATGAAGAAAAAATTTAATTTTTTATACAAATCTTTTTTGGATTAGAAAAAATTATATATTCAAATTAAATGTATATAAGAATATTTACAATATACTTTCACACAGATTTTGTTTTTATATTATTAGATATTTCATTATTTTACATTAGAATAAAATTTTATTTTGTTTTCATTTTGTTTAAAATTTTAAAATATTCTAAAACAATAAATAAATCAAATGATAGTTTATAAACTGTAGTAAAAAGGTTATATATAATACAGTAAAATATTAGTAAATATATTTAACACATCTTACTGTACTTATTAAAATTTATTTTAATAAATATTAATTTTATCTCATACTGCCTGTTCTATGTATACAAAATAAATTATAGAAAGATACCAATGATCTTAATGTCAAATTTTGTAGCAAAATTCATTTTTAATGTTAAATCTGAAAAAATTTTAATTTACTATTTTTTTTAGATTTGCATAGAATAACATAATAAGAAAACAATTTTCAGTTAGACTTGAATATTCAATAATAATATAAACAGACTTAGGACACAGAGCAAGAAAGAGAAAAATTACACAGAGCTATAAAAGCATATAAAATACATTTAATATAAGGTTTTCTGAGTTTGTAGGACTGTAGTAATGACACACGTTATGTAGTTTCAATATGAAGATGAGTATCCTTTTTCGTTTCGAGTTTATACAGTACTTTTATTTAGAGCCACGCAGGAAAATATGGTAGCATTACGATCAGTTAACTGGATTACCACTTATACATTACTATAGGATACAGAAAGTCGATATGTATAATATTCTACCTTAAGAACTGAAATTGAGAATAATTTAATAAAGTATTTTTCTCTGTATATATTTAATAAGTAACGTTATTTAAAACAAATCTAAAAATTTATAGCTAATTTTATTACAATTTGATGTTTTTAATGGTGTAGCGGATCTGTCGTTTTCAGGTGATGTTCTGCTTCACACTCGATCGAAATAGCTCGAGATCGGACTAGGGTTCTTTGCAAAGGTGGGATTGATGGAGGAGTGAAAAATAAACAATGTTGTTATTTTTTATGTCAAAACAAACTAAACAAGATTATATATTCTTTATGTTTATTATACAACGTTCAAGTCGCAAGAACATGTAACTAATGTTTGCAAGCTAATAAAAAGGAATTTATTGATTAATATGTAAATTATTATCACTAAATATAAAAGAACATATCGGCTAAAATATAATATATCGCAGACATAATACTAAAACGTGAGATATTAATGCGTATTAAAGTTAAAGAAGAATTTATTCTTGGTTTATTGGATAGTAATATTACATTCATTTTTATAAATTAAACATTGTGATCAGAGAGGCAACAGTAGTGTAGCTAAGGCTATAAGAATAATATATCTTGGTTGACCGAAGAAGAAGACGATGCTTAATTGCTAAGCGTGAACCTCGTTCAATTCCTCCCTCTCCACTGATGTGTGATAGGTAGAGAGAATCATCGCAGAGAGAATGCTTCAGCATCATGATGATGAACAAGTGAATGAGAGCAGCGTGGCGTGAGGAAGAGGATGTGCCGTACTTTACACTAAGCACTACCGTTATGTATGCTCTTATATTAATACATACGTACATACTAATTAAAAAACAATTCTGAACTACACTCATGCATACATTTATAAATACGCTCTTCACATTACGCTGGCAATGTTATTATTCGCGATGGTTGCTTCCGTTGTAATGACATAAATCTGACCGGAGTGTTGCAAAAATACTATTTATATTTATTGAATTAATATATTTTAACACATTCATATACAAATTTACCTGTTTAAAGTAAAATATTTAATAAATGATAATTTACTATTTGAGTGCATTAATCTATTATTATTAAAAAACATTAAAAAGTTTTTTTTAATTGAATATAGAAATATTTCTTTAAAATAACTATGGCTCATGATTTATAAGGCTTTATTACAAATTTTACGATTTGGAGAGTTTATTGTTTCACAGTTACAGATTTTATAGTAACAACGACTATTTAATTTGATTACTGAATTTTAAATAGTACGAGATTAAAAAGTTTTATAAATTTAAAAAATTATTATATTAATATATTTAAAATATTGATTAATTAGTTAACTAATTTAATTTAATTACGTTTGTATCGTAATTGCTTTTGGTTAATTACTGAAAATTCCAAAAGATTCAATAAAACCACTAATAATTAATATAAACGCAATTAGAGATGCAATTAGAGATGCAATTTTTAGATCTTCAAAAGTATTATAATTTATAAAAATATGAACGATTTGTTCTTTAATGTAATAAAAAAGTAGGCAAACTGTCTGAAATTATATTTTTTCAAGTTCAGGATGATTGAAAAAATATTAAAATATACTTATGTTATAATTTCAATATCAACTATATTTATAACATTTTATACTTAAAAACTTTGTAACAATTTTACTCTTATTTAATTTTCCTGTCCTGATAGCTTAAAAACCAGAGTTTCCGCTCGTTGAGACAAGGTCACAAAAAGATTCAGAAGAGCAAAAACAACACTTTCGTTTCCTTTATATTTTAAAAATAAAAATTCTCTTTACTCCAATGTGACTTGGAGTAGCTTTTACAACAAAATTGACAACAAAATTAAGGCGCTTAGTTGTTGGCTTAATAAGTGCGGCATGTGTCTTTAAACTACACTGTAAAAATGCGTATTTACCCATTCATCCATCTATACCGGGTGGTGCATTTCACACTCGAGGTCGTCGAGTAGAGAGAAATAAGTCGAAATAAATAGAGTAGTGCCTTAATATGGATGACGGGAAAGGAAAAGGGGTCAGAGAACATTGTCTGAATTGCAACATACAGGGAAGAGCACGTGAATGGCTCCAGTTTCAGTAGGAAAAGAAATATCTATGCAATTTATGTTATTTAAGAGAGGATGCAAACTGTATTACTGTTAGAGTTTGAGGAGGAAATCCGAAGAAGTGGAAAGTCGCAGGAGCTTGACTCTGAGGCTCTACGTGCGTTGTAATTTATTAACCGAATGTGGACATTTCAGCCCCTACTTGATGTGCCTGTTGCACAATTTTGGTTTCACCAGCGATGCATCTTACATTACCCATATACATTTTACACAGATCTATTTACTCATAGGTTTGGCTACACTTTGGTTAAAGACAAAATCTCCGAGGTCAAAGCTACGACCACATGGACCGTCAAGCTGCATAGAGCATTGTTTAGTGTTCATTTATTGCTTAAAATGGACTAAATTTTCAAATTTTACATATTAATTTTAAAAGTATAATAACTGAAAAGTTCGAATAAATTATCTAGTAGTACATTATTTTTTTACTACATATGCATATTGATTACAGTTAACGTTTAATTTGACATAATCTGACAGAAAAAATGATAATAATCTAATTATAACAGTTTAGTTGGTTAATAAGAATAAATTAAATTTAGATAAAAATGATATTTTATAAAAATATTAATTAATAATATTCAGTTATTGTATTTACCTTTTATAGTAAATAAGTATTCAAAATTAAAATATGTTGAATATCATGTTTTTGTTTCGTGAAAACCATTAGAATAAAAAAAATTAATTTCTATATATAAAGTTCTAAAAAATGCTTATATGTATATGTATATAAACACATTTCAGTATTCAGTACATCTATAGTAGGGTAATTTAAAGTCATTAAAATAAATAGAATTCTTTTCATTTGCATAAACTTACTTTATTTACAAACGTATGTTAAAAAATAAAAGATAGATAATGACAATAGGTGATATATAACTAGGGTAAGAATGTACGAGACAATATAGTTTGAATTTAATCAAGAACAATTGAAGCTTTAGTCTTCATAAGGCAGGCCAAAATTTTTCCTCCGGTTTCACAGTTGTCCTTTCCCACTGAACATAAAATAAAATTTAATTATTTTTTTAATTGTAAAATAGAAACGTACTATTAAAGTAAATTATATAATATAATATATTTCATGATTATTCTATAAATTAATACCACATAAACCGATAATCATAGATAAATAATGATAAGATTTCAGTAGGGCAATATTTAAACACATTTTTCATATAATAAAAATTTGATTATAGTAATATGATTTAAAATAAATCATTATGATATAAAAAATTTTACCTTGAACTTTACACATATCAATAATTTGATCTACTTTCTCCATAGCTAGATCTTGAGGTACTTTAGCACGGGCAATTTCCTCATCTATAGTTCCATCAGGTCTCATCTAAGTAAAAAATCATTAATAAATAAATGATTCAAACATTTATGATAAAATTTATACTGAATGATAAATATAGTAGCTTTATTAATTCATAAAATTGAAAAGTAATATTTTATATTATGTTAAGGAATATTTAAAATTATATATAATATAAATAATACCATTATTTATGAAATAAGATTAAACAACTTTTTATAAATATACGTATTCTAAATCTAGAACGAGACTATTAAATTAATCTTCACAGTAAATAAAAATTGATTAATATTTATTAATTATTTTATTTTTTATTAAAGAAAGAAATAATTTTTATTAAACATATTTACAAATAAATTATATTACTGATCGATTTTACTTGATCTCATCAAATTTTTTAAAATAATGATTTAAAATAAATTTTAAAAAATGATATTATCGTGTTATATTATTAATTATTTATTTAAGTTTATTTACATACAATTCCAATTTTTTTCAACATACAAGCGGAGAAGCAGTTTAATTTATCATCAAAATCGACTTGGTTTCCATTTCTGACATTGTCAACTACAGCTGCAAAAATATAGATGTTTTTATAGTAAAAAATTTCAAGTATTCTATATAATAATAATTATCAAAATTGTTAATTTAAACTATAAAAAAGTTTTCAATTAATAAAATTAATTATTGTGTTATGAGTTATTTTATTTAGAAAAATATTTTCATTAATTCATATAAGTTCTATCAAACACATGGCTTGTTTTATTAAATTACTTTTTTAACTTTTAATTGCATATATGCTAATCTTACCTTCATCAACTCCTGTTTCAGCAATACAAGCAACTTTATATTCCCTTAGTTTTCCTCTTTGTTCATCAGTAATTCCCTATTGTTTAAAAATAATATATTAAAGTAAGTAATTCAATTAATGATAATATAATTATATCAAATCTATTATTTATAAATTTTTTAGATTAATCAGGTATTAATAATAAAGGAAAAGATAAATAAATTCTTGTTTACATAAATAATGACAAAAACTTAAACATTTTTGTAAGTTATTTATTTACTCTTCAAATAAAAAGTGTTTGTATTGTGTATAAAATGAAGTAATTAAATTATATTAAACAATATTTTAATTAATAATATCTTTTTTTATTATAAGAGTATATACATAAATGATATAAACTAAGGCTAAATATACTAAAAGTGTAAAAAGTTTATAAAATATCCCTTGCAAACAAATCTTAAGTGAACCTGAATAACTGATAATTACTTATATTTTTTTGTTGAATATGAATATAATAAAATAAAACATTTAATGTTTATCAATTAAGAAAAACGTTATTCGCGTAATAAATATTACTATTTATATATTTATCAAATAAAAATTATATTTACTGCAAAAACACCAACGAGACAAAATGCAAAAACAACCACGAAAGATTTCATTTTGAAGAATCAAAATACTATCATGGATTCTACTAAAACTTGTATTAAAGTGTCGATTCTTGTTGAAGACTGAATACAACTGGTTAAAATTGCAGCCTTTTTATACTAATGAGATTTACGTTTGCCCCACGCACTAATCACCTCTTTTTTATTCTTTTATAATCGGCAGTATAATAACGACTCGTCAACAGTATTCCTAGAAAAGTGGGGACTTCACCAAAAACTTCCGGGGAGCCATCAGACATGTGAACGATGAGAAGAATAACAATTACAAAGATGAAGGACATCGCAAGTTCATTGTAAAATTATATTGAGAAAGCATTCTACTAATTAATTAAGTATTTCTTAATTATTTGAAATAGAATGGTTAATACTTTACTTATTAAATTTGAATGTTTTTATTAAAAACATTTTGACCATTAAAAGAAATATTTTACTATTCTTTCTAAGGAAAATAATAAACGTAACATCTTTTTATTTCAAACAATTAAACAATTTTAAATATTTTAAGAAGTTTTACAAAATTTAATAAAATTCATTAATATTTTTTCATTGACTTTTGTAAATGATCATATAACACAAATATATATTTTATTTTAAATTGATTAATAAAGTAACTTATACAGAATCAGTCATTATTATAGAACAAACAAATAATCTTTTGTGTAATAAACAGATTTTACATTGTCAGTGTCATGCTAACAATTATATTTCTTGATATTTGGAAAAAAATTTTATTTAGATTTAATATTACTTAAATTGAAAAATGTTTAAGACATAATTTGAGAAGATCAAAGCTAATTTATTTGTAATAACTGTACTTTACATATATTAAATTATTTTTATAATTTTTAAAATATACTTTATCTCTAAATCTGTAAAATTTATACAACAAAAAGAATTGAATTAAATCATTTTTATTATGTTTTTATAACAAATGTGTATAATTACATAAAGTTGTTTTACTATTGCATTTATAAACATACCAAAACGTTGCTGAACGATGGTTATTCATTAATTGCATAACGCTTAATTATAAAAATATTATCAATTCAATTAAGTTAAAAAAACATTTTTAAGTATTTATATATACTTAAAGGTCTTGTTAATATAAAAGTACCATATAGTTTTGAAATTTAGATAATTAATTAATAATACTTTTATGAAGAATAAACAAAAAATGACAATATTCTTTAGTTCTTTAAATTATAATTCTATTAGTAATGTCTATTATTAGATAACTATGTTGAAAAAATTGAAATACTTAAATATTAGGTCTGAAAACTATTATTATGAAAAGATGAACTATTAATACATACGGTTATACACATGCTGTATATTTTTATATTCTTTATCACTCGATAACAACAAATACTGCAATAAATTATGAAGTGGATAAATATTATTTATTGAATATTGAATATATATTACCCATTTATCATTGACAAGATATATTTCTCTTTGTAATTTATTTATTATAAATTTAAATGCAAATTATTATTAATAGAATCATAAAATATTATATATTTAGAAATAAATAACATTTTTATTTGATTTAAAACTAATTAGTAAAAGAAATATTTAAAATAGCGGATTTAAATTTATATATGTATTTATTGAAAAATATTCAATGTTTAAGACGATATTATTACAATTAATCATTAAATTCTGAAAATAATTTATAAAATAAAAAACCTTTCTAATTACAAAAATTAATTTAACGTCGCTCAAACTGTTCAATTAATATTTAATAACATATTAGTACAATATTATTTATAAACTATGTAAAGTAATATATTATTTAATAATAAAATTAATAATTAAACTTATACTTCGTTAAAGAAATTATTGCAAATTATTTATTATTTTTGTATAAACTAAAGGATGTAGTTATAATATTAATGAATGTTTTTGATTCTTAAAAACTTTTAATATATATTTATTGGGAAATTAAGAAAAAATACATTTTAAAATTATTAATATAAAATTATAATATTAACAGTAGATGCATAAAAACATTAAATTTATTATATAACTATACCAGTTAACTAATGGTAACTATTTCCAATTTTGCTTTGGTCACAGTCACCTCACACTTTAATTGAAGTTTGTTCATTACTGTGTATATCTACCTTATAAATCTTCGCGTTAAAATATCATTTTATATTATTGTAAAATATAATAAACTTAGACTTATTTATATATTTTTTTATATTAAAAATATTTAAGTCATCTTAATAAATGATTTATTTTTAAGATATTATTTAGGGATATTCATAATATTGCTTTATAAATATGTGACAAATTTTTTATCTATTGTGAAAAAATAAAGTTAATTTTTAAATAATACATTTACAATTAAAAGTATAATAATAGAATTCCATTTTACTAAATTAGGTTATATTAAATGAAACGAAACATACATTTGAAATAAACTTAAAAGTTATATGTTTAGATTGATTAATCGCTGTGTAAGAATTAAAATGCACCACACACAATCGTTAGACTTTAGAAGACAAGTAAGGACAAATTTTTGATAATGAAACGAAAGACTACAGGAACAATTTCTCGTCGTGGTCGTTAAAATTTGTAGAAACGTAGAAGAAATCTAAAAATATATTCTATTTCGTTATTTTTATATAAATTTGCATGTGCACGCACACAAATTTAATATTGCCGTGTTATTTTAGATTCTATACACAAAAAATTAGCTTATGCAATGTTCTGATCGTTTGAAGGATAAACTACGCTAAGTGGTTTTATTTATTTTCTCTCTCTCTCTTTCTTTCTCACTTCGTCACTCTTTCTTTCTATCAGGATATGACTCATAATGAAACCTGTATAAAAAAACACGCCAAATGGAAGATTTAGCTACGTGATGATCTTTTTGAATCACAATATAGAAGTTTGTTTGATTGACATCTATTTTTTTTATTAAATTTATTTAATAATTTAACGATGTAATTATATTTTTATTATATTATAATAAATCTACATGTCATGCATATTTATATGTACATATATACACATTCTATGGCTTTGTATAAATAAATCATTACACACACACATACACACAAATTCTTATATACATACAAATGCACATGCACGAGTGAATTATTATATATATAAAATTGAATGTTAATTAATAATTCTTATTTTTAAATTAAATTTATTAAATATATTTTAAATATTGATATTTTACACAATTTATATATTGTGTTAATAATCAACATCTTTTATGGTCAAATATATATAAAATATATAAACACTTTTGTGTATATTAAATATGCAGTTTTCAATAACGAATTCTTCATATAATTTTGCAGAAATAATATATTCATGCTTGAACTTCATGACTAGTTTTATTTAAAAATAATATTAATTTAGAAAGATACTTCAAGGTAAAAAAAGATGCTAGTTTCTTGCTATTATATTTTCTTATTATAAAATTAATAAAATCTACGATATTTTGCTATGATTGAGTTCTGCTTTATTTTCGAAAGATTTTTTTTTTAATTTTTTAAAACGAAATCATCAGCCCACTCATATATACAATATTAATTTACAAAAGTTTATTACTTATTATATTGTATTCAATGTTTATCTAGAAAATTTTTTAAAATAAGAAAAATGAAATTTAAAGATTGTTTAAATTACTTATTAAATTATTTCTACTTCGAAATAAATTATAAAGAAAAAGTTCATATTACAATTGTCAAAAATATGTTACATATTTTTCAAAAGATAATCGATATACTATTATTTATCAATTTGTAGGTAAATAATTAGTATTTTACAAATATTTTAAAACGTAATCTATTTTAAATATTTGTATTTTAAATATGTTTAATTTACTAAACACGATATAGCAGATAATATAAAAATTTATTCCAATGTTTTTTTCCCAAATGCATTATATCACGCAGTAAGTGTATATTCACCAACAAAGATTTATCTACTTTCCATTAAAACTTTCCAATTAATCAAATTATTTCAGAAGTTTATTAACCAATCGATACTAAATTTTACTTACTACTCATATTTAGTATTAACACTTGACTGCATTTTTATGAAATTTCTATTTCAGTTCTTTTATATGTAATTTAATGAATATGATATTTCAGTTACATTGATTTTTAGTAGCTTTTATAAACGAGAAAAAAATTAAATAGTTACCTCAGATTTAAATATGTTTTTAGTTCAATAAAATAATGTTTGATTATTAAAATCATAAAAATTAAAAGAAGAATTATACAATAACTATAGATTTTACAAATAACAATAATATGCAATAAGTTTTTAAAACTATATGATATGTTTATTTCATGTATCTTTAAAAATTTAACAGAATATCGAAATACATTTTCAATTTGAATAATTTCTCAGCCCTTATCTTTCAGATTTAAAAAATATTAATTTACATCTTTATTCTCTTAAAATTTTAAATTTATAAAAGAAAACTTTTGTAACTTTTATTAAATTAATTATATACAGGAAATAATGTTACAAATTTAAAACTTGTTATACTTTACTTTCAATAATATATCTTATCATATTAAAATTTTTAAATATGATTAAAAATTTAAATAAACTCATTTCTAAAAAATCTTTTTAGTTATAAATTAAAAATATTTAATGAATATGACAAAAAGTTTATCCCTTATTAAAGGTATTCATTGCATTAAAATTATCTGGATTTCCTATACATTTCCTGTTAATGTACAACAGTTTCTACACAATTTAAATATTACTAATACAAAATATTATTTTGTTAATATAAATATTATATCTTGTTGAAATATAATTATCTAAAATTTATAATTATGGAAGATTTTGAATATAACTTTATTTAAAAATATAATATAAAAAAAGTGCAAGCTGTCTACCAAAACATCTTAGCTTTAAAAAAATGATTTTTCAGGGGTAAACTATAAGGGTGCTTTTACCTCTCAAATGGTTGTATAATTATGTACAAATATATTTTTTATATTTTTTGTTATATTTTACAAAACATTAAAAAAATTATTAATGTACATATCAGGCAACTCTTGTTAGGGGTAGTTACCCCTTTGAATATATAATTTTTTTAAAACCTACTTGATACATTTACCTTACATCTCAATATTGTTTATCATAGAATTATTTTCATGAGATTCGTTTATTTTAAAAATTTCTGGAGAAAAAAAAAGAAAAAAAAAAGAAAAAAAATCATGTTTACCTTATAAAAAATAAGGAATGGAACCCTTTAGTGTAAAACAATATTCATATAAGCTTTTTTTTTTAAAGAAATAAATTGGCGTTGGTTTATTCAAAAATTTCAATTCGATTTTGAGATATTAAAATAATTCATTTTCGAGGGTAAACTTTAAGGGTACTTTTCACCCCTTAAATCGCCAAGTTAGCACGTAAAAAAACACCCATCTAATATTTTTTTATGTAGTAAAATACACAACATATCACAATATCAAGAAAATCATTGAGGTATACCTTGGATAGTTTCCTTGTAAGTGTGTGACGCGTGCATGTTAAAGTAACAAGATTGTAAGTTCATCAAACTGTATATTCTTAAAATTAAAATTTATTATCTACGGTTACATAATTTTAAGTTCAGAAAAAAGATAAAAGTTGAATCTTTGTATACTTTAACTAAAAACAGTAAAACTGTATTTCTAAATCTTTTAGTTACTAAGGTATATTATATAATATTATATTTTTTGTAATTTATATAGTTATGACAAACTTTTTTACTTTAAAAAATAACTTAATATTTACTTGAGGTTAGTAAATAATAAAATTACATTTAATTGGAGAACAAATTTGAAAAGTCAATAATCATTGAAAAATTAAAACTGTGAGAATATTATGTTTTGTTTTACTATTTTCTATCTTACATATTTTCTTATCTTACAAATTATTAATTTATTTATGTAATAATTATTGACACTAAATTTTTAAAATACGATGTACTTAATAAAAATTTAATCACTTCAGAACACTTATATATATATATATATATATATATATATATATATATATATATATATATATATATATATATACATATACATATAAGAATACCGGTCATTTAAGAAATGTACTCAGAATATAATTTTATTGTTGAAACTAGATGGTACAATTGATTTGTTGTAAGATGACATTTTTAATAGTAATTTTTTAATATTAATATTGCTGTCTGTTTTTTTAAATTTATATCGTATAAGAAGTATGTATAATAGACTATTATTATATTAATGATTTAATCAATTATTAATTTATCTTTTATGTTTTATTATATTATGAGTATTTATTAATAGTATGCATACAATTTTATTTTATTTTATTAGTCAAATTTATATTTAAAAGAGGAGAATGAGTGTGATATTGCTCATAACTTAATGAATTGAGCGATGGATAATAATTAAGACCACGCAATTAAAAAAAAACTTTGCCTGTCCAAATTATTCATCAAATTAAGCAAGAAATTGCAATTTTCATTTTGATATTTAACATTTTTTAATTCTACATTTGACTATTATTTTTTTTATAATATTCTAATACATTATATAGAATAATTAAATAAAAATGACTTTAAATTACATTTTTATTTATTTATGAAACTAATGATATTTTGAAATAATTGAAATATATATATAATTTAAAAACTTTGTTATAATAATGCAGAAGATAAAATGTAGTTACTAATTAGACTTTCTATATATACATATATAAAGATACAATATTCATTTTAAAGTTACATATAATTTCGAGTTGTTATATTATCGAAATCTAACGAGAAATTTTTATTAATAAACACCTATTCAATATTATAACTGTTAAGTGCATACATTTAAAGAAACTATACATTTACACTTTTTTGAAATGACGCATTTATGTATCATTTAATTAACAGTGCAAAGCATGCTTAACTTTTGACTTTTTATAATAAATAAAATTCAGCACTAATTACATTTAAAAAGATTGTGATAAAAGAGTAGTTTACTTAAATAAATTACATCAATTCTAAAAATTTAATATTTATAATTTCAGATAACGTTTAAAGTGAATGTTTTCATTTTTTAGTAAGAAGATATTGATAAAGTACATATATACATATGTGTGTGCGTGGTAGTGTATTTGTAAATATTTTTATTTCAATTTATTTTATTGACAAAGCTAACAGTAATAAATCATTAATCAAACTATAGTTTACGATATCATATATTGTAAATTATCTTTCTTTTATTATAAAAGCTTGTATTCCGATCTATTACAATTTACTGAATAAGTAAATCAAAAAATATTATATGTTGAATTTTTGTATCAGATAATTCTATAATGGACATTAAATGTACATAAAATTACTTAATGTACTAATCCCTTTAAAATTAATCAAATATGTACAAAAATTATAGTTTAATTTCCATTCAAAATTATGGTGCTAATACAAACAGGTGATATTTATTAAGTTATTTAATTTCAACATTATTTTAAATGCATAACTCATCTACCAGGTATCAGTAAAAAATAAATGAACATTTTTGTCGTCATAAAAAGACTAAATTACTAAGTTATGTCTACGATTAAATTACCAGAGTGTATATCTTACAAAAAATAAATAAGAAAAAATAGTTCTGAATTACAATATTTTTAGAAAATTATGAAGCTCAACTCTTAATTTTAGTAATACAGTTGAATACAAATAATATATTACCTCAAAATCTAATTGAAAATATTTAAAAGAAAATTATTTTTAAAGTAAATAAAATTTAAGTTTTTAATATAAATCATTCTGTTACAAACAATAGAGATAGTTGAATAATATTATCTTGTATTATTAGAAGGCATCTAATATAATAAGAAAGATGCACCATAATTTCATCTTATATCTCTTGAGATGCAATTTTCTATTCAAAATTATCAAATGACTATATATCAATTTGTAATAAAGATTATTTCAATTGTTATGTAATCCAGTCTTTTTAAAGTACAATGATACATTAACTAAAAGTTGAATAACAAATATTAATTATATAAAACATTTTTTAAAAGTATAGTAATACATTGATTAAAAATTGAATTGCAAATATTATTGTAACGATAGCTGCGTACATCGTTAAATCTAATTTTTTGAAACTAGCAAAGTTTTAAAACTGGAATGTTTTTGCTCTTGACGCAAAAAGATAACATATGTCAGTGTTAACACAAATACTGCACGCTTGTACCTGCAAAGGTGTTATACGGTATTTTCTCCACAAACTTAAGTAAAATTTGTAATGTTCAGATCATAAACTTTTAAGGATTAAAATCTTTGCTTCTCATACTTATATATTTATACCATCCCTTATAAATATTGAAAATAATAATTTAAAATTTAATTTACTAAAATTCATGGAGTATTAATTATTCTCCTAATATTTTATATGAAACAAAATTAAAAAGAAAATGTAGTAAATGCAAGTAATAGATTCCTTCACCGATACTCTAAAATTTGTATTTTATCATTTGCGTATTTATTTTGAATAGAAAAGCACAAAAGAATAAAAAATAAGTGGCTTAAAGATAGTAATACTTCCAAAACAAACAAATTACTACATTTAACAGATTTTTCAAATAATCAAAAGTGTTTTGAAAATTATTATAAAAATGTTAATTTGGAACTGTTAATATATATATATATATATAAGTCGTAGACTGAAGTTACTTTAAAATATATAAATACTGATGATATTAAATTTCATTCAATTTTTCTTTATAAAATTTTATAAATTTAAAAAAATTTTTCCTTTCTTTTTATGATACATGATCTTATTTTATTAAATAACTGGACCAATTATCTGAAATAATTAGGACTCGTGAAATAAAGTTAGAACAATGGTAATTTTTATATATTATTTTAATTAATTCTATATCAAAATTATATATTAATATAAAATATTACTCTTTAAAATAAATTTTAAATATTTGATTCGTATTTTGTTTTAAACTAAGCTGACAATTTTTATTTGCCATTATTTTAAATATTTTATTAATATAAAATGTTTCATTAATTTTTCATTTAGAATTTTTAGAAAATAATTTCTATTTCAATTTTCCATAGAGTATAGGATATAATGTAATAAATAACATAATAACAAAATATAATAACTAATCATCTTTGTTAAATTTTTGTTTAATTTTGGAGAAAATAAATATGCTACCTGAGAGATTTTATAATACTAAATATTGATTTTGTTATATTTTAAAATAAACCGATTCAATAGTGTAAGAATATGTGGATTACATTAATTTATTTGAAAATTTTAAAGTATAAATTTTATCATTGAAATAACAATTATTTGCACTTTCATAGACACTAACCAATTAATTAAAGAATATCATATATTTTAGATAATTCGTGAATTATTCATATATGTTTAAAGTTTTGCATGTGTTTTATAAAAAGCTATTATTATTATCTATAAAAATAGTGAAAATATATATACATATAGTGAAAAATGTATAATATTATTATCAACATAAATAATACTGAGTCAAATATTTCAAAAGAAAATTACAGAAATATCAATACAAATATTTAAGTTTGTTACATTTTATTTCAATATAATGTAATCATATTTATATTTTTAATTTTATCAGATTATAAATTAATTGGCCAATGATTAAAGAAAAAAAGAATATTTTAAATTAATTTATCAAAACAATTTACTGTTATCCGATGAAGAATGAATTGTTTTTGTTTTGCAATTATAAACATTTTTACAAGATCATAGTTACATTCTTACTGTCTAATTGTAAAATAGACAAATCATATTTTAATTATAAAAATTATAAAACTTAATGTAATAGTAAAAATTAAATTATAAATATAAATTATATTTATATATATTTACATAAACGGTCATCATATATAATTTACTATATAAATAAAAGTTACTCAAATGTATATAAGAATAAACAAGTACATGCTAAAATATACGAATTATAATATTAAATTTTTTAAATTATAAGAAAATTATTAAAAATTAAACATAGAATATTTGATTGTCACGTAGCGAGCATTTTTCCGCGATGCGTACGCAAAACTGCCTAATTTTAGATACACCGCATTCGCAACTATATGATTCGTTTCAAGGTTATTCTCTACATATCCAATATTCATTGTTCATAAGAGTGTTAAATGCGTCATTACTTTATTTGTTACTGGATTTTTCGACCTTATCTTTAATTGCAATTTCGATTTTTTTTTACTATTTATAATATGACAAATTTGGCCTACCTTTTAAACCGTAATCAATAATAGTTTTATATTATTATAATATGAATATTGGATAAAATAGATACTAAATTTATTAATTTATTTAACGCGACTAAAGGCACTAAAATAATTATATATTGATTATAAATTTATAAACTTTAATTATAAAATATAAGCGGTATATTTTCAATTATGAGCCTGAAATTCACATTCAAATTTATTAAAAATTTACTTTTTCATTTTTATTTTACACAAATTTTAACTGACAAACATTTTCAGTGTTGCATTAAGTACTTTAAATGATAAATATTTAAGGTATAATTACTTTTGTCGAAGCTATGTATGGCTTTTGAAAATTTGAAAACATTCGACATGATTTTCACTTCTTATTTATATCTTTATATGATTGGTGAAATTGTTTAGCGCATTAATTGTGCATATAAAAAACAAATTGTGTGTGTTATTTAAATATGATTTTCTAGAAAAACATATTTAGGTAGAAAAGAACTATTTTACTTTATTTTCATTAATAAAATATATATATATATATAAATTTTAAAATAAATAATGGTTTTGCTAAGAAGAATAATTATACTTAAATTACAAAAAAATCATTAGAACAAAAATTTACCACTATTTAAAATGTATTGGGTATTTTAAAATATTTGATTATATATACAAAATGATAGTAAGATTTTTATATCGTTAACTAAATACAATTAAATTAAAATATATTGTCATTAAAATAAAAAATTTTAATGACAATTAATTCAATTGAAAAATCTAATTTTATTGTATAGATTAAACGTAAATATTCTTTTATGCAAGAATATTTATTCTATTATTCTCGATTTTTATTCGATAAATAATTATTGTGCATAGATTTTACTTAAGGATGATACTAGTACGTACATTTATGAACAACAAATAAATGTAATGATTATATAATTATTTGTTAATAAATTAATTTATTTCATAATTTTAGTCATTTTTTAGTAAAAAATAAATAGAAAGTTTCAAATAGTTAAAGGGTTGTTAACCCAATAATGGATGCACGCAATGACAAAGGATTCTAATGATTCAGCATGGAAATAGTTGCTTACTGTAAACAATACCTTTGCTTTCAGCGATTCTCTCTTAAAATATACTATACTACGTAATAATTACAAGAAATTTTATCGATTAAATTAAAAAAAGAGAACTTTATGTTAAGAACAGTACGTTCACAGAAGGTAATTAATAAATTCAACTAAATTTCAACTATTACTAATAAAATCATTTTTTCATTAAACTTTAAAGATTGTTGTCAAGAGTAATCATAATATCTTTATATTATTTTTATATACTATATTATACAGACTAATAAAATATATAATAACTAATAATAAAAGAGAATATTATTTTATATTTTACAATATAGTCATTATATTAATTATTGAGGTACATTTATTTAATTTTAAGTTAGCGATATGCCATTTATAAGAATTTTATTTATAATATTGTTTACTATTTATGCAATGTAAACCATTATCATTTTGAAATATGTTTTTTTACAATTATAATCAACTTAATATGTATATATACATATATAAATTTTGTTTACGTTTACAATTCTTTACCAATTATTTAATAATATAATTAAAAAAATCTATTATAAATTTAAAATCATATAAATAGATATAAATATAAGCTAGATAATTTTTATAGTTATAAAAGTATTATCTAGAGAAAAAATTTCAAAAGTATAAATAAGCAATTTTAGAAATAATAGTATTTAAGAAGTACTTTTTTAAAATTTTTAAAATAAATCTTTTTAAAATAAAAGCATTCATTTTCTTCCAGAAAAATATTCATTTCTTAACGTAGTAAATATAATTTCATAACAAATGTTAGTTATTATTGAATAAATAAACATTTTATATGTAACATATAAATTTATAAAAATAAAAGAAGTAACAGGAAAAGAATAATTGAATGAACTTTAAATTACTTCGAATAATACAAATGTATACTGACCTATGTAGATGAAAAATTCAAATATTTAAACACTCATAGTTAGAAAATGTATGCATTCAAAGTTAAATTAATAGCAAATTAAATAAAAAGTTTGTATATAAAAATATAATATATTAAAATATAGTTTTATCTTTTGAAATAATTATTAAAAATGAGCTTTAAAAATGATAAATATGTGTTCATTATATAATTAATAATTAGTATTATAAATATTGTATATCAGATGATTAATTTTTTAATATAGTAACCTGATCTTATTAAATACGCGGAAACAATGTAGAGATATTTTACCATAATTATACGCTATAACTGTAGTTATATATTATTTAGATATATCAAAGTCAGTTTATTCTCATATTACCTGAAGTTTCTCTTTATCTTGAATTTGAGAGGCCAGGTTTACAAAATAAGAGAATAAGCGGGTCAGATAATTCTGTTTTCTCTTATTTACAATTCTATATATGTATGCCTCTGTTATCACCTTATTGTAACTTTATAGTTTTTAAATATATGTTGTTTATTCGACATTATCTACAATATTTTAATAAAGTAAACCAATTGCATTAAAAAATTTTTAATTTTATTATTCTAAATAATATAGAATAATAAAATTATATTCAAGGTATGTATCAAAATTAGAGCATTTATTGTTATTAAAAGTGTCAAAAATTCTTATGATTTATTAATTTTTAAAGAATTTACTAAAAAATGATAACGACTTTTTTAATTTTGAATATTTATAAACTTATTTGTTGAATCATCAATAATATAAAATAAATTTTGAATAGGTAGAACAATAATGTACATATATTTCTTATATTTGAATAGTCTTTTGTATCCCATAATATAATAATTGTTAGATTTTTGATTAAATGAAAGAAATTAAATTGCATAACAACGTGCATTATTTATATTAAGATGATTTACGTAAAAAGTCGATGTAAGTATATTTACGCAATTAAGAATATAAATTATCTAAAAGAAATGTATAAATTAATTAATTTTATTTAAGGTTATATTTGAAAATATGTACAAATTTTTGTAAATATTTAACTTTGAAAAATTAGATGAATAAAAATCTAATTGCATAAATAAATAAATATAAAATGAACTATTGTGTAACAAGTAAATATTATCATAACTTTTATTAAATAAGTATAAAATTACTTATTTTGAAAACATGAAAACTTAAAAATATTAAATGTAATAGATTTATAAAGAATAATTAGTACTAATAGCTCTCAAAATTTTAAAAAGTACAAGAGTTATCGACCTTAATATATATTTATATATTCATACTAATTTTTCAAAATTTGTTAAATAAAATATAGTTAATATAAAACGTATATTTACATTAAAAAATAATACAAATTCATATAAACTATATAATTTGGAAGTCTTTTAAATGCAGAGATAGAACTGAAAGTTTTTAATCCTATCTTTATGTTAGTTCATTGAAAATATAAGATGTAAAGAATGAATTCGTTACAAATAAAATGATAAAGTAATTGTGCGATTTAACAAGTCTAAAAAGCAATTAGTTACTCAGGTAACACTAATGATGAGGGTAATTTCCTTTTACGAGGTCGAGGACGATGAGTAATATAATTGCGCCGGAAAAGTCCGTCGCGAACTTATAAATGTGTGTAATAAAGTGTTTGTACGAAAGATGTGGAAATAACGCTTATGCAACAGTGTGCGTGTGTGAGAATAAATGCTTACGCGATAGTACGAGTGTGGGAAAATAGTCGCTTATGCGAGAGTAAGTGAGAAAATACGTGCGCGGCATAACGCCGGCTGTAAGTGTTTAAAGCATGTGTGAGAGAGTTTCGAGTGAGTAAAGTCTGCCCACATAGTGGGAGTACGCGACCCACGTATGAATGAAAGAGAATGCTGAGTGACTGAGCGAGAGAATATCCGCGTAGTGGTAGTACGTGGCAGTATGCGAATGAGAGGGAGTGTAGAGTGAGTAACGAGAGAATGCCTGCTTAGTGGGAGAACGCGGCGCAGGTACGTGTGAGAGAGAGCATGTGGCCAAGGAAGGGTGCCCTGGGTAAATGTTCAGCCAGACCTTAGCGTCAGCTTGCGCCGCCGCAGTCGCTATTTTTTCTACCGGTGGCCTTGCCCACAGTCCTTAAGGGTAAGGGCTAAGTGAAGCCATCCGTCCTCGGAGCCCTGGAGTACGAAAGCGTCTGCGAAACATAAAAACGGCACGCTCACGCAGAAAGGAGAATTGGAGTTGAAGTTCAGGAGTCGAAGGTCTCCTGGTCATGTTGACATTTGGCACATGGCTCTGGATCAAGGTATAATCCCTCGGTCTACCCCGGAGACAGCCTCGTGACTAGATTATCCCCATCATAATTAACGCGTAAGAGTTATCTACCGTCGTTATTTATAGTGAGTAAATTCCATTGTGCATTGTATTAAACCATCGCCGTCGCTGTATAAAACCAATGTCGCCTTCTACACTTGTAAATAATCTCCACTACATTTGATGTTAAATCATCGCCGATAATGTTTAAAATCACCGTAGTATTTGCGCTTCTTATAAGCCTCGTCGTATTGTTTTAGAAATATATAAATAATCGCTAATGTACGAATCACTGCCGTATTCATCCTTGTGTAACCGCCGCCGTGACAAACCCTGTACGAATTAAAATATCCGCTGCTACTATTCATTAAAAATTGTAACTGGCTGCCTCCTTTAGCCGTAAACTCAATAAGAAAACAGCGAAATAGTGTAAATGGTAGCTTGTCGTAATGTCTTCAAAAGAACCGTAGTAAAATAAATAAATGTAAGTTTAGATGGAATAAATCAGTTTAATTTTAATTTTAACAACGTCGTTCTTATTTCATCCCGTCTCATCGCGCCTCCACCCGATAAAAACCCAGTCCGACATCGAACCATCCAGGGTGGGACAGTTAGGAAGAGCGAAAGACTAAGCCGCCGCTGTCGCCGCCACCAGAAGGACAGGTAAAATCATCATAGTCCACAGAGAGACTCGAAGAACATAATTAGTAAGACAATAATATAAAACTGTTTCATGGCGCCCGAACAGGGACTCGAATCATAACTCCAGATGCGACACCGACTAGGAACTTGAAACGTAGCTCGAGACACGATACTAGAAAAGGACTCGAATTAGCGATTCCGAGTTGACTTAGATGTCATCTCTAAAGATAGATGAACTTTTATACGACTGATTAGTAGCTTAATAGAGCCTCGAGGTTTATCCACGCGGGGAATCATTCCGACGCTGAGAAGGAGACTGAGGACAAACATGTGGGCTCACCGGTCATTAAGAGCAGAAAACCTAGTGGACGACATGGTACACGAACTGTTTTCTAACCTGGCCAACGTCTGCCTTCAGGAACTACACGAAAACTCCTCGACGCCAAAATTAATACCGCTGTAATTAACCGCTATTAAGTCAATTTAACAAATTCTTAAATGGAATTACTATTTTGTCGATGAACACTTGCTCTTGGGAGCCTCGGAACATTTACATGGCGAAGTGCGAAAGTTGCGGAAGCTTTTTTTTCCGTAAGAAAGGGGGGAGCCCTGTCACATCAGATAACTGAGCGTTTATAGGGAATAAAAGAGAATTTTCGCTCGTTTGTTCTCACCATGATAACACTAATGAGGAGACATGTTGGGTTCTCCAACGTGAATGGAAAACAACTTAGACGTATGTGCGAAAACATGCATTCGGAACTCTTCATCTATTTTCCAGAAGAAATCGAGAATCTCAGGACTTAATATGTTGGGTTGAAAGGTTAGAAGGCAAGCTACGAAAATTAGAGGAGAACACTCGCCAATCCGAGGAGCAGTAGTGGCTACTGCCGTCGCGACACCCTATGATCGTTTCCAGTATTGTTGGAGATGCAAACAACGGAGACATTGCCTCACCAATAGCCAAAATCCTTTCAAGGTTTTCTGCTCGATCTTGCGGAAAGGATAAAGTCCTAGCCAGAGATTGCCACCTCCGCCTTCAGGGAAGCGGTGTATAATGATGAAATTCTAGCAGCTGATTGTACTACAATACGAGTGCCTGACTATCTTTGTGACGGACAACAGAAAACAATTTAACTGCAGGAATTCCGTTTCTGGAAAAATGCGAAATCTCTCACCGCCGCACCCCACGGTATACGCTGCAATGTAACCCTGTTGAGAGAATTAACAGGGTCCTGAAAACTATGATTGCACAGTATAAATGAAATGATGGACCACAGGGCGTGAGATAGGTACCTCTCTGAGCTGATTTTTGTCTATAACACTGCGCAGTCATCCGTGGCCGGATCCACTCTAACTTATTTGAATGCCGGAAGAGAGCTAAATCCAACAGGTTGTCTCCACCGACAGACCGGCCTACCAAATAGGCTTGGCCTCCAAACTCGACTTATCTGTATGTATGACGCTTTGGCTTTGGTTAAGGTAAACCTCGCCAAAGTCTTCCAAACTCAAAGTCAGAATTACAATTTACTTCGTCAAAAATGACAGCCCGAGCTGCAAGACAAGATACTGGTAAAGAACCACGTACTCTCAGCTAAGGCCAAGGACTTCAATGCAAGCTTGTGCCAAAGTACATGGGTCCTTGCACAGCAACAAAGAAAATTTCTCCCATAATCTTCTAGGTGATCGAAGAAAAGGAGAGAAAGAGAAATCGGGATTAAGACCTCAAGCCTTATAGTAAGCTGGTACATAATGTCTCTCAGGATATTGAGTGAAAGATGGCAGGTGAAGAGGTCGGATTACCAGTTAGAACCACCCCGCAAAATATCAAGTCAGGGGCTACCTCAACTATGACAAGAGAGCCTAGAATACCAGCCAGAAATGAAGCCACGCCTTATAGAACAAATCCAGGGACCAGTCTACACCGACAACGAAGAGGAGGCCCTTTCAGACGATGAGGATGAAATCGAGCTCCCACTACACCCGTATATGGTGCCTCTTCGAGGGATTTGGCTTTCGAATTTAATTCCGGGTTGATATATATGGCCATCAATCAATGGTACCGATCGACACCAACTCCAGTATCACCACCATGACCCAGGAACTGGAAGCCCTTTGCGAGAGGAGCGGAGCAAAATGAATCTGCGGTCTCGCACAGATCAGCGTCGACACTAACACCAACGTTAGCTCGGCTCCAGCGCAACGTAGATAGAACAACTCGTGGTAGAGAACTATCATCTAGAAGAGGCCACGCTGGTTGACCCAAAGCTTAGGGTCCTTCTGCTGCTTGGAGACGGCATTCTCCGGCAGCTCAATATGAAGCTGGTAAGCCTCCTATCGCAGCCAAGACGAGGACACGAGGACAACGAAGGCCTAGGCAATTTTGACCGGAAAACGGAGTGACCCCCGGGGATAAACCTCGGCGTGAATCCTGCAAACCCCAGGGTAGGAATAAGCAGAGCTATGCGTTAGGACTAAGACTCGATATAAGCATTGTTAAGCGTTAATTTACCCACAACATAAAATTTTTACATAATTACAGTGTTTATTTAGCACTAGAAATCCAGAAAAAATTTATGTATTATCGATATCTAAACTATATTTTTTAAAGTAATTTTTTATATTATATAAAATTAAATCAAATAAATTTTTATAACTATTTTTTTCAATTGTTCAATATTAGAAAAAGTGTCATTTACTAATTCAACTGTACTAAAAATTATCATTATATTTGTTACCAAATATATTTGTAATTTTATTTTAACACACTAAAAGCTAATATATTTTCAACGTATAAAAGAAAATACATTAAAAAATTAGTTATAAAATTGAGTTATAATAACTCAAAAAATTAAATGAAAGATAATAAATAAGTCTGTACAGAAAGTTTTATGAAAAATATGGAACTGATAAAAATTTATTAAAATTATTACCAATCAGCTTTTATGAATTAAACATTTGTATTGTGATACATAAATTTACAAAATTAATTATATAATTATTAATTTTTTTATTTTTATAAAAGTCCGTTATTCAAGAATTATTGTTATATTTTAATAGAAAGAATAAAGTAGTAGCCAAATATATTTTTATATCAGTTATATTTTTTTGTTCTTTCAACGTATTGAAAGTACAAACTTCGTAAATTTACATTGCTGATTTCAGCATTGACATACAATATTGACTTATATCTTGCATAATTCTAAAATACAAAAAAACATTATTTTCTCATAGAATTGTCATTTAACTGTATTGTGTACATAATTTAATTTCGAGAGCATTTTAATGTTTATTTTTATAACGAAAATATGTATATTATATTTTAAACTTTTTCATTTAGACACTTCATTTTCAAATGAGATTTTAACATTTCAGTTGTAAAATGTACAAATGTACTTTTATTTATTATATAATAATTAATTTATATAAAAGAGAATTTATTATTTAACAAATCAATTTAATTAAATATGAATTAAATTTAAATTACTTAATTGGTCTTAATAACGCGATAAATAGAATATATCTTGCACAAATTTCTTGTAATTTAAAGTATTAAATTTTTCTTCTAATTTTTTTTGTTTCATTTTATTTAAAAATTATGTAATGATACTATAAAAATCATTAATTTATAATAATTGTATCAACTCTTACAATATGTATTCTCATTGTTTGAAATTATGAACGAAAATGTTATATAACAAAATTACTTAAATAATTCTTTCATTTGTTTTAATAAAATGTTTTGTTAGTAATGTATTATTATCATTTCAATTATATTGTATTACATTGTAGGTATTAGAGGTATATATATTATATTAGAGGTAATATATATATATTAGAGGTAGGTGCTATCGTAATGAGTTTATAAATTTAACCTTATTTATATAATTATTATTATTCTGATTGCAGTAGGGTAAAGTAATTTTTATTTACAAACACTTTGTCACTACTATAATAATAGTTAAAAATTTGTATAAGATAATCATTTATCTTTTTTATTTAGGAACTTATAATTATTCAATAATTTTGAAACTGTATTTTATGAAAAATTATATTTTTTTTAAATGATAATTAATATTAAATTTTATGAATATATATATATAATATACTTCTACCAACATTCTTTCTTTTTGCTACAATGTAGCATCAATTACTATTAACTTTGTATTTTTAATATATTTTGTTGTTTTCAGTATAATTTTTTTCTCTTGAATTCATGTACAATTAGTATTTCTTAGGAAATATATTCTGATATTATAAGCGTAAGAAGTAATAAAAGTATGTAAAATTAAAAAAGTATTATGTTATTATATGTGTTATAATAATTTTACAATGTTCAAACAAAATATATTACATTTAACACTTAAATTAACTTTTACTAAATACATGTACTATGCACAAGTTATGAAAAATCTCTACAATGTACAATAACGTTTCATAAAATAAAATCACTTTTTGAAAAGACACTCGGTTGGCTATAATATATTTTGTGAGTAAATTCAGCAAAATGCCTCATACCAGTTCACTTAATTGGCAAATATGGTGATTCGCGGTGATTTCGCGAATGTCAAATTTCATATTTGGCCAAGTATAGTAAGACTGACGTACACTGTTGTATACCTTCTTCAATCTATTGTACGAGACGTTCAGTGATTTGTGAAAATTATACAATATATCTATACCAATTTTCTATTTAGAGGTAGAAAATAAATTCCAACACAACAAAGTTCAGATTCTACCACAATAGAAAATCGCCTTCATTATTTTTCAAGCCAATTTTTCAAAAAATTTATGTTTTCTTTCGTTCCTGTTTAAACCGCGTAATGTTCTGCTATCGCTGTGACTTGTTGTTTCTCACTTTCACTAAATTTATGCAAATAACCATAAAAAACTGAAATATTCTTTTTTATGGATTCTGTTTCTAATTCGGTTTTCGTAATTCTAATTTGCGTTGTTCTAAAACTTGCGTCAGCATTTATACAATTATACGTATTAGATTCTAGATTAAACAATTATATGTTAATAATGGTAATTATTGAAATATTTATATTTGTTTATTTATAATATATAAATAAAATAATAAGAAATAACAATAAAAATATTTATTGTTTATTTAGGTGGAATGAAAAAGTAGGAAGAAATACTGAAGATAAATTAATATGAACTAGATATTCTACGACTGAAATTTATGTTTGTGTTAAAAGCAGATATACTACCTATAATAAATAACAAAAACTCTAAAATTTAATAATTTTTTGTTTTATATAAATTGATTATAACTATGAAAATTCTTATAAATTGTTTGTGTTAAAGTATTAAATCCATGTCAATACGAAAGAATTATTCAGAAATAAAATATATAAAAGACAATATTTCTAATTAGTAAATAAAAAAGAAGAATAATTTTAAAAAATCATTATTGTAAAGAAATATATATTGTACTTGAAATAAATATACACTAAAAATATACATTGTACCTTTATCATCCATACTCATAATAGAGTGTTGGTCAAGGATGATCTGGCTCCAAGCTCAGCATGTTACACCACTTCGTTAATGCGGAGATGGTCGTTGCGATAATAATAATCCATATCTGTAGTGCTCAGCATAATTTGTATTCTGGTTATCTAGGTTCTAACTAACTTGCACTGTCTGCTGTTGGAGTAAACGGAAAAACGGAACATTAAATTTATATAATTTTTTTCCTATTATTTATTAAATATTACCGATAAAAATATTCACAAATTAATTCAAAATATTCTACATGTATTTTAAAAATTGTTATTCTAAATTACTTAATCAGATTTAGTAAAATAATTGTTAATTTTTAGTACATACAATATTCTAGTTTAGAAAATGAAAACCTATTTTTATTAATTAAGTTTTTAAGAAAACTTCGCCATAAATCGTTATAATTTATTCATATTTATTCATAATCGTTCATTTGTTAAAATTAAATCATAAGAGCTTATTAAATTATTGAATTTACATAAAATTTTAGTATTTTTAAGAGTTAATTTATTTAAATAAGAAATTGAATACATTTTATATGTAATAATATTAACGTGAAAATAGTCTCTTTTAAATTAATTAATACTAATTATAATGTTCAATTTAATTATGAATTTTTTAGCATTTTTTTATTATAATTTATTAACTCCATAGGCGCTGTTTTAAAATATAATCGATATTCTTTTAAAATTTAAATTTGTGCATTGTATAATTTTTAAATGATTATGATTAATAAATATATAATTCCATTTTTTATAATAAAAATATAGTTTAAAACTCTATATGATAGTATAACATAATATGTCACATTTGCTTTTTTCAATCAAAGAAATATTTTGCAAATTGTAGCATGAAAAGGAATTTTTGTAATCCTTTAGATTATACATTTATATACTCAAATATCTGATTATATTAAGCTTAAATAGCTTTTCTTTTAATTCTTCGTTAAATATTCTTTTATAAAATCGTTTAATAATATAGTTCTTTTTAAAAGAAATGATGAATCCAATAACTGATGCATATCTTTCTTTAGCATTCATTAAGCCTGGGTAAAAGGAGAAATATTTAAATGTTCTCTATTTTTACTGTTTCATATTTTATTTTTTGATGACGTTTCATGTATTTCCATCCTTTATTGGGTGACACATTTGAACTGAGTTCATAGTTTTTCTAATAGTTGCTGTAATTATCTTGAAAATTTTTTAATTTTTAATTAATATATTAAATTTTATTTAATATATTTAATTTTTAAAATTATCGTAAATATAATAACATCTTACAATATTTAATATGTTATAAGTTCAAGGCTGAGCAATTGCATTAGCACGTGCGACAAGCCTTTTGTGCGTAAGAATGCCATTTATTTTATTCGTTGTGCTATAATTTTATTTCTTGTTTTATTTTATCTAGTTTTATTTCTTGTTCTATTCAAGTCAATTCGAAATAATGAATGTATTTAATTCTTGAAATATTTAAATTATTTCAATCATTTTAATTTCTGTACTAAAGCGTATATTTGAAAAATGTATCTAAATCTATCATAATCAATAAATGAGTATTATACCATATATATTATACCATAAGTTAAAAGTAAGTAATAATTAATGCGAAAAAAGAGTTATTATTCTTTATATATAAATTAAGAAATTTTTATGAACAATATTTCTTTTACATATTTATTAAACTAACAATAATGTGTCTAGCTTACGTTTAAAGTTAAAAAAATGATGTAGAAAGTATTATATTAAAGTTTAAGTAAAAGATTTCTCTACAATGCAGTGGCTCTAAATACAAATAACTTATAAATGAGTAATGACAGTTTTATTTATTTTAAACATTGTAAAGTTTAATTTTCTTTAAGGTATAACTGTTTATGGTTTATAAAGAGTTAACAACGTTAATGTAATTAAAATAAACTTCACACATATACCATATAATAATAACATTATCATTTGAATAATTTAGATATAAGTATAAATTTAAGTAAGTTAATAATAAAAAGTTCAAATATATTTTTCTCTATCATACTTATTTAATCAATAATTATTTGACTTGATTTTTTATTTATATCATTTTTAAAATGCTTCAAAATAAAAAGATTTAGTTCGTTATTTATTGTCTTTTAAAATTATTTATGAATTAATTAAAATATAAATTGAATTAAGGTATACTATTGGCAAACGTTTAATATGAAATAACCTACAGCAAATTATGAATTTAATTTTAAAAATTGTATATATATATAAATGCACATCTAATTATAACCTCGACATTTCGCTATAAATATTCATATTCAAAAATAAACTTAATATTTTTCTGCAGATTGTTTTCTATAAAACTAAAAATTGTAAAATTGTAAGTTACAATTAACTTTTTAACGTAGTCTTATATATAATTTTTTGGAATTATTGATTTGATTGTATAAGAATATTAAAAATAAGTACATATATATATATATATATATATAGTTATATATAGTAAGTAAAACTTTTGTGTTCTTAATAATTTCATTCATTTTAAATATTGGTTTAAAAATAAAAATTCCTATCATATCATTTTATTAGATATATGTGAATGGATTAGTAAGAAATTTTTCAGAATTGGAATGAATGATATTACCGGTTGTGTCAATTTTGTTTAGGAACTCGTATGCATTAATTCTTTAATACACTGATTAAATTACTATCGGTTTAATTTAATTATATTATAAGTACTTTGATAAAGAATATATACATATTTTATACTGCTATCATATTTTATTTATTTGACGTTTTTTCATCTTCCCCACCACAAAGCAAGTTTTCAAATGAATACCAACGATGACTCAGTATAAAAGGCAGCGAATCATAGAAATGATAGTTTGTAGTGAACAAGATCGAAAGAAGCGAGTGCTTGTAGAGCTAAACATATTTTTATATTTTAAAATATAAAATATAACACATACAATAATGATATCCAAGAATATGTCGATTACATCTATTATTTTTTTTACATTTATATTTGTTTCTGGTGAGTGCGTGAATTAAATTAAATAATTAAATTTTATATTAAATAGAATAAACAAAAGATTTATATGGTACATAAGTATAAATGTTTTTAGTTACAATATATTTCGTTATAAAAACGTAATATACATCACATTTAACATTAAAAATCTGTTTGAAATTACCAAGGATTATTTATGATTGCGATTTTATTTATTTTTCATTAGATCATCGAATTTGAAAATCAGTTACTTTCTTTTATTATTATATGATTATACCGGTAAATTTAATATATCGTTAACCATTCTTATAAGCTATTCAAGATATTTAAAAAATTGAGTCAACTGAAAAAGTATAAAATGTACAAGTATGCAGTTAATTTATTATTTGAAATTGCAGTTAATGCATTATTTCATAACAAAGGGAACTTTTTTTGTAATTAAGAAAATAGTACAATTGTATTAAATAAATAAATTAAATAAATAAATATTTGACCACTAGTAATCTCATAAGTTGAGTAAATTTAACTTCGTATTTGATATCATTTTTTTATCTCTCTTCAATTTTCTTTCATTTGTAATGTACAAAAATATACTTAATTCGAGAAAAGTATTTTATATGGATGATATTTTACATGAATATATAAATTTTTACGAACACATTGGATTGCGTTTTAAAAATACAATAAGTACGGTGTTTTTATTTTTTACACTATATAAAAAAAATTTGAAATTATTAGAAAAATTATATTTATTATTGATTAATGCATTTTTGAAATAAAATTTTTATATATTAAAAGAACAGAAACAATAAAAAAATTATTTATACTTTTGAAAGTTCTTTATTTAATAATTTAAATGTAAAATAATGAATATTAACAAATATAACTGACGAATCAGTTTAATATTTGAAAAAACCAAATATAACTGAGAAGTAAGATATTGATATAAGTATTCTATTCTTTTTATATTATAAATTTTTATTTATTTGCATTTAATCCTATTATGAAATACAAAAATGTTCATTTTTCTTTAAATAGAAAATTTCAATATAAGCGTGAGTAACAAGGCAATAAAATAAAGCAGCGTTTTGGATTTTAATAAAAAAGACATAATAAAATGTATAAATATAATATATATCTATATAATTATAGTAAGATAATATTAATACAGATGAAAAGAAATATATCATAAATAAATAGTTAAGATAGATTTTGTATGAAATAAGAATAATTTTTATATCTTACACAGGCTTGTTAACCGCTAAGTAAGAATATTAATTTTAAAGTAAAAGTAATTAAAATATTAATGTTATAAGTTTTCAAATATAATATGTGGGATCTCGATTATTTGTAGTTTAATTAATCTTTTCAATTTCGATATCAAATTAATTATAATTATTCTCAATAATAAAATCATAATGTAATTAATTTCAGCATTTAGAATAAAAAATACTCTAATACTTTAATAAAATGCAAATATACATTAAATTTAAGAATAACGATGACGTCGCGAAATATATTTACAGGTCAGAGTGCAGACGTTTCCCAGACATGCTTAGGATGTATTTGTGAGGCTGCATCTGGTTGTAATACTACAATCGGCTGCGTTGGTGATATTTGTGGGCCGTTTCATATTACATGGGGCTATTGGGCTGATAGTGGCAAACCGACACTTAATGGACAAGCTAACACAGATCAAAATGGTATATTAATTAACAAAACTTGTATCCTTCAAAATAAAAAGAATTTGAGAATATTCTATTAATTTGAGGTATATTTACCTTTAATATAAAATCTTAATAAATATTCATTTAAATACTATTTGAAGTAACCCTTTTATCAAAAATATTTACTCTTGAATGATATAAACTTTTAAATTTTCTTTTCTTATACCATAACTCTAATTTTTCTTTTAACTTGGAATATAAAACATTTACCTAGAACTGAATAACTTCTAAAAAAATCAACTAAAAATAATTTCAATATAAGTAGGTTTGAATCAGATTGAACTTTTTGATGTTTAAAATAAAATATTTCATTTTCGTACAACATAATTAAATTAAAATACGAATTATTATTGTTGTAGCTTATTCAAATTGTGCAAATGACGCATATTGTGCTGCACGTTCTGTACAAGGATATATGGAAAAGTACGCTCGGGTATGGTATTATATAATACAAATCTGATAAGTAACTACAGAAGATGAACAGTAAATATCATGAAACTATTATTTTCATAGGACTGTAATAATGATGGAATAATTGACTGTAATGATTATATTCGTATCCATTATCTTGGTGGCCATGAATGTTCGGGACAATTGCAATCAATATATGAAAACGCATATATAATTTGTCAAGAGAATTTTAAATAATTTTCTATGTATTTTTTAATAATCTATTAAGATTTAAAAATATCCATGCTTTCCATTACATATTATAAATAAATATATATATATATATATATATATATATATATATATATGCGTGTATGTGTATATGCGCGCGGGCACGTGCCTAAATATTTACACTTTATGCAAATATAATAAATACTTTTATTATTGTTACATTACATTCTTATTATTACTGTTAGATTATAGAATTAATTTTAAAGAAATTGTAAATATGTATACATCGAGAAGTGGATTTTATGATGTACAAATAGATTTGAATTTTTATTTTTTATTGTGTTTTATAAATTATTTATAAATTTAATCGAAGTTATTGGAATTAACAGACTTACTTTGTTGCGAAAATATGTAGATTTACAAAGGCAGTAAAAATAGAGTCATCGTAAATTGTGAGATCACACAATTATTTAAATTATATATAAAAGTTGTGACTTTAATGAATTATAAACGTGGATAATAATTAGTCGAGTTATGGGTACTTTATATTTTTAACCCTCATTTTTGTACTCATGTTGTTTCTCAAAAATAGTTCAACTATGATTTATTAGTCAGCATAATGCGTTTAAAATTATTTTCTTTAAATGTTGTTTGTTTCTTTATATAAAATATGTTTTTAAAAGTTAAAAATTGTCAGTATATAATGTGGTAATCAGATGTATTATTAATTTTTGAAATTAAATATATTTAATTTAAATATAATTATTAATTATATATCAATTAAGTAGGTTAGGTTTTACTCAAAATATTTTACGGTGAAAAATAAATTACATTGCGTAAATGTTTATAACTGAAAACTAAGCTAATGTGGCTACTTTTTTATTAGTTTCAAAATTCAATCTATGTTTGTTAAAAATAGTGTATTGTAAAATATTAATGTATGTATTAATTAAAATGCTCATTTTTCTCCTGCATCCTGTTATACTTTTCGTATTTCTTATTTTTAATATTAAAAAGTTTGTATTTTCTAAATTGAGTTTACTATATTTTACTTTATACAATTCAGTGCTTTTTCCTATAGACTTATTATTTCTAAAATTTGAATAGTTTTTATAATATTTATTTATAAATTTTAGACAATCAAGTTTAAATATTCAAATCCTAAAATATCAAATAGATTTTAAAAAATATATAGGAATAATAAAATGTAAATTTACAAATAATATATCAAATTTGTAATAAATATGTTTAATATATATATTTTTTATTTATAATTTATATACATATTTCATAATTTATAAAAAATATATTTTTTTCTGATCATTTTTAATAATTGTTTAAATCTATTTAGTTTTGGATATGACAAGTTTTTATTATTTTATTTATAAATAACGTTACGACTTATTATCTAAAGTTAAATTAGTGTACTCATGCATTTACGTTATCATTCCAAGATAGTGTTTCAGTCTTGAATTGATTGAATTGATTCATACTGAATTCATCATAGAATTCATTCATATTGAATTCTAAATTAATTTCTGATCAAAAATCTATATCGATAGAAGTATTTTAAATGATAAGTCATGCAGTTACGGAATACTATTTATTCACAAGTTACCGTGCGTCGTGCCATGCGTCGATAAATGTAAATTTTTGTTTGTCAACGTCGGGGGGGGGATGTCATTCCAATGTTCCGTTTTTCCGTTTACTCCAACAACAGACAGTGCAAGTTAGTTAGATCCTAGATAACCAGAATACAAATTATGCTGAGCACTACAGATGTGGATTATTATCATCGCAACGACCATCTCCGCATTAACGAAGTGGTGTAACATGCTGAGCTTGGAGCCAGATCATCCTCGACCAACACTCTATTATGAGTATGGGCGATAAAGGTACAGTGTAACCAAAAAATGTTGTCTTGTTCTTGAGGAGTAATGCGTAAAGTATTAGATCGTGGCGTATTCATTTCCTTCGGATAAGGCATTCATTATCAACATGCTTGATAAATCACAGCAAAGTAGTTACGGTTTCAACGTTTGTGCAAATTTTAGAGTAAGGTTATGTTCGTGTTTTGCACTTGCATTCCTACCGCTCCTCTAATCCTTAATGATAAATATCCAATAAATGTTTCATCGTATCTGATTAGCATTTTCTTGGGTTCCGATTCCAAAATCGTGCGTGTCGTTTTTGTTCTTATGCAAAAAGTGAAAATAATTTTCATGTGCGCATGCGTACTTAAGTACATGATTTTTTGCCTTATCATCCTGACAATGCGTAAAAAATAAATACGCGGTAAAAAATAAATGCACAGTATAATATGAGGCTTTCCGGCTGATGTGTCTATATACGGTTAATTTACAGTGAAAGAGGGGACAGTGGTATGAAAGATTGACAAACGAAAATTTGAAAAGGAAGGGAATGTATATAACACGATATAACTGACACTGCTTTAGTCATTCAATTGATTTTATGATGTGATTAATATTGATGTTTTTTATTCGATTCTTATGAGAATTTTTAATAAAAATAGAATACGTATTTAATTATTTCTACAATGCTATTCTTACTTTTACTTTTATTCATGGGGTTATTGAGGTCTATTATATTAATGTTTATAGTTTTCTTAAATTTACAAGTAATTTAAAGTAGTGTAACAAATAAATCAATGATTCTGAGTTGTATGAAGTAAATTTTGCATAACATATAAGCGTAATAAAAGATTTTTCGAATATAAAACTAATGTAGAAATATAAAATCAATGAATAAATTAAATATTAATACAATAATATATAAAAATCTTAAAATGAGAGGATTTTAGTAGAATATAGTATTCTATCATCTTTGCAAAAGATGTCATTATTCAATTTTATATATTGATAAAAATGTTCACAAAAATATAATTAATAACAATGCTTATAAAATATGTTAGTATTTAATACTACTATATATACAGGTCATCTTTAGTTTTATATTTATCAATAATATTTGCAAGCTAATTAATAATAAGCGTGTTATTATCTATTTACATTTTTGTTATTAATACAAATACATGAATTATTACCTAGTATAGATCACAAACATAGATACGTAAAAGTAAATATTTAAGTAATCATTTGTAGTGTCAATTTAATCGAGATTTGTCAATTAGTATATGATTATACTAGAAAAAAAAACTAACACAGTGTTACTTTAGAGAGAAATATCAAATTTTGTTTAAAAACTGGTAAATATATGTTTAAGATATTTTTAGTTTTATTATTGGGTTATAAATTGTGTTACGTATTTCTGAACATTTAAAGTTATAAAATTTTATTTTACAGATATCATCTTTTTCATTTGAATCTTTCAACCTGAAGTAAATTCCTAAGTACCAGTACCGACCTTTCAAATATTTAAGAAGTATAATTCAACAAATGTAATCATTGCCTTATTTGATTTAAGAAAAAGATTGAAATTGATTTACAATGATCCAATTTTCTTAAAAATAGTTTTTAAAACAATATATATATGAAAAAAAATTAGTATAAATAATCATATTATTGAAAGTTTCAATAAAACATCAGCCGATTATTTGATTTATAACTATTTATACCTTGATTTATAAGCTGTAATAATATGTTACCTTCAAAGTGATCAATGAAAAGACTATTACAATATGTCATGCTTGTCAAGTAGACCGTGTAAATGAAGGGACAGAAGATTTCTGATTTATTAACACAAATAACCAACAAGCATGACTTGTTGGTTACTACCTTTTTATGTATGAACTATGAAGTATAGGCATTTACAATCATTTATATTTACATCATCATTTGTTTCATTTAATTAGATAAGTTATGTATGAATATAATAACTTTCAATGTTAATTTAATTTGCAATGTATAATAAATTTAAATGAATTATTTTCAATTTCTTACTCATCTTTGTTTATTAAAAAACTTCTTTAATTTACTTTCGAATTTGAACAGAATCTTAATTTACATTGTCTGCATTTAATTTTCTTTTTATTATATTCTATCTTTTAGCATACTAGAAAACTTTCATTAAATTTTTTTAATCTCTTTAAAAGAAAAAAATGAAGAAAAAGATTAAAATTTTAGAAAAATAACTCTTAATTTTTTTAATTCTTTTAATAACTGAAATTACAAAACACTTTTAATATAATAAAAATATTAACTTGACTTTAATAATAAATGTTTAAATATATTTCCAGATTTCTCATAAAATTCATTTAATTGTAAAATATATAATGTTATTTACAATGAGTCTGATGTTTTCAAAGTTAGAACACCAATAAAAAATAAAATTTTTTGAAACTTGAAAATTCTTTTTAAAAAACTACGTAAAGTACATAAATATGATTGTAATATTAACAAAAATATGTTATAACCCTGAAAACACTTACAAAAAATTATTATTACAAATGAAAAATTGAAAAATTTGAAATTTTCACTAATTAATACGAACAACAATCATTATCACCTAATAAAAAAATTAAAAAAAATTTTATTGCGCATAGAAACTTATTGTATACAGATACAAGTTGTGGCATGTATGAGTACATGCAGTAGACCGACACATACAATTCTGTAAAAAATACATTAATTATTAATATTTTAACAAAAAATTTACAAAATTCCAGAGTCCAAGAACAAAAGATAAAAAAACAATAACAAATAAAAAAATATTTAGGAATATTGCAAAAAGCATTTATTAGGATTCCACAACTTTTCATGTTACCGAATTATGTTACTGTTGTAATAATCATCAAATAAACAAATTTTCAAGAAAAAATGAGGTTCTCGTCATAGTTAAAACATTCTTTAAATGATTCCGTACATATACACATAACATATAGTGCAGTTTATTGTTAATAAAAATGTGTTTGTTATCAAACGAACAAACCTAAATAGCAATAAAATCAGAGATTTTCATCATAGTTAACACACTTTAAACAATCCACTACGTATACGTACAGCGTAAATATATGCAGATACCACACAGTTTAATTTTAATAATAAAGATTTCGGTCTGTTTTGAATATACTTGGTAGATTGAAAAATTAATATAAGCCAATTGAAATGAAAGTAATGTTGTATTCGTGTACAATCTACAACTACACACTGCACTACTACCGAGCTTAAATCACCTGATCATCTGTATCCGACAGTGTTTGTGGTCCGATTTTTTTTCGAATGTAAAAACTATTTCTACTCTTCGGAAAATTTGACGATTACTTTTTAACCTTCTAAAATATTTGCTATTTTGCAAGACGATGATTTTTCTCTCAGCGGACCACTACGAATTTTAGGATGAAATGGTTAGAATAAAAAAAAATAAAATTACTATATATATATATATATGTATATTGTTGATTTTAATATGGTACATTGACTATAGGTATTTACTTTTTCTTTCTTTTTTGTTAAGTGAGCTAAATTTCGCAAAGTATTTATAAGTTTTTAAAAATATTATACTCTATTTAATAATATGTTTTCTTGTTCTATCAAAATAATATCAATTAGGTAATCGATAGTTGACGTAATATCTCATTTTTGTCAACAGAAAAAAGGCGAATAAAAAAGAGAATGAGTTTCTTGGGCTTTGTATAATTAATTGCGATATAATTACCACTGTAAAATTATTTTTAGTTATGTTTTTTCTAATTTGTTATTGTTTTATAATATGTTCTAATTCTAATATTGTTATTAATTCGGAAATTTTTTGTTGCAAATATATGTATAATAAAATTTTTTTATATATTATAAGACTGAAATTAACAATTTAGTAAATTATTATAAATAAGTGTCTTGTAGCACATACTTATTTATTAATTTTTTTACAGAAAAAATTTATTTAATGTAAAAACAAAAATAATATATTTAGTATTTATAATATTTATATATTATACAAGATTTTTAATTTTAGCAAATGCTATTGTAACGGTGTAATTTGAATATAAATATATTAGAAATTTCTGTTTATGCATTAAAAGTTCTACAGAAGCGGCTTTGAAATTGTACATGTTTTAATGATTGTAAAATTTTGAAACGTTGAAATTGATTATCGATACTAACAGATTATTTCTTAGATTAACCTAAATATCTGGTATTCACATATATACAAAAGAACAGTTAAAGTTTGGTAATAACAACTTATTCTTATATATGTTTATAAAAGTTTTATACGAATTTTCTTACCAATTTAATAGTATTAATTATATAAGTAACATTTAAACCTACAAATAACTGTAATCACAAATTAACTCCGTGAACTGAGCGAAATTGCCAACGCGTGAATTTTATGTTTTCCTTACGAATATAAACGCATAAAAAATGTTTCTATGTATGTACTTACTCATAGAAAACACTAGTTAATTAAGTTTTAGATCTGAAAAGACACTTTTTTGAAAAAATTAAATCCAATTCCTAATCAATAATTTATGGAATATATTAATTTTTAAAACTTAAAATATTTCTATGTGAAAGGATGAAAATATGATATTAATAATATTATTATTACAATATTAATAAAAGTTCATAGAAAAAGAATAAAAAAGTAGTAAAATCTAAATTTGTTGAAAGATCGTTATAGATATTATATTATAGATGTAGACGTTTAACATTAAAAACTTGTATTTATGCTTAAAGAAACTTCTGTTCAGATATTATCAATTAATGACTCCAGTAATTCTACTTTAAAAGAATTATTTTTAAATAGAAGTATAGACTATTTATTGTAATAAAAATTATGCTCTTTTTAATAGTAATTCGTAATAAAACAGTATTCATTATACAATATTATAAATTTTTATGTTACAATTATTGAAATTGTATTAAATTTTACTACTGTATCACGTTAATATTACTATTTTCGGTATTTAACCAAAATTGAATCCATCATTAGCGTTAGTTGATATATGAATCCAATAAAATAATAATAATCTTCAGTGTTTTTCATAAAAATGAACCAATGTTATTACAGTTTATGTAATACTCAACCAATCGAAGCTTTTGATGTATTTAGTTAACTTAGCGATCTTAAAACTATTTTGCTGATCATGGATTATTCACAATTTTAAAAGTACCTTCTCGAGAAATTAAAAACTTAATCAATCATCGCTTAAAATGAAATATCTTTCAAATTTAGTTTATTTTAAGTACAAGGATGGAAAATCTTGCTTGGTATGAATTCTTTTAAAGAACTGAAAACATTTTTTTTATAATGAAAAAACAAGAAGGTATTCTTAAGATATCTTTTTTTACAATATTTGCACAATATTCAGGGATCACTTTCAAGGTCTCTATATAGGCTATCATTAAAGGATAATATAATATCCTTATTACTCATCACGTATTTGATAATACTTACGAATATGTTTCTATTTTTACTTTGGAATGAATATCTAAAAAATATTTCAATAGCCTTTGATATTTACATTCTCTTAATACTATTTCTTGCAGTTATATATTTTTTAATGCTGCTATTAACGTATACATTTATAAGTTTTTGCAAATATGCAATTATTTTACCGATATTTTAATATTATGAAATTTAATTCCAATTGTTTCTTAATTTTTACTTACTGTATGATAATATTTCTAACTATCTACACTTATAATAAAAGTAAAGAGGAATTGTTTGATAAGAATCGACTAACGATACGTCTCTGTTACTATATGTGGTACACGCAACCGTATGCGATATTGTATACGTCAATGAATATTGTGTATAGTGTATCCTTGTTGACGCGCGAGTTTCTACGGATGTATTAAATCGTCAATTTGAATACTTCTAAAATAAGGTTCAAGCAGACTTGAACGTCGAGCCACTCCGCCGGACACAGTACTAAGGGTAGTGATCTTAGTAAGTGCGACATGCCTTAAGCAACTCCTGCTCAAACTCGCAGTATGCAAGGATTTCCCTGTTCTCGTACACGTTTGAGCATAACTCTTGCTTTTCTGTTGATAACACTAGAAGCTAACTATTCCCATCCGAAGGAAAAACACTACTTTCCTCTAACCTTGAAATTTCTTCTGGGTTGCTTTTAATTTTATAGTAATGTATCTGCAAAATAGTTTTAGGTTTAAGCGCACATTGAGAGAAGAGTTTTATTTCGTTTATTATTTCATTTTCTTTATTAATATAAAGTAGTCTCACCAAAGATCAGTATCACTTCTTGGCCAATGGTATTGGTAAGGCAATCACGCCGAATCTGAAAGGTGATTCACCTACAAAGAGTGGAAATTCGTCATGATGCTATTAGAGCCGCAAACTAACGAAATGTTGATCCGGATAAACTTTCTTTGATAACTGGACTCGAAGTGTACCTCGAAGAATGGAGACTACAATCTTTATTGATTACTTCTGTATGCGCAATCAATCTGATGGTGCTCGAAAAGGGCGAACAGTGAACATTGAACGCTATACTTAAAGAGAAATGAAAGCCCCTAAGAGGTAATGGATCCATATAGTTATTCGAGATACGTCTACTATCTATTACATGGATTAAATAAAGGTACCGACCGAAGAATACTACGATGAAAGTTACTGACGATATGAACAATATGTTGTTTGAAGGCATGAGCCGAGTTAGTGGCCTTGCAATTCAACGATTGTATTCGTCCGAAAAAGGACGAAATATTCCATTTATGACGAAGCAACCTGAAATAATTTTTACCCTTTGCTGCTATTATACGCGACTTTAGATTAGCTTCGTGATTTGAAATATTTGTTCACAAAATATTGCAAGAATGAATATTGACAAGTGCCGCAGACTCAGAAAAGTAAGAAGCTAACAACCTTCAGATTATCGAATTGGAGATTGGTACAGTTTATCGTTATGCATTTCAAACTGCACTTAGTATCACTTGTATTACAAAGGGTTTTTGATAAGATCACTACACCAGAGATGAAACTTCACGCATTTTTTTACTTGACGATATTGATGTACATGTAGAATGAAATTGTAGCCTTTCGGAATATCATCATGGCCAAATTTAGATAATTGATTGTTCTCCGACACGTTAAGTATTTGGTAAGAAAGGAGATCACCGATTTTTTGCGATGGAGGTGTGTTAGTCACCGAAAGACTTCATTGTACATCTCTTACAGTATGTAGGAAACGATCACAAAAGCACGAGCACAAAAACACACATGCAATCGACATTCTTATTATCATCATTTGTTGATTTTACTGCTTAATATATATGTACTTTAAACTTGTTTTGACAAGCAAACCTAATGTACAAGGAATATAATAGAAAGCAGACCAATGTAAATGATTCTAGTTTACGGTAGTCTTTACCTGCATAGCTGCGTTCTCAAATTTAGCCAAATCAGTTTAGCTTAGAATGAACTTGTAACAACCTGTAGAGCAGGTAACATTACCTTTAGATTTTAAATGAGTATATGATTATATAGCGTGATGCTTATTTGCAGTAGCAACGGAGTTTAAAAATGAGGAGTGAAACCTGCTTAAAAGTCCTACTCCAACATTTTTATCAGTCGTTTATATAAATAGTTTACTAAACATTTATATCTTCTATATCTTGTTGTTATATTTACTTAGAATAAATTTCCAATATTATTATTATTATTATTATCATCACTATTATTAACAAATCCTCGTAAATATGACTACATTACACTATCATTATTATTAAATAATAGGTGAATTTTTTTTAAAAATTTTAAATAATTATTTTACGATCATTATAACCGATAATTCTCTTCTCATTTAATCTAAATATATTTTATTCTATATAATTTTTTATCCAATAAATTGCTAGAAAATATTTCATATGATTTAATGTATGATTTTCAGAGCATTATGTTCATTTTAGCAGTGCGAGCGGTGCTAGCTGCAACAATATCGTCGTCCAGCCATTGAGACACGGATATTTAAATGTTAATCTAGGCTTTCTACAAATACATCACAGGTCAATATAATCTAATTATAGATCATATCATGCAGAGCTCACCGCCGGCAATATAAATATTGACATCATGTGATTGCATATTATCGGAGAATCCAGCACTAATTCGTTGTCTAAATTAAAATACTTGAATTGTTAATAGAATCCTAGTATTCAATATTTAACACAACTAATCCAGCACTAATTCGTTGTCTAAATTAGAATACTTGAATTGTTATTAGAATCCTAGTATGCAATATTTAACACAGCATTAAAATTTTACATTAAACTTAATTTGTATTCTAAGTAATTTGTATTTCTAAGTAAAAGACAAGTCTTACATAATTTCTTAAATAAAATTATTAAAGATTTCTTTAAAAAACTTAATATTTTTAATCAATATTAATTTATTAATAAATCATTAAAATACATAGTGATTTTAAATTGTATGCATTATTTGGATGAGTTTTAGGTATCATATAGAATTTACTGTACCATGGAATACCTGTGTTGTTCATTCAGAAGGAAATCTTTTGATCCCTGCTATTTCCACAGGAAAACAAAGTGTAAATTGCCGGGTCATCGAGTTCACTCAAGATAGAGATGATCTTAGGTATATATCATTATTAATAAAATATATCGTATAAATTTAGTTATACATAAGAACTCTAATTAATTTAAAATATTATCTTTGCTATTACTAATAATGTTTTTAATATGTTAAAAATATAATAGTACCTATTATGAAGGTTAAATATTATATCTTTAAATTTTTAACAAAGTACTTGAATTGTACACAATTATTCAATTTGTTTTATATAATATTGATATGTTAATGTAATGCAAATAATTACTGATAATTTACAATAAGCAACTGCAAAAGTAAGCCCAATGAAAAAGTTTTATTAGTTTCTTGCGTTAGCACTACGCATGTTGAGGTCAAGATTTCAAACTCTCTGTCTGACTTCAAATTCAGTGATTTTTATTATACGTAGTATTGATTCACTATAAATTCTACTTATGTCTATTTTTCAATAATTTAATTGATAACGTGCTTTTTTATGAAGAAGTTAATGCCACTTAATATTAATGACAAACTTTCAGAAGATGGAATTCATATTTGTATTGAGTATTTGAATCAAAATAAATTTCTTTTGAACACGCTAAGAAGATATGCTAATAAATATAAGATTCATCCATATAAATATGTTAAATATTCTTTTTGTTATTGTACATAGACTTAAAGTAGAACTATTTGCACATTCGGAACGTTTTCTGAAGGAAGAATTCCAAATAACATGCTGTGAAAAGGGTGCGCCTCTGACAATCTACTTTAAAGCCCGGATCTTTGATAAGGAGCAAGGAACACCCGTTTTACGCAATGGGATTCGCAGTATTGCAATTGAAGAAGATGTAGAGGAAGATGAAAATGAGAAAGTCTCGGACTGACGCCATTTCCTTGAATCATCTTTATAGAATGCACGTCAAATATAAATATTTAGCCTATAACGTAAAGACATCCTTGATGAGGGTATAAGAGTATCTTATTCATTGAATAATAATCTCAAGAATTTCAATGCAGTGAAAATTCGAATTTAAAAGCATTAGCGATTATTGATAGAGAATTGCTACGCGATAGATAATACTAATCAACATAACTGTTTTTATATATTATAATTTGTGAAAGTTAAATTGAAATTCAATTGAAATTTCGAAAAATTATAACGGAAATATAAGTTGAATATATTGATCGAACTATATAATAAGAAAGAGTGAAATATTCGAAATTAGATTTTAAAGTATGAGACTAAAGTGAGAGTTATTAATTACTGTACGTTGTAAGTGTATTAATGATAAGACCTATTTCTATCAAATTTGTATAACTACAGTATATAGAATTATTCATCCCTTGCTTTGTCATGTTTACGGAAACAATTAATTGTTGTAAATTCACTTTTTATTGTAAAGAAATGTTTCTTTATTTTATTAGGGCCTCGACTTTATTTTTATATATCCAGAAAATGAGCATTTTCATCTCATTAAATAATTATTATTTATTCTAAAGTTTTTTGGCTAATCTATCTATTTATTTTCAAAAATATATCTTTATATCATTCACAATAAACAATTTTCCACTGTTGTTTTTATTTATTTAAGTAATTTATGTAACTCAAGCATACACGAATTATTATACTGTTCATTTGTAGAACTCCAAAAATTAGTTTAATTAGTTTGAATTATGTTGCAATTAATTTACAAGATCATTAACTCGATAAAACTTAATCATCAATATATTTACAATAATCATTTATAAAAATTATAATCCAACATCTGCTTTTATTGTGCAAAGTTACATAATAAAATCTCTAAATTTTCTTTGAAGTGATTTGATTTATTGCGATAAAATACTTGTTTCGCTTCTGAATGCATAAAATATTTTTCATTTCACTTCCACTTTTATATCTGAAACACTAGCTAAAATGTAAAAGACATAGTTATGAAAGATTTAAAAATCATGTTAACAATCCTATTAATAACAATAGTTATTAATTTAAAGACAATTTAAATGCACCTAAAACTAAAATTGGCCTAATTAAACATTGTTTAAAGAACTAAATTTTTCACTAAATTTAGTGGCAGTGAAATATGACATATTTTCTCAATTTCTACATAATTAATATTTATATTTCGTGTTTGCGTTCATTTCTATCATTTATTCATTATTCATCATTTTTCATTATATACATCGAATGAAAGATGTGAGGGGATGCACAATTTACGCTACTTCAATATTCAAGTGGATGCATAATAACCTTACTAAACACACTTTGGTTACGATTAAACTTTAATTTTTAAATAATTCTTTTATTATTAGAGTTTTTTGGATATGAGGCTTTTTTATATACTTTTTCAAGTATAAGGTGATAACTTTCTTCTAGATTAAATTAAAGTGTTTCAAGTACACAGAGAAAAGTATTTCAGATGGCTTGAATCATAGTAAAACTAATTTATCTGATGTATTAATACTTATTTAAAAATTTAGAGTATATTGACGACTTCATAATTGAAAACTAATTACAGAATTGCATATATTTTTATCAAATCTTTATAATAGTATTTATTATAAATTAACATATGTAAAAAATATGACATTACCTATTAAAAGTTTTTTCACAATATGTATTTATATATATATTTAATAGAGAAGAAAACATATTTATTAAAAAGTTTAATTAAATATAAAACTGTTATAAATTAAAATATGTAAAAAAAGACACTGCCTATTATCTAAAGTTTTTTCACAATATGTATGTATATATATATATTTAATAGAGAAGAAAACGTATTTATTAAAAAGTTTAATTAAATATAAAATTAGTGAAAATTATGTAAATTTTATTTTTAGTATTATAGCAATATTTGTAATGTAATAGTCCTTTTATCATATATTTAAAAGAAAGAAATATTTGTAGAATATCTTTAAAAGAGTTTCATTAAGAAATTTCATTTTAGACAAGATTTATATTTAATAAACTAATAAAATACACAATTACTTATAAATTTATGTGGTTTAAAATAATACAAATACACCAGAAAGAATTAAAGAATTTTATTTATTGTGTTATTGATTTGTTACTACTGAAATATAGCTTATATTTTAAATACGAATATTATAAATACTTTGTTTTGAAAAAATAATAACTTATATGTGTTGAATTATTGAATATATCAATCTAATTATATTAAACAATTAGTATTGATAATTAGAACGATGTTACTTACGAGTTTTATTACTGTCAATATAACATTAGTAAGTTCTATAAATATTTCATTCATATTAAAAATTTAAAATATGCTAATGATTATTATGAGCTCTATGTATCTATTGAAATTATATTTCAAAATTTCATTATTTTAAATAATACAATTCATTTACTAATAAATGCCTTTTATGTTATTGAATATCACAATTTATGATTACAAAATAACTTGTACATAATAGCTAAAATAGTAAGAAACACTAGAAAAGCATTTAAGTAACAGAGATTTTTTATATATTTTCATCCTAATGCAAAATGAAAAACTAAGCAATGAAAATAATAAAAAAATTTTTTTTAATTTACTAATCTTGATAATTATTAATTAAATTGAGTTTAATACGTAAAAAACTTTTGTCAGCAGCCAATTAAAAAATATCTAATCAAATAAGACTAGTGAACGTTAATCATTATATTTTAGTGTTAATAAAATATTGTCATTGTTGTACTTATATCTACTTAATTATTAATAGTGAAAAACTGTAAAATTGTTTTAGTTGTGTACAAGTAGATTAAAAAAATTTTACAATTAAGAACTTTAAATCAATTAAAGTATAAAATATGAATACAAATGAAATGAATTTTTTCGAATATCATTTGTACAAACATACAAATTTCAATTCCATCCTCAATATTCATATAAATGTAAAATAATTCTTTATTTAACACTTTTAATACTACGTATTTTTTTGCTTAATATTTTTGTAATGATAAAATAATTTAACTATTTTATTTATATATAGATAGTAATTATGAACCATAAAACAACAGTGTGAAGATCTTTGTATTTTTATCATAATAGAATGCAATTTTCTAATATCCAGAAGTAAAATATCGTATTTATAAATTGATCGGATATAATTTGTTAAAAACTATTATTTTTAATATTTTACTCGAAAAAGAAATATAAATTCAAAAGATTTGAATTAAAAAAGTTTCTGATAGCAAATTTTCTATTTTTTCAAATGTTATACTATATAAAACGATACTTAATTTATATTCACATGATCGGAATAAAAATTATTTATATGGTATGTATTATTGTATAAGTGATATGTTATTTTAAATTGAATAAATCTTAAAGAAAATTATGATTTTCTATATTTTTCTTTGAAATTGAACACTAAAATAAACAATTTACGAACATTTTTAATTTTTTCTTATAATATCTGTTTTTAGGACTGTAAGCTGAATGTCAAATATACTTTCTATAACCTTAATGGACACAATTTCATTTTTAATACTAGAGAATAACACTTCTCTATACTTTATTAAAATGTTAGCAAAGATATAATACTTGTTATTTTAGTTAGAAAACTCATATATTGGCAATTGTATTATTCTAGGGAAATAATAAATACTTTTTGAAAGAAATTTAAAGTTTTAACGGAAATTTAAGAGCAATATTCAACTTAAAAAATGGTTCACAAAAATTTCATATTTGATTAAAAATTAAAACAATATTAATTGTAGATTTAAATATATTTGACATTTACAAATTTTTTAAAAATATATGACATTCTTTCAGTAATTATTTTTCATATACTAGAGATTTCAATTTTAAAAATCAGAATTCTGGTTGTATTACTGTTTGTTCCGCTTATTAAAAGTTGATTAATTAATGTGCTTGTTAAATTAATGTAATATTTTGACAATAACTAATATTATGTATAAAATATATAGTTATTGCAAAATAAAAAATAGTAAAATCATTAAGAATTATAATAAAATGAATCCCAAAGAATGTGTCAAAATATTTTGCTACACATGCGTAATGCATGGCAAAATGTAATTTTTCTGAATTCTTAATAATTTAATATAGAAAATAATATAATAATATTGTTCATAATATAATACACTATTGAGATTTTTTAAAAATAATATCTCACTTGTACAAATTACTATAAAGAGAAGATGTACGTATTTACAAAACTTGTGTAAACAAATGTGTAAATTCAAATAATGTAACATAATATTCAATACGATTTTTTTGCTGAAAATGTAAATATATTGTTTGCGAAATATATTTCTTTTAACATTTAAATTGAATTTTAAATATATAAATTATTACGTTCAAAATTTAAAAGAGTAAGTTTTAAAATAGATATTTATTTATTTATTCTTAATAAATTTAAAGAGTAAAATCTAGAGTATTTGTTCTAAAATTATATAAGATTTACAGTATAATACAATTATGATAAATACAATACAATTATAATAAATACAATTATGAGAATATATTTTTATTTCGATATTTTAAATGAAATAAAATCGCAGGCATGTACAGGATACACTGTTCATTTAATGTACGATATAATTAGACCAATGACCTTTTGAACAATAATTGATAATTTTTTATTCTCGCAGATATAACGAAATATAATAATTAATTATGTGATAAGAATATTATTATCTACAATTACTATACTTATCCTTATTCTCCATTCATTTTTAATTTCATATAAGCAGACAACCTTTTTAAATTTTTTCTTCAGTCATTATTTTTGCAAAATTTCATTTTCTTAATACTATATATATATACACGCATACTTGAAAATATATATGTTTATATAGTATTATGAAAATGATATTTGTTTAAACATGTATGTACATACATACATACAGAAAGAAAACAAAAATGTATGATAAAAACAGTTTTATATTTCTGTGTAGATAATTATATAAATTATAAATGATTGTATTTTGAGTAAACCATATATTTACAATTATTTGTAATCAAAAGATTAGCTATTAGAATTTTATAAGTACATAACAAATTTTTGTATAAGTAAATGAATAAATTAAAGTAAAATTAAAGTAAATATAAATTAGTAATATAGTTTTGGATAAATTAATTTTATATTCAGTTTAGTTTTTAGTTTAATTTTATATTCAGTTTATTCTTTCTTCCGTTTTTTGCTTCATTGGCCAAATGATGTTCCATGGGGTTGTAGGGCTGGCACACGACCTCCGTGCGCCTTGTTATACGCTCCCTGTATCTGATAATATTGCTAGATCGACTTGCTGAAAAGGATTTGCTAGGGTGGAAAGAGGAGTGGATGTTTTAATGGCGGATTGACATATAATAAATTGAACGCTACACGTAATTATAAAATATTGAAGATAAACTTCTTTGATCACCTCTCAGAGATATAGCGCATGGCGCTACAAATGGAAAACATAATAAATTAAAATTTAATATTAAATTAAACCACTTTTAAAACTATAAATTTACAACTGATAATAAAATAGTATAACACTACGTACATATTCGATGCATTCAGCTCACATGCAAATAGCATTCACTACATAAAATACACATACACTATACAGAAGTTATACATGCATACACATTTACATCATTGATGATTGTCCTGATTTCTAGCAGCCCTACGCGTCCTTTTTTCGAAGTCGGTTGGTGTGCTAATTGTATTATCCAGTGGTAGAGTCCCCAAATCACGGCTCTTCGCTGACAGGTATGAGCCCAACAAATTGCTAGTGCTCCAGGAGGGAATTTGCAAAATACGTCACTCTCCGTGAATAGGATGGACCAAGTGAATCGCTTGTATCAAGGAAAAAAAGTGCGCAAATTGCGTTTCTTCCAAGTACTGATGGGAATGGCACAAATCATGTGTGCTGCTATTGGAACCAGGTTCAAAAAGTATTCAGGTGATTTTAGTGGTTACTTGGAGGCAACTGATCTCGAATCCTGTGTACCTGGCAATTTATAGATGCGCGCTCCACACCTTTTGTGCGAGTCGATTTGATCCTTGTGCATGATCATCGTAGATGTCAGATAGCGCATTTGTGATATGCGCCGTAGCAGCCAGTAGCGAAGCGCTCGCTGACTTGTCGGTCACGAATTCGTTACGTATTCTCACGTTTTCTGTAATACGTCTTTGTATTCTCTCATTCATTCTCACATGCGCTCATATTATCTCACTTGTATTTGTCGCATGGTGCTCGAGAGGACTTGGGAGTGCCCAATTGCGCTCATTCTCTAACACGCATACGTACTGCTTTTCGTTTTCTGGGGTGGTGTCGACCACGTTTATTTCCCAATCGACCACGCAGTAAATGTTACCTTTTATGAAAATTAGTTCTTTTATATAGTGTTGTATAATAAAATTATATAATCTTATTACTGTACTTGAAAACATTAAAATGTAGAACAATCATGTTTTCTAAAGAAACTCGCAAAATGCTATAAGCCATGTTTCGTTTCTTCTTATAAATAATATTTTACAAAAATATTTATATTTTTCAATTATGTCATAAAGATTGGTCTCTCTAACTTTAATCACTTATTTAGATTGCCTTTTAGTTTTATGCTTCTTTTAAATCTACTAGAAGTTTTCCAACTTTTTTGTAGAATAATGATAAGCATTTATTATAATGGATGCACAAGTTTTTAATTTATTTAAAACTAAAAAATGAATTGTTACTTAGAAATTATAAATAATGATAGTTTCTTAATTTTGTAATATATTGTAAAATATGAAAAAAATATAAGAAATATATTTGTGCATAATTATACGACCATTTGAAGATGAAAAAACACCCTTATAGTTGATCTGAAAAATAATTTTTTTAATATATTAAAAATGAATTGAAATTGAAACCAACTTTAATTTATTTAAAAAAAATGTTCTTTATGATAATCACTTTTATTCTGAAGTGTTATATCCCTTATTTTTCATAAGTGTAAATATGATTTTTCTTTTAAGACTCAATCTTATCAAAAGTCATTCTACTATAAACGATACTGAGATTTGCTAACAGCTTGCTATCTTGCTGTTTTGTAGACATTTTGCTGTTTTTTAATATACATTGTTTTATATGTATATTATAGGCCATCGAATGTCGCGATTTTATTTTTATTCGATATTCACATCAGCAGCGAAAACATAATGCGATCTTTATTTCTTAAGTCTTATTTTGTGTCTCTTCCAGTTTAAAAAATTAATTACTTTAGGTTATTATAAGATTAAAAATGTATATGAATTAATTGAATAATTAAAAAAATTCCACAATTTTTTGGACCATCTATGTATGTTTTAGATATTCAAAATGACTATGAACCCTATGAATATTATAAATGTACTTCTAATAACATTTAAAGTATTGAATTTACCAAAAATTCTACAATTATCACGAGAGATTAGTTTAAAAAATAATATTGAAAATATTCTATTAAATGCTGTGAAGGAATTTCATGATGTAGAGATGGTTGTGTAAGAAATATTACATTTTTCAGATCCGTATAAAGATATGGAAATGAAAATTATAGAAGACGATAGTAAAATATGGACATTTAATAAACAATTACAATAATGCTCGCAAAATACAGAAGAACTAGAGTACGACTACAAGGAAAGAACCATAGAATTCTGGAGAATTGGGTTGACAAAAATTTACCATTAAAACAGTCCAAAATCATTTCCGCAAAATTTAATTCATAACCCACTTAAAATGTTGAGCAAATATATTAAATAAAGAAGGAACCTATAAAAAGAAAATAAGAAGAATTTGTTCTTTTGTTTTAAAAAATTTAATAAATCTTGTTGACGCTGGTCCTACTGTTCATAACTAGGATTTACAGAAATGGGAATTTCAAACTCAAAAAGATATTGAAAACGAAGATTTTCCTTTTAAAGCATCTAATCATTGGTTATATAATTAAAAAACTTTCAATATTGTTAGTAGAAAAATTAATAAATATATAAATAAAAAAACGCTTAAAGGAATAGATTATTTAGAAAGAACTGATTATAAATTTCTTATTGAAATAAAAAATCTGATTCAGGAAAAAGGTATAGAAAATGTATAAAATTTCGATCAAATGCGATTTTAATTAGAAATACATTCTGGACGTACATTAGCAGTTAAAGGACCGAAACAAATTCATGTTTGGTGAAACAGGTGACTTCTACAACTCATAATTATACAATGCAACCAACAATATCACCAATATGATATAATTTTATCACCTCTTCTTATTGTTCTTAAAGAAAAAAGTGGTAAATTTAAACCCATTATAGAAAGAGACTTATTTAGACCCCATAATATATATGATATGGCTTCTAAATCTAAAAAATTAATCACATGTAATTAAAAAAAATATTTGTCTGATAAGCAGCAGAGAAAATTTTGATATTTCAAAATCTAGCTAAAAAAGTATATTTTCTGATTGTGATTCATCAAGAGTTTTATTAATAGATTCTTGGAATGAATATTGTCTTGCGTTATACAAGAAATGACATCTTAGAATAAAGAAGTGATCTTAAAAATAATTTCGAAAGGAACCACGGGTAAAATACAACCTCTTGATGTTATGGCTTCAGAGTATGGAAGAGATGTGTTAGACATTTTTTTGACTCTGTAATATTAATGAATGAGGATTTAAATATACATATAATCAGCTATTATTACCACAGTATACTGATTTATTTAATTTGGCGTGGTATAAAGGTGGATACAGTGATGGAACACCTTATAAATTTGTAGATCTAGTCAACTTAGATTTTAGTACAAAATGTTAATACACACTGCGGAGTAGAAGGTTGTAATAATGTCGTAATTTTTAGATGTTTTTGGAGTGGAAAATCATTATGTTTGAAATATTTTTTTCATGACTACCATTATTGTTTATTGTATAAAAAGAATTAATGCTACTTTAGAATATATAACTATTATTTCATATACATATTAGTATTAAATAATGATTATATATAATTTTTGTAATAAGATATGCGCTTTTAAGGTAAAAAATATCTACATGTATTAACAAAAATTTTATGTAAAACATTTTTTCTTTCTTTTGAAGAGTAAAATTTTTCACAGTTACACCTACTTCTGTTTTTCAAATACTTCAAAATTCGACAAATTGGATTCGAATATGACGTTAATATAGAAGTTTTAGTAAGATTCAATTAAATTAAAATTATCTACAAAGAAAAAATATTGTTCTAGATTTATTAAAATTTAAAACGATTAAGAAAATGAGTAATGTGACCGTTGCGAGTATAGATAATTCATGTACAAGGAAATTATCTTGGCTAAACTTTAAGTGTTCGATTTTTAAATTCTTCGCAATGTGTTAACATCAATATTTAATATTATTTATATGATTATCTGTATTAGAAAATAGTAAAATTTATTAAAAAATAAATGAATGAATAAATAAATAAATCGTTTGATCTTATTCGTGATCTAAATCATGTAAAAGCGATTTTCGCGAAGTGTCTATTTAAAGAGAAAAATTCGCTTATGGTACATATCAGAAGTCTCTTTTTAAGGGTAGTTACCTCTTTGAATATTTCAAAGGGGTTCATTTTTTAAAAAACTCCGAGATACGTCAACTTCAAATCTCAATAGCGTTCATAATAGAATGATTTTTAATGAAATTTAGTCTGAAAATTTTTGGGTAAAAAAAGAAAAGTCATATTTACCTTTATGAAAAATAAAGGATGCAGACCATCAGGATAAAAACGATTAACATAAAAGCATATTTTTAAAAAAATAAACTGGCGTTGTTTTAATTTAAAAATTTTTATCCCTTTTAATTTTTATTCCTTTTGAGATATTAAAAAAACGATTTTAAAGGGTAAACTTTAAGGCTATTTTTACCCTTTAAATCGCCGAGTTCGTACGTAATAAAAAACATCTATCTAATATATGCTTATATTAGATAGTTCTTATATGCTACAATTTATCACTCGGTGTAGTACCGCTCAAGATGTTTATTTATCAATAGTAGCTAAACCTTCGGCATTAATTAGACTGTCTTTTTGGAAAGAAAACTGTTCTTTATTATAATATTGTCAAATTTATAAAAATATTTTAAATGTTGTTTGTGTAGTATTGAAAAAGATGATTTTTTTCAATTTTTTTTCGAAAATTTTTTTCAAAAAATTTTCGTTCATTTTGTTTCACTACATTATATATAAGAATACATAAGATATGTACCGTTATTTGTATCATTATTTCATACAGTTTGTAAAAATTCGCGTTTTAATTTAAAGAATTAAAAAGTCTTGAATTTTTATAACAGTATTCTAAAAATTTTATTTTACAACAATATGATAAAACTTTTATTTTTACAAGTTAACCTTATAGCTATATATCTGTAAAAGAAAATATTTGTAACTTACTTTTTTTTATCAGGGCACAACCAAAAATGATATTGTACTATTTAATATCATTTAACTTTATATATAATGTTTACAATGTTGTGACAGTATACAAGATAGCAATGAACATTAGGTAAAGAGATATTTAGATTTATTTCAATTTTTTACAATTATATTATAAAGTAATTTTTCTTGTACAAATATCTGCTAAACTCTTAAAAAACATTTTTATTAATTTGAACAGTACATGTTACAAGATAAAAAATTTCAAATATCTGTTTAAAAAAATAGAAGTTCGCACTACTAAATTTTTTAAAAATTTTATTAAATTAAATGAAAAATATATAATCCTTTAAAATAATTTAACTTAAATTTAAGAAAGTTAAAGTTAGAAATTCTGCTTTCGAAGAATTTGTTCATTAAGTGTTCTACTTCTTTTTCATATATTATATTGATCTGATATCTCACTTATATAAACTCACATTATACTCACTTACTAAAAATTCTAATTTATCATAAAAAGATTTGTTTACTATTTTCAAAAGTGTTTCAACATTTGAAATTCATTTTTTTCATGGGTATGCCTGTAGGTCCATCTACAAATTCGCAAATATCAAAGCCTAATTTAGTCAAAGGATGACAGTTACTCTTTGAGTTACCCCATTTGCCGATAAAGTTCATCCATTTAGGTAGTACATGTTTTTCACGTACTGAAAGTAATTCCACTTTTTTCCAAGTAGGCCAGGGGATACCGAATCCACTCTCATCATAGAGTCTTGGAAGCCGTACAAACTTGTGTTTTCCTGGTGCTGTCCAAAGACCGTGTGAACCTCGAGCACTGAAGAGTACTGGATGAGATCCTTCAGACATGAACACACGTTCTGGAAAAATAGGTTTTTGAAAGATACCCTTACGAATTTCTTGAGATTCATAAATGAAGGTACCAGTGAGGGGCTCATAGCGGTAAAATGCACCTGCATCGTGTGCCGAAACGTACATTGCTAAAGGATGATTCCTGCCCTATAAAATCAATACGATACTAAAATCAAACTTATTTATTTGAAGAAGCTTATTTATTATAGGAAGCTTACTTATTTATTTGAAGATTACGATACGCTTGTTTTTATTTCGTATTTTAAGATTTTAATTTAAAAACTTCTTCAGTATTCCAATAATGAAACATAAAATTATATATAAGCATTATAAAAGTCATGAAAAAATCTTCATCATATTATTAAAATGCTTACATATATGTTATACAAAATACTTATAAATATTTTAATTGTGATATTTTGAAAACTATTAAACTTAGATTAATTTATACAATAATTATAGTTTTTTATATTATTCATCTATCTCTTTTTTTAAATATCGACTAATTTATTTGTTATTTCATCTCAGTATTTATAGAAATAGTTTTATTCGTTTGTTTCAGATATACTTTTATTTAAATTATTCTTTTCACTTAGACTTTCATAAGGTTAAATAATAATATCAAATTCATATATATACGTCGAAAAAAATACAATATTTTAAATGAAAAAAGTAACGGAATATATCTTCTATAACTTTGAATATAACTGTATGTTAATAATAACTACTTTTGCTACTGAATCTTTTCTTTTTAGTTTGTTTAGTAATATATAATAACATAGAAGAATAACATAATATAGAATGTGTATATATATATATATATATATATATATATATATATTTCTTACAATGTTATCCTTAATAAATAGTTTAAAAATATAAGTGTAGGTATAAAATATAAAAAACAACTTCTTGTATTCGGCTGATATAGTAATTTTGGAAGTCGGGATAAAGTTTATCTTCTTCTCAGCACCTTTGCGTGAAACACAATTTTAATACCTCAAGAGTCAAGGTCTTGGAAGAAATTAAGAAGAACCTCTTTAGCTACTATCAGTGTGTACACGCATTTGTTTTGAAGCCACCCATGCGACGTCGACATCCGTTTTTAATTTCTAATTTTTTATTGTGATTAAATTAATAAATTCTATACGTGTTAATTTGTTGTTTACTTTAATCGTGCTTACGCCCTATTGTAACTTCTAAATTAAGAAACAAGTAATTTTAAATCAGAAGCACTTTAGAAGGTACCAACAGTTAGAGTTTATTTTTGTCAAACTCGTAGAAAATATTTACGAATATAATTGATAAGTTATTTCAATGTTTATTTATTGCTTTTATATTTTCATAAAGTATACATACTGAACATATATTTTGAACATATTGTCTCTGTATTATTTGAATCTACAAAGATGTACAAGGATGTCTATACTATGACGTGCGCCAGGCACCTTAACTCTGACGAATGTAAGTCCCAATCACTCAGGTGCAAGTGCATGCAAGTCAATAACTTGCACATTGCCAATGGATCGATCGGAAAAGAAGAGCGCTGTCACAAATTTCTTAAAGTTTCTTAAAATCTCTTAAAAGAAGAACGCCTGAAACCCCAATAGTAGAAGATCCGCCATCGCCAAGGTGTGGGTGTTCCCTCTGGCAGCCGCCGCAATGTGCCACCAATCTGTCCTTTTCAAGACGAAGAAAATTCATAACGTAGATCAATGAATCCCACGCTTTAATACTAAATCACTCTGAGGGCAACCATCCAACTTTGCTCCTACTAATAACTTAATGGTAGGAGTAAGGCCGAGTTGAAAGCCAAGTCATTTTCTATGACTTATTTTAACTATTAATGAAATAAAACCTAAATTACAATTGTTATGTTGTTAATTTTATTTATATTGATTTTATTATTATTATTATTATTAAGATTATCGTGTAGATGCATATTCATAATAGATATTGTAAGAATCTTTTGCAGAAATTATTTACACCCTATTTACAGTTAGCAATAAGACTGTCAAAAGATTCAGCCACTTGAGAATACGAGCTTAGACAGGGTTAATTACAAATTTAAGAAGTTATGAATACCAATAAACTAGAAAATTTTATTAAATAACATTATATATTGGATATATTGAAATGAGACCTCAGATTTCTTACATTTACCTTTCAGTGCACTTTACGTAAAAGATTTTCCATGTATTTGCATATACTTCATATAAAAAGAGTTTAGGTATGAAAATATAAAAAACTTCGTATAAATAATGCGAATAATAGCAGAAATTTTTATCGCTACAAATATTCACTTAGATCTATGAAAGATTAGGTTAGGTAATGTACCGAATATCTTTTTAACATGAAAGTATGGATTCGAACTTGATATAAGGAAGATCGTTGTACCTACAGAGAAACGTATAAATATCATTTGCTTTTAAAAATTTATGGATAGGAAAATTGAAACCAAAGATAATATAAAATATTTGAGTATAATTTATATTAAATATCAACTATTTATAGTATTACAAGTTATGTAACATATGTATACTTTTGATTCAGTTATATTAAATGAATCGGAATTTATATTTTTATGGTAGCTTATTGCATAATTGTAATGCTCAAAGAGTAGATCTCCGAATCGTATGTTCCTATTAAATGATTTCACAGATCCAGATGTTAGTGGTTACGGATGATCCGTTTCCTTTCCAGATTAGAAGCTAAATTTGTTTAATAAAGAAGGTTTTTTCTAGGCATAGTAAATGTTTATAAAGGTTCTTTGATTTTAAAACGAAATATAAGTGAGATACCGAACAGAGCAATAGATGCATTAAATAGAACTTATTATTATATTACGCATTAAATAGGCATTAAATCGTCTGGAACTGAAGTTGGCAGTAGAGAAATATTAACTATTGACTCATACTATTTATTATAAGTGACCAATATTACCGCGTTTAGTGTCATACTACCATAGATGTGGTGAAAGTAACTTATCTGCATTGTGGCTATCTCCTGGAGATATATTTTCGACATTGAACGAAAAGAGAAAATGAATGATCGAGGGAAAAAATTTAACAAAAATCTTGTACATATTACATCAAACAACATTAATGATCTACTCCTTCGTAGACCGCAACAGTAAATAAAAGTCGTCAACTTCATAGAGACAGTTCTCGACCTCAACAGAAATGAATTTGATGAAGTCACAATAAGAATTTAAAAGAATAGAATAATAAATAAGTTTTACCTATATTATTAGTATAATTAGTACAAAATGAATTCTCACGTAAGAATGAAATACAATCACTATTCTATAGTGTTTGTAGTAAATTTTAATTCTATCAAAAGTATAAAACTAAATAACATTTTGTTTTTTTAACTCTGTCACTTCCATTCTAAATAAAGAGCATGCACTTTATAAAAAAGAAAAGTTGTTTCCTTGTGAATATAAGCTAGATTTACCAATAAAGTAATGAGAATATTCTAAAATAATACTTTTCACATTTTCTAATTTGTATTAAACGGACCAATATAGACCAAGCAAAAAAATTATATCGAAAAAAATTATTTACTTACGACTTAAATTGAAGTCTGACAGTTTATTAGAATTCATCCTTCGTTAGAAGTCTCATTAAAAGTTGTTAAATAAATTATTTACGTATTGAAAACTGTACTGAAAACCATATATCTGCTCTTGAGCTTTTTACGTAAAAATATATGGTAAAGCGAAATAATATTGAGTAACGTGTTGAAAATGACAAAGAGATAAGAAACTCAGTATGATGTGTTTCAAAAAATTGTTAGCAGAGTGGACTTTAGCAGGTTTATTCCAAATTTGATCAGCTTTTGTCGCTCTTCCATTTATTAGTTTATGAAGATGTTATTATCGTTTTTGTTTTATTTGTTTTTGTTAATGCATTTCAATTTATTAAATGAACAACTGCATATTTAAATATTCGAATAATTAAAAATTAAATAAAAAATTTGTTTAAATACTAGTTTTTTATTCGACAAAAGAATAAGATTAAATATCGAAATTTTTGTCACATAAAGTAAGATAAAATAAAAGTATTTAATTTATATATTTTGAAATAGTAAAAATTTATTCTATAAAAGAACTTTTTCTTTTTTTAAAAAAAATCTTTATTTCATAATTTAAGTTAGCCTATGTCTATTATTTTTTAAATAGGCTATTATATTGGATAACAAAATTAAATTACAATGCCTTCAAATTTGTTTGATTCTTAGAATTTTATTAAATTTCATATCACGAACTCACCTTAAAATAGAGGCTAACGTGCTCCCAATCACCGACATGACTGCCGTATTCTTTAAACCTACCGAAGCATATATTTCCCAAACTAGGTATCGGCCATATGCCAAGAATGCCAAGATCTAGTACACACACAGTCTTGCCCTCACTAAATGGATAAAACATCCAGTAGGTTACGTGGAAGTGCAACGATTGGTTGGCCCGGAGTTTTATTTTTCTGCGTTTCCTCTCATTTAATTTATAGGGCTTTGAAGAATTGAACTTGACCGAAATGATCTTATTCAACAGACTTCCAGATAATCTGTTACCCTTTAATAGTGACTCCGACAATTTTTCCATTGAGAAGTCTGAGTTTGCGAGAGTTCCTAATTTATCATCTTATTTAGAAAAAATATATATTTTTATTTAAATGATGTAAATAAAAAATATTAAAAATTTATGTTATGTAATGAAGAAGCTTATACTATAGTTTTATTGAATATTGAATACATTACTTTATGAATGAATTCATCATATGTTATTACTGTTTTGAAGTTATTATGTCGTTTATTAAAAATATGATATTAAAGGGAAAATTTTAGTTTAGAATCTATAAGAAAGATTACAGTATCTATAATGAAAAGATATTTATGTTCCACAATATAAGTATTCGTTTCGAAGATTTTCAAAGTTTTAACTTTAAAGACTTTTATTATTTTAATTATTATTATTATTTATTATTTTTTTTATTATTATTTTATTTTTATATATTTATTATTATATTAGTTTTAGAATTTTATTATTTATATATTAATAGTTAAGAAGCTCTTATATACCATCAATAATTATATCAGTCTGAATCTTGTGTAATTATTTTATCGGCAGTCATTTGAAAATTTTTATGAAACTTCATACTTTTTATAAATAGTAAAAATGAGAGAACATTTATTACTCGTAAGTATAAATGATATGCTATTAAATTTAAAGACAGTAACCATTTTTCAAATATTGAATAAATTTCTCAACTTTGAGTACTTTGAAATATAATGTTCTGATATTCAAATGTATAAAGAAAATCAATATATAATAAAGAATGCGTTATGATATGTTTCTATACAATCATCTTTGAGCGTGTAATTTTTTATCACACAACATTTAGAATAATATTATTATAGGTAAAATAGTTAGTTTCGTATAGATATTTAAAAAGTAATTTATTTTATTTAGTAGTTTCATTTTCTTCAGTGCACTATAATCATTTTACATAATTTTAGAAGTAACGTATACGATATTATAATCGTTACAACATGAGTATTATTTAATCCTACAATTTTCATATATAAATTTTTAATAAAAATTTATAATTAAATAAAACAAAATTTAAAAATTGAAAAATGTAATACATTACTATCAATGCATGCTATGATAATTATGATGAGTAACTTAAAAATATTTTTAAGAAGTAAACTTTGTTTTACATTTATTTAATTACATTATAGTTAAAATAGTATTAAATTTTAATCCATCTATCTTTTTTTATAAATTAAATAGCTTCAGAATTATTTTTAGAAGCATTAAATCAATAAAAATTTAGGCTCTAATTCAGATATTTGTACAGTTCTTTTAAAAGTGTACAATAATTCGAAAATGATAGTATCAACTACGTGACAATTTCTATTGTAAGTACTTTTCGATTTTTTTCGGAAAATATATTTTGATAAATTTGTTTTTAATGCGATATTCCCTAGAACGTTAATTATTTATGCTTTTTGTTATTTTTACAAAAGAAAAAATAATGAAATTTTAAGTAAACTCTTTAAGAAATATATTGATTTTTTATTAGACAAGGGGCTTGGAGTAAATACGGTTAACTAACTAAAGAAATGGAAGTTAATGAACTTTCTATTAATGATTTTTCATTTAGTTTCTTAGTGAAAAAATTATCTTATTTAAAAATTACTTGTAATATTAATTTTTTATTGACTATAGATACGCGATTATAATTTATTGAAAACATTTTCTAAATCATTTTTTAAATATTTTCTATAATCATCGAAATATAATCACAGTGATAAAATAACATAACAAATTTTAATTTTATGAGATAAAATTTCTATTTCTTTAAAAAGTATATTAATTATTTTTACATTACTTAATAATACTTACGTATTTTGTGATAAATAAAATGTAGGTAAGTCATGAAAAAGATAAAGTATGTAATATTTATATTAAGTTAAAAAGATATATTAAAATGAATTAATAATACTGTAAATAAATATAATTTTGTTATATATATTAATGAAAAGTAAATTTTTTATAGATTAAGAAGTTCGTTAACTTGTATTTCTAATTTATTAAATTTTATATACTGTGTGTTAAAATCCAGAATTTATGAATTTAATTTGCAAATCCTAGCGTACATTTTTAAGAAACAAATGCGCCTCTTAAAACGAATCTAAGTTTTATTTTTAAAAATAAGTAACATTCTTTAGAAATATAATTATTCATTTTTAATTCAATTACTCCCCATTAAGAAAATTTTCTAAAAATAACATAGAAAAATGATATAAGCCATTTTCAAAATTTCAACAACGTATATAAAATGTTTAAAAGTTACCAAAAAATTAGCATATATTGATAAAACTAATGTGAATAATATTAGTTCGTAATAAAAAATTGCAGTTCATCAAAGTTTTATATAATTTTTATGCAATGCTGCTCAATTCAATTATGTTCATCCATATTGTCTATTTTTAAAATGAATTGTGTAGTTACTTTGTTAACGATTAATTTAATATACTTTGAAAGGACTTTTCTGTAATTAAAAGTGAAGTCATCATATATATAATACTAAAAACAGATTTTCGAATAAAATTAGAATATTATTTGAGTTATATAATATTAAAACCTATCGAGTTCAAAGGACACATAAATTTGGTATTTTTTCAATAACCGTTATAAATCCTAGTCTATCTTTACGACACTATCTCACTTTATTATTTTATTTTTCGATTATGTTTAAAACTTAAACAATTATCAATTAACAAAATCGGTTACCCAATAGGTTGTTGCTCTCGATAAACTTCAGACCAAAATCGTCGATTATTGTGGATGGTAATTGATGTTTTATTGGGTTATAAGAGATCGCTGTTGTCATCGCTGTTGTTGACATCGTCATTGTGAGTGTCGACATATTCGAGTTTACAAGGCAATTTTTTAACAGGGCGTAAACTGGAACATTGTCAGCCGGCTTACGACCGTATAGAAAAGAAGACCGGTTCTGTAGCAGTGATTCTGTGAGTCGATAGAATTTAGCATATGTTATTATTAGATGAGTGAAGTAAAATGTATGATTAAATTTCGTATTTGTTTACTTTCTTTCAATAATATTGTTACTTAATACAAAATGACTAATAATTAATAAAACCAAGACAATTTGAACAGCTATATTTATCAAAAAATTAAAGTAAATTCATTCAAATTAAATATTATGTATAATCTATATAGACATCTACACTAGACACAATGTGTAAACTTTCATATTAATTTTCGATTTATTTATTTTTTATACTATTTCTAATTTTTCTAATTAATACATTTGTATTTTTAAGCAGTACTAGCTATAAAATAGCTGAACGTTAATTTGAACCATACCGAAATTTTAATAAAAAAAGTTTTAAATTTTGTTTAAGAAAATCTTCTATATTTAAATATATTACTAATGAGTCGATTTTAGATAATAATAAATATAAATAAATATATATTTATTTCTTTATATGTATTATTCAAAATTAAATAAGATTAAATCTATAATATACATTGAAACGTAAATATTCTAAAAATTTTCATATAGAAAATTATTCAACAATTTTTTAAAAATATGTTATTAAGTTAAAAGTAAAGTGAGTGAATAAGATAATTTTTAAAGATGTTAGTTATTACTTCTTGTACTAAAAATATTTTTAAATTTGATAATATGAGTTTATCTGTCAAAACATTTCAAAAACAGGAATTCTGTGACATTTTTTCAGTTCTTTGATTGTATCAAAGACCACTTTCTATATAATTGTTGGTATAATAAAATTTAACATTTAGATTTAACAAAAGTTTAAAATATATCAACAATAATCTATTTTGATTACGTATAAAGAATAATAAATTTTTATCTATGCTTATTGTACACAATATATATTTTCACATATTTAAAAAGTTATAACAAAATTTATAATCGTTAGACATAATTAAACACTTTGCTAAAATATAATTAAATAACACAATAAAAAACATGCTCTATTAAATAAAAAATGATTAATATAATGTAACGATGGTGATAGGAAATCTACATAAAAATACGTACATATCACGCAGCAAGTGTAAGCACGAAACTCTCGAGAATTTTCACGTATCACTGTAGCTACATATCTTACAACGATCTAAGTAGCACATACATGAACCTTTTCTACACACATGTTACCTTCCATTTGATAAAACGAAGAGTAAAAGTCGACTTACAATATCAATTGGGGTCGATTCTACCACATATATGTAATTCTGCGGACATTTTGCACAAACTGCGATAATTATTGAAGCATGATCGTTTAACGCGTAATGATTGTTAAAGGCAGAAACTTATAATGAGACTAAGCTTACGTATTTTGGATACATCATTAATGTTCAGACAATGAGTAATCATATATTAACGATCTTACATTGTGTAGCAACGTTTAGAGTTTTTAAGATATGCAAAAATAATAAATCGTGAAATTTGAAGTGAAAGATGCAAATCACAAGATTAGTTTCAATTAATTATTAAAACTGATGAACAAATGATACGTTCAATATTATAAAGAAATAATAATAAAAAATAATTTATAAATGTAATATGTTTAAGAAATTTTTACTTATTACGTATGCAGTATATTAACAGCTGTTCGTATATGATTATAACTCAAATACTTTATTGATATTAACATAATATAAGAACAATTTTATTTTGATATAAAAATGCTCATATTAAATACTTCAATTTTTAGATTTCTTTGAAAAAAAACAACTAAAATTTTTTTAATCGCGTTTTTCTTTAGTAATACTAATTATTCCTTATTATGCAATAAAAAAAATACCTTCTAGTTTTCAAAATTTTAATTGTTTCGTTTGACTAGAAAAATATAAATTCAAAAAGTGTGTTATCTTTTTGAGCCTTTGAGTCTTTTCATGATAGTTATAAAAAATTATTATTTTTAAAGCCGTATGATAAAATATTTATGATTTTTCCTCATTTCTATTCTATTTTTGTTTACTCAGAGATATTTTAAATAATAATATTATTAAGTACTCACCTAAACTGATGCGTGTTCGGAGATAATTATCATCGGCCTGCATGTTGTTCAAAAATTCAGTTACTCCAAGAGGAAGGAAGCGTTCGCCAGGTGCTAGCCAGACAAGTGGTGCCCAATCGCGAACAAGTCCTCGGACTGCAAAAGCAGATTTAATTATATAATTTACTTGTTAAATGTTTAGCTACTTATATAAAAAGCTAAATAATTTTAATGAAAAAATTTTATGTTGAGTACAAAAGTTATTAAAACATTTCAGAAATGTAACATTCTTTCTTGATTTATCAATAAAATTTATCAAAAACAGAAGTATGTACATAATACAAAAATGTCCAGTTTTCACTTGCTAATTGTTATACAGATATAACATATCAATTTAACGTAAAATTGTATTTGATTTAATAAGTTTTATTATTTACTTATACATAAGTTTAATTATAGCATCATAAAACTTAAAATAATTTATAAAAAAATAAAATAATAATATAAAATCTATTGATAGTGTTTTTACTATAACATAATATTATTAGAACAACTTATGTCCAAAGTGAAAAATATTACATAAGTAAATGCAATATATTGCTTGTTAATTCTTTTCGTTCCACAATTTTACTTATTCCTTATTTTTTTATAGATCTTTTAAAGTGCAAAATAATCTTGAATAATATATCATAAGCAACTATATTGTTATGCTTTCATTATTTAAACATATTGCTCTATATATTCTGAGGTGCATATATATGCACTATATATAGTCTCTAGTATATATTAATATATATTGTACACATTTTTATGTCTACAAATAGATAAATGCGAAACACTTTTATAATAAAAACGGGTTTTCAGTTATTTGAATTCGATTATTATATATAAGTATATGATTACTGATCTATAATGTCCTGAAAAATTCAATATATGTAAATACATAACGGCTTTACTTTCTTATGAGAATGTATTTTAAAATCGAATATCACGACAAAACTATTATTTATAAAAAAGATTAACTTTCTCGTGAAACTAATAATATTAGTTTTAGATATACAAAGAAGAACAGCAATCGAATAAAAATAAAAACAATACAGATATTTATACCAGTCTCTAAATATTTATTAAATTAATTTCTAACTTTTTGTTTGTAAATTTCTATATTACAAAATCAATATTGTAAATTCTTTATTACAAACTATGAATAGACAAATGTAATTAAATATTAACATATATGTGTTGATGTTTCAATGATTTGAAGTGTCATTCTTTTTGGTAAATTTAGTAATCCATTTGATAAATTTTTTCTGTCACTATATGTTAGAAACATAAACATTATTTACTTATTATAAAAATTTGTTTAATATATTTACTTGAGGAAATAAATAGCAATAATATTTTGTAATAATAATGTAAAATAAAATACTGCATTATTTATATGGAATTAAATAACAAAAGTATTAACATTATAATTTTAGTAACGCTATATTGAATCAAGGGTAAAAAACTTTGTTAATATGTATTTATTTATGTACTTGTTTTAAATAGACTTTTAATATTTTTATTTTGGCAAATCATTAAATTTAATGATTTTGACCATGAATGGTAAAAATATAAAATTAAGAAAAAAAGATTAAGGATGAAACATTCAGATATACATAAGATTTCATTGTTATTAAAAATTATAAAAAATCTGTTGGACTAAAATTATATAAAAATTGATTTAATTTTATAATGTGTTTTAGAAGTTAACGGAAACCTAATTAATTTATTTTATTTAACCGAGAAAAATGATATAATTGCAAAATTCTTTATTTAACTTTAATATCCAAGGTGAAGTATCGTACTAGAATTTTTAAATACAATTTATTTCATTTAAAGATGCAAATGAAAAAATGATTGTAAATATTATTTGCATACATTTATCCATTTATATTAATTTGTTTAAAATTAAACTTCATGACATATGATAACATCTATAACTTGATTTTGTACAGTCATTTTTCATAATTATGCATTTACATAAGAAATATAGATTTATTGTTAGGTTTCTAAATATATTGATAGAAAAACTGATAATAAAAAATTATGTTAATAAATTATTTATTCAATTCACATTAAATCTGACTTATCTTAATACCTTAGATTAGCAAAGTATATAAAACATTGCCTGAAGGAGTAATGTTTGAATTATCAAACTAATTAATAAGCATTCCAAATATCTCTAATATTATCAACTGTTCGAATTGCAACTTTAAGGATTTCTATCAGGACTTTATTTAAAAAATTCTAAAGCGATAAATTAATCAGATGCAAACGCATACGCTTGTACTAAATATTTGAAAGATGGCGCTGCAGTGAATATTTTCACTCAATTTTACATATTTTTTTAAAAATTGAGGACAACATTTTATTAGAACACTATCGCTAAATACCGGAAGAGTTTTGACTCGCTCAAAACCCCGTATTAGAGTCGAAAAAAAATTCTACACCGTTAACTGCACTCAGATTTGTACAGATATGACGCCGTATCGCTACACTTTTTTATCAGACCCATGTAATTCAATTAAGTGAATGGTTAAAAACAAAAAGTACGTGACACGTATTATATAACAAGCTACATATTTGAGAAATTAAGATTTCGATACACCTTAGAATGATAAGGTAACTTTTAAGATTGTTGATGTAATAAATCACTCTGAGTAACAAGAAGTTTAGAAATCTATAAAAGCCTGCGGTTAAAAATTTAAATGATTAGAGGAAATATTGAAAATAAACTATTAAATGTAATATTGGAATTATTTAATAGCATTAAAAGTATTTAAATTTTTTTTCTATTCAAATTAATTCTGATAAGTAATGGTAAGTAGAGATATATTTCTTAGAATTTATGAAGGATTCAAGGATTTAACATTGCTAATTAAATAGATCACATATTGTTTTTACACTGATATAGTTTTAAGTTAAAAAAACATCATTTTTAAATCGGCTTTAAAAAAGTTTGGTTTAGATTGAAGTAATTTACTTTTATTTATATTTTAAGCCAATAATATAATAAATAATAATATTATAATTTTTTAAAAACATCACTTATATTAACATAAATTCTAATATTATTTAATAAACTTACTCTTTTTAGTGTATTACGTTTCATAATAATATATATTATGATAAAAAATTGATTCTACTTTGCAAAATGTTGTAAATGATGTATATATTAATTAAATCTCATTATTTAAAGAAATAATATTTTCCATATTGTGTATAACAAAATATCTATAAATATTTATACTACAAAGTCTAACTTATTAACATAATTTGTAACCACACAGAGGAAATATATGAATAAGTTTCATGAGTGTGAGATAAAGATTTCCGAAGAAGAACCTATTATTTTGATTCTTTTGTTAAAAATTTAACTTCATATGTATTTTAAATTTGTAGTTATATAATCATATAATTAGATAATTAGCATATGTAGTTATACCTAGTGTAAATAAATTAATAAATGATTTGATTATTTTTACTTTTAATGTAATTTAGTTTGAACTTATTTTATTTGACAATCTCTAACTTCAAGTAAAGACAGGAATAAAATTATTCAAATTTTTTAACTTTGCTACTTTCTACATTTTTAAAACTATCTATTTTATAGCACCATGAAAACAACAATTAATTTTTTGTGACTTTTCGTACTTAAAGGCATGATTTTCTTTAAGATGTTAAACATTTATAAATAAGTATGAATGTTAATACAAATGTCAACTAACCTCGCATATCTTCGGCAAGAGTCGAAATATATTGTCGAATGAATATTGCTAAGAGGACAGACATCATCAACCAACGCATGATCATATAGTCTCTTTTGAAGCATTTTGGATTGATTTGCTCCACAACTTCCACTTGTTAAACGTTCAATTTTTCTCAGAGTTCATTCTTCTATTATTTTTAATTTTACTGAAAATAAATAAAAAAAATTGATATTTTCTATTTTGTAATATTCGAAATTAATTTCTATAAAACTCATGAATTTTTAAATTTTTATTTTATAAAATGATCACTTCTAAGCCCGGAATAAAATAAATAAATTATAAATCTGTATGTACCAAATTAAAAATAATTATCATAAATAATAATAATAAATAATAATCTTGAAACATATAATATTGAAATACTTACTTTTTTATGGTTATTAATTTAATATAATATATAAAAGTAATTTATATAATATAATTTAATATTATAGATCATAGTCTGCACTAAAATTTTATAAAAAATTTACAGTAATTTGTTTCTACATAATACGGCTCAAAGTTTTCTTCAATTAATTTAATGATATTCTGAACTAGTAAAAGTACTAATATATTTAATATTTTTATAAAACAAATGTAATATTATGTAATTTTAATCAAATAATGAAGATGTATATTACTATAAATTTTCAAAGGAGAAAAAATAAAATTATTTTATAATACTTATAAAAATGATTTCATAAAAAATAATTTAATGTATTCACCCTTCTTAGAAATAAAATGTTTAAATAAAGTTTTTATATTATTCTATTTTATATGAAGTAATTTATAGTATAAAGTTATTTATTGTATAAAATTACGATAAACATTTTGTTTTTCATGTTACGATATAAATTATGATATAAAAAAATTTTTCTTATATAAAAACTGTTATTGCCTCGATAATTTCTTATTTACTTTATTTTTATTTACATTTTAATTTTTTTATGGAAATAGTTTTAAAAAAAATTTAAATTTTAAGTTTATCGATTAATTTATTATTTATATCAATAAGTTTAGTGATATTTTGAAAACTAAATTAATTCATAAATTCCTTTATAGAATATTCTGTTTGACATTTTAAATTTGATTGTTAAATATACTGTGTGAAACAGATTACATGTTATTTTACGTAAATCAGAGTTTTGATGTCAGTAATCAAGTAATTAAAAAAAATTATACTTTTTAAATTATTTTTATATAAATAATTTGGATGAAATTACTAGAACAATAATTAATTGAAGAAAATTACAAAAATTTTAAATTTAAATCTATGTTATATAAATAAAAAAATTTTGTGTTACATCGCAACATCGAAAACTTATATTCTTTTACATCATTTTTTTTTATAATGAATATAATGAATATAATTTTTATAAAATATAAATATTTTATTATAACTTCATAATATTAAGTAGTTAAAAATTTTTTAAGTGTAAACGTCAATATGTCGGAAAATTTCCTATTTATTTAATCTTTCTAATAATAATATAATATTATTTTGCAAAAGTAGCCAATTTATTCAAACAATGACATTTAAACTATAGAAGAAGACGATAAAGAATGATACCTATGTAAAGATGAACTGGTTGAATTGGCCGTATTATGCGGAAGTAAACAAAAGTAACGCTGGCAGGTAGCGATACGTTAAGCGCAAGTATTCTGAGGCGGACTGACGGGCCTTAGAAAAGGCTCGTTGCTGTAACTCGTAGGTCCTGTTTTCCTACCACTACGGTAAATAATTTCCCGCTTCCACGAACACGCGCTTTTGCGCTGACTACTCCCATAAGTACTTGTGCCTTTATGTATCTTGCATACGCATACGTACACGTCACCTTTTACATGCGCATATATGGTGTATCTATATAAGTGTATACATAGATTAGTTTTAAATTTCTATACGCATTAAGGGCAACAAAGTAATCACAAATTAATAACAACATCGTGCATACATAAGTCATAACTATTCAATTCTTGATTTACTTTAGTGATGCATAAATTTATCTATGACATAGAATATATATATATATATATATATATATAAGAAAAAGTAACTTTCTGCTTGATACTTATATTATACAACTAATTATACTGTAGGATTGTAACATTTTTTTTAATGCTTATATATTTTAAATTATGTTATTTGCTTTATTATTACTCAAAATCAATATTTTTTCATCTAAAATAAATGTGATTAATTAATTTTAAAACGAATTTGATTAGTACTAATAATAAGAAGTTCAATTAATTAATGAAATTTTTTTATATCTCAATAATAATAATATAGTAACATTAATGACTACATTATATTAGAATTTTAAACATCTTATAATATTGCAAGAATGTAGTATAATAACATTCCTAAAATTACAAAAAAATATATGTACCCATTGAGGTCTTAATGTTAATTGAAATAAGTACTCTATTTTTAAATTTTTCGATAATTGAAACAATCTTAAAATCTTTTAATTTAAATTTAGTTTAATTTAATTTAAATTTAGAGTAGACCATAGAAATAAAAATGTAGCCACAGTTTAAATTCTTGTCTTTGCAATTATATCTAATATATCATGTATAAATTTCTATCAATTATAAGTTCTCACATAATATATAGAATTAACGTTAAACTTATATATCAAAAGTGTTGACAAATAAGAGTATTTTATACAATTTATTAAGTAATAGTATTATAAATTTTAACGAAAGTAGTATTTAGTAATATCTTTATATTATACACTGAAAACATAAAGTATGGAAAGTTTACCATTTTTTACTAACACTACGAAATCGATTTTTCTCATTCTTAAGTGTTTAATATGTCTAAATTTAGAAAAAAGGTAAGTAAATACAATCCCTGAAATCATAATAAACATTAATACTATTTTTCAAAACTGTCATTAATTATAAATCAAGAAATAGTTTTGTTAAATATTTAAGTCTTATATACTTTCTTTATTTTATAAAAGTTATATTATTATAGATATAGACGTTTGAAATATTTTACAGAAATTTTCTGAAAATTATAAAAATGATTAATTTAAAATATTCCATCTTATTTGTGCATTAAGTTTATTAAAAAATTATAGATTTTAAAATACATTTAATTAAATTATACGAGTGGTAAAGATCAATGGTTATTCCTATTAAAGATTGAATTATGTATATATTAATAAAGAAAAAATATTTGTATGTTTGTTTCTATATATGTTTGTCTCTCATTTATCGTATTTTTCTTTTATTTATCCTTCATTTTCTATTTATAGAGATCTTTTTCTTTGGATAAGCTCAAACCTGTTCTGTTAATATTTTTTGCAGTAACTAATGAATTCTCTTTTCTAAAAATACTTCAATTTTACGATGACTTCACTTCTTATATTTACTTTTTTTATGCAGTTCCTTATTTCTTTTTATCTACCTGTTTTAGAATGTTCTGCTCGACAACAATTTGAATTATGTGTTAGCGGATTCCCTTTGTTACAAATGAAAGTGTTTGCGGTTACTTATAATGAAAAGCGAAATGTATTCTCAATATTACTACTGCATTCATATTGTGATACATTGTATGCAAGTAGCGAAAGTTTACAAGCACTGAGTAGGTCTCTTATTAGTTACTCAAATTTACTTAAAACGCTTAAATTCTGTATGTTTCACATACATGAAAACATCTTCAGAAATATATATTAATACATCTTTAGATTCATTTTATTTGAGACAATCATAGACTAAAAATATTTACAATAAATTTATGTGTTTTCATTTTTGTAAGTATATATAATTATTCATTGAACATAAACAATTTCTTGTTTCTTCAATTACTGTGGCAGAAGTATCTCCCTTGTCCAGCTTTATTATTGATTTATTACTATATTTTTTATATTTACATTAATTATAAATGAATTACTCAACTATTTTATTCTTTTTCCTATTGAATTAAAATATGTTATAATATATTAGAGTATGTGCTTAAATTTCTACTGCTAATGTTTAGGATCTTTTATAATTTTGATCAACATCGTTAGAATCAAATTGTAGCTATTTGAGTATTTATGTATTCATATTGTACTGTCATTAATTTGTTTTTATAAAAGTTCTAAGAAAAGGCCGTAATCATACGCCTAGGGATTGCGTATTGTCTTCTTAAAAAATCCTTCCGTAAGTCCGAACGACCTTTTTTTTGCTCTATGTTTGACAATCCAAGGTGACCGAATCTCTTATCGGAAAGGTTGCCCTTCGTGTTCGCCCTGATTAAAAGCGGGTCGTCCCTACGTCTAAGAAGACCGTGTGTTTTCTGAATAGTTCTCTTGCTCCTTCGTCCTAACAAGTATGGTTTTTAAAGGAAGGAGAGACGTCAGGGAAAAGAAATAAGGACTAGTGAATAGGTTACTTCACTCGCCAGCAGCGTCTGCACGACTTCTTTTTGGCAAACTCGTCCTTCCTCGCCTTCTACTTCCCGCATTCTGACCTATAGGCCTCTGCGCGTTTTTATTTTCAGAAAATCCGAGCTTCGTCACCCCAATCGTCGCGAAGGATTACCCACCACTGCGGCTCGATTTACGCCCCGCCAATCACCGCGTAGACGCTTTTGGCGGGAAATTCCGGATCTTCTTCCTGAACGCGTCTGTTTATTTTTTCTCTTCATTGCGTGTCAAACTTCAAATGAATCATCACGCAACTCCAAGCCCGTACGGCGCGTTTGCCACGGGTAGAAATCATACCGGCGCACGCCAGTCTTTATGCAGTATCTTTAGTCGTAATAGTACAAGCTTATTATTTCATGTTCATGGTTACTACTAGTGATTTCACTTAATATATATTGAACTATATTGAATAGTTAAGATGTCTCATTTGTTAATATAGAAAATTTTTTAAATTTTGAATAAAAAAACAGTTATTTTTAAACTTACATCAGATTAATAATTTTTATGATTAATTAAGAATTACAATTTATATTTGTTTTGGTATACTGTCTTAAAATTTGGTTTACAAAGATAGATGATAAAAATTTACCATCTTTATATTTCCAGTTTGTCCGAAGAAATTATAATACCTCTTAAAAATGATATCTAATATCCTCATATGATTTCGAATTGATTCTGATACATGTGCTTTAACATACATAATTTAATAACCTTTGCAATATAAATAAAAGTTTCTATAATACATAGTACTTGATGTAAATAAATATTTATACGTATTTTTTATGGAATATAAATAAATAAATTACTCATTTATACAAAATTCTTCGTCTGTTTGCAAATAATAGAAAAATTAATGTATTTAAGTAAATACTTATTTTCTCTTAAAACACGATTGCTTTATTTAATAATTAAAACCACTGTTTCTTTCTTTAAAATAAAAATTGTAACAATAATTATTATATTATAAAACAAGTATTTTTTCAAAACAGAAATCAATTTTCCAGCATGTTTTTTCAGAAGTTTTTTCAAACAATTTCAGTTAAATACAGTAACAAAAAAGTAAATTATTAACAACAATTTTAAATAATGACTCATGAGAATTATTTAATCATTCAAAGAAGTAAAAATTAAGTAAATGTAATTATCTTTTGTATAAAAGAACTCATATAGTTTCAGAAATTTCATGTTATATTTAATAAACATATAATTTATTTAGTTTGTTTATTAATTTATTGGTAATCAATATTAATCAACTAAATTCGGAATATTAATCATTAGCCTTTCTCTAGAGAAATAGTTTGACACGTTAAAAAGACTATTAAATATATATATATATATATATATCTCAAAATTTTTATACCATGAGCCTTTTAATACTTGATTTCAAATTCTAGAGCCTATTTAAATACATGTTTATAAAATTTTGCACTAAAAAGCGTAAGATAATTATACATAATTTCAAGTTATACAAAGGGATTTTATATGAACATTTCAGTTCAGAACAATGCATATAATTATTGATAAAACTCACGATAAAACAAAAATTAATTTTTTAATGTTTCGTGTGTATCCATAATTTGAATCCGGACGTGGATAATCTGCTGACATTGAACGAAATGGAAAGTAGATATGTCAGAAAATTATCTGACAAAATAGATGAATTTGAATTTAATGTAAGAATAACTTCAATGAACTATAAGTAAAAGGATAGTATACAATAGTAAGTTAAATTGGTAAAAATTGTACCTATAAAAGAAGATTTGAATTTGTGCTTATGTGTTGTTTATAATTTAAGCACATTATATTATAGAATATCAATCCGTGGCCAAGCTCTAACTGTTGCATTTAACTTATATACATCTTTTTTGTGATCCGTCGACGCGGCAGCAGGGTGGATTAAACTTCAGATAATAATATAATGCGCTTCGACTTCTTATTATCAATTAGAATAACAACAGCGTTGTAGGCATATTCTAACAATAATATTATTTATTAGAAATTGATTAATAAATAAAAGTCTTACTGCAATCGCATTAGAAATTCTTAGAACAAAGAAAAAATATGCCATTTTATAAAGCATATCTACCAATCAGTATTAGCACATAAATTCTTGTACATACTTTTACATAGTTATAAATATATTTTTATCTATTTATTGCTCGCTGAAAATATATTAACTAAAAATCTGAATAAAATGTGATATAGAAATAGTTTATCAAACTTTATATCTTATAAAAAATATTAAAATTATTAAATAATTACTCATTATTTTGTAGAATCTATACTACATTTATCAGTATAGTTTCTACAAATGATGGTTTTTATCTTTTATTGATGATTTTAATAAATACTTATTTATTTTATGTATACATATATATATATATATATATATATATATATATATATATATATATATTAATCACTTTACAGAACTGATTTAAATAGACGATGAAAATAATTAAAATTAGATTATTACAGATATATAATCTTCTATTTAAAAAGTTAAAAATTTTTTATTTTTTTTTTGTTAAATTCATTAATTTCGAAAAATTGATAATTGTATTTCTAATATTTTTAATGAGTTTATTAAAACAGAATAAAAATAATGATGAAAAAATAATAATTTGAAGAAGTTAAATGACCTTGAAGCTTTACAAATGACAAATGATAGCAGGAAAATAACAACAAAAGAAACAATATTACACTTAGTGATTATTTAATTTTAAAAATTAAATGACGAAAAAAATAATAAGGATAAATAAGAAGTTATAAAATAAATTATGATTAATTGTTATATAAAAAAATAGTATAAAAAATTTAATTTAAGGCAGTTTCAATAAAAATAAAAATTTAATGGTAGTAATATGAATGAAGATAATTCATATCAAATTGAAAATGTGAAGAATTAAAACAGAAATACTGCAAATGTTTTATTAAAGATTCATAAAAGCTTTATTGAAGACAATTTATAAAATTATAGTATAAGTTTTTGTCTTTAAATATTATTATTATTATTATTGTTATTATTATAAATTTATTTTTAAAACTAAAAATTTCAATTTATGAACATAATAATTCAAGTTGTTTTTGCTTATGCTAATTATATCTATACTATCAAGTCATACCTTATTCTATAAGTCTAATTTGATAATATCCTCATCCTCATTTTCATATACTTTCGCCGTTTCCTACTACTCGATGTTTAGGATATATTCTGATCTTATAATTTATATTCTAAAAACAAATGAATTTCTTTTAAATTTTTTATTTTATATTTAATACTATGTATGATTTAATACATACCAAAGTTAAAAATAAACTGTCATGTATTAATAATAGTATTATAATACTATATAACTTTATAATTCACCTAGTAAATTTGCTTGCAATATTTTTGACTTTCCTCCTTCTCCCCCGGCGCTTTTATTTTTCTGTTTCCTGAACCATTGACGATACATAAATAGTAAGGTTTATAGTAAGGTTATCGAACTTTAATTTTTAGTTATATACTTTATCAATTAACCTTATACTCTAAATCATTTTTTTATATAAATAGAGTACTATAAATATACTATTAGCTGGTTCTTTTTTAACAATTTTATTTCATAAAATCTTAAGTTTATTTATTGACTGATTCATAATTTATTAATAAATTACAATGTTTTTAGTTATTTAATACAAAATATTGTAAATTTTATAAAGTTTTTTTTAACGAAACTTGAAATATTACACCTTTAACAATGAAAAATCCTGTGATAAAATAAAATTAGTTATAGATTATTCAAATCATTACTGTTAAGATAATAAATAGAGAATTTAATAAAAATAAAAAGACTTGTGCTGTATGAAAAGTAATTGTATTAAGTTCAATAAAATAGTTAGAACTTTCGAATGCCTATATTTAGTGTGAAACTTTAAAATAACTATACGTAATATTAGATCATAAATTAACATATTCAAGTTTCCCATTTATCTTATTACGAATTTGAAACTAATTATAATTCATAATAATTTGTTCTGTATAAACCGTTTATTCAATAAACAACAGTAATTTAATATATATTTACAATTTTCTAAAATTATAATATTTTTACATTAATTAGTAATTCATATATATATTTAAATTATTTTTTAATAGTAAAACAATATGTCACACTAATATTCTTATAGATAATTAAGATATCAATTACTCATGAATTATTTCTATAATTCATGAGTATTCTAAAATTCTTTTAAAATAATTATCTTCATTCATTGAAAAAAATTTGTTAATACGATAATTACACAGATCAGACATCACTAGAGAATCAATAACATAAACATATTTTCATGTTTGCTGTAGCTGATATCTAAATGAATCTCTCTTTTTAAATTTGTCACAGAAAGTATCTGAAATTGTTTATTTTTAATATTTAAGTTTATTCACTTATATTGAAGCATTAACATAAAAATAATCCTATGTAATAAATTAATAATAATTTTACTTAATTTGTGCGATTTATAAACGATTTAAAGTTTGAATTTATACATAAAAATGAATGTTGAAGTCTGTACATTAAACAATACCATTATTTATTACATTACGAAATGATTAAAATATATTTAATACAACTAACTCTCAATCAGTACATAGAATTTAATCTTTCAATGATATTATTTATAAAAATAAATAATAAGAACTTACATCACCAAATGCTTAAATGGAATTTAATTGCTGTGTAATTAAAAAATTTATAAAAATAGCATTATCATTAGATTAGAATGAATACTATCTATCATTAGGTAGAATAATTCCTAATCTATATATTCTTTTAATAATTTAAAGAATTATCTATAAAATAAAGAATAGGTTTTAGTAACACATTTTTTGCGAATATAATAAGTATAACTTGTGTAAAAATGAATTGTATATTGTGTAAATGTGTAATAACGAATTTTGTAAGAAAACTATCCGTTTTACAAGTTATAATTTTATCATACTAATGGCACTTTACGAAAGCATATAATATTTTTGTACGTTTTCATCTAACACCCTTTAATATCATAATCAAATTCAAACAATTTCTTGTATATTTATTAATATAAAATTAAAAGTAAATCATCGTAGCAATTTGCGAATGAAAACTTATGTATTTATTGTTATTTATTATCAAAACTTTCGGAACGTTAACTTTTATAACTATACATTAAAAAATTTATTCAAATGCTTATTAAAAATTTATTTTAACTGTATTATTTTGAATTTAATATATTTTTTGTTAGATGATTTTATTAATAATTTAATTATTTAAATTTAATTTTCAAAATATAATAACTTTACGATCTGTAAAAAATTTTAGATTCATTTAAAAAAAATTAAACTAAAAATTATGACATATTTATTTAAAACATCCTGCTTTAAATAAAATTCAAAAAATATTATATTTAAATATTTTTTTGAAAATGTTTGTAAATTAAGAAATAGTAAATAGAGGCAAAAAAATTTATATATAGTTTTTCGAAAATTCATTCATTTACTATAAATGTTTCAACTATAAGTACTTGAAAGAGCAAATGTTTTTATGTAATAAATAAATAGTAATTATTTTAAACTTGATAGGACAAGGAGTTGTTAGAGTTTGTTTGGGCCAATGTCACTGATGATGTAGACTTGTCGGTTAACTGATCCATTGATGTTATGAATGGCATCCGTTGTTTAATAAGCATCTGCCGGAGCGATTGACATTCCTCTCGTAAAGACATTACTTGCGCACGTAATAGTGCATTTTCGTGCTCCAACATAGTAGCTCGTAAGGCAATCTATTAAAAAAAGAAATAAATATAATATTGACAGATTATAAAACTGATGAGTTTCAGCTTATATGCGTTCATATGTTCAATTATTAGTTTTTATTTGTCGTTTACGTTGTATAAAAGATAGAGATTAAAATAATATATACAATCAAAAAATTTCTGTCCCAATCCTTTAAAGAATTATAAAGTAAGAAAAATTAATAATAATTAAGTTTTAAAAATATGTAATATGGTGCAAATACTATTAATGTGTAAGAAGAGTTTGTATAAAATTATACTCTTTATATACATTTACAAATTAGTTTGACAAATACTGCTTTTCATATGTAATAGCATTTATTGTACTATGTTGTTTTGTCTACTGAAATAATTATAGCTATTATATTTAAATTTTTTATGTCATTAAGATATAAGGAAATTATATGTCATATATGATTATATTATATAATTTTATAATAGTGACGTTTTTTACGTGAATTAATTAAAAATATGATTATATGTTTTTATATTTATATTTTAATGAAAATCATACACGAATAAAAAGTAATACAATTAATTACAAAACTAAATTTAAAGATTTTTCTTCCCATATTTTTTATTGGACTCCAAAATTATGAATTTATTCACGTGTTAGAGATTATTTCAATTTAAGAGAGTAAATTAAAAAATATTTACCAACTTGTCTATTACATAACAGTTAATATTTTTTATAAAAACATCACATGCTGTTAAGTAATTATGATAATAGTTAATAATATTAATAACCTAATAAAGTTTATTAAAATTCTATAATATTAGGAAAAAATTATAATTATGTTTTAAAATAAATTAATGTTTTTAAAAAGTTAATACAATTTTATGTACTTTCAATATTTTTTAATTTGTTGAACAGATTTTTGTTCTCTTTTATCTCTGATAAATTAATTTGAAATATATGCCCCTTTCAAAATTATGAAAACAATAATTTATAATTATGATTATATTATACGGAATTATAATTTTATTGTATTTTACCAATAAAAATAATATAACACGTCATTTAGATATTAAAAGAGAAATCTAAAAATTCAAAGAATTTTGAACGTAAATAATATACATAATTCATTACTTATCTTGAGTTTAATACATATTCCATAATCTAACATTCTTATTTATTTTAAAAGATATCAAGTAACAATAGATATCTAATAATATTCAGTACTTATCATTTTTTCATTTATAATTATTTTATACATAAATTAAATTAAAATGAAAAAGTATCAAATAATACATAGAATCCTAACATCTTCTTACATGGTCTTCTCTTATTTTTCGAGCGTCTCGTGATTTTTTTGCCGCTTGATTATTACGCTTTCGCCTTTCATAATATTTTTCATCTTTTTGTTCATCTGGAATTGGTTTTTTATCACTTCGAGGCCTCCGTGACTGTTGCATACTTGAAATAACAGCATTTTCAATAAAATTTCGACTCATTACAGCAGCTAAAATCAACAATTTATAAATACTAGTTGGAACATCGTCACCATTTCATAATTTATAAAACAATATATGCAAATAAATAATAGTTATTTTATTATATTTTGAAAGAATACAAAATAAATTTATTTCACTATTAAAAATAAGTAATAAAAAAAATGCCCCGGGTGAGGATCGAACTCACGACCTTAAGATTATGAGACTTACGCGCTGCCTACTGCGCTACCGAGGCTTTAAATTCATTAAAAAATAAAGAGTATTTCAGTTGAGTACGTGACATTTTAATTAAATATAAATTTTTTAAATATTATTAGTTGTGTTTTGAAAATAAAATATCGAAAAAATCAAATTCGAATCTATAATTAATAATCTAACTTATTTTTTCTTATTAAAAAAGAAAAAATATTTAAATATTTTTTGTTAGAAAACAAAAATATATGTTATGCTAACAAACTGGACTTAGTTGAAAATTATTATCTAATCGTTATTCGATCAACCCTAATAATGAAATTTTTAGGAAAACATTAAAAATAAAATCTGAACAAATTAATTATTTAAATAGATTTATAGAATTAGGCTAAATAGTACTAATGAACATAATTAATAAAGCTGTAAGTATATTTTGCTGAAAGTAGACAATACTGAACATAAATCACAACACCATGAATTATCTATTTTTTTCTTCGATATTTCATTTTATAATAATAATATGAAATATATTATATTATTGTAAACATTGATATTGGCTTACCTTAAAAAGCTTTTTGAATAATATTTAATTAAAATTTAATTTTTAAGAATAATAACATTCATCTTTGAGACTTTTATAACATTTAATGATGTAGGTCAATCTCTGATCATTAGTTAATATAATCAAAATTTTATATGTATGTATATACGATTATACATTAGACAAATAGAAATTAGACATGTTTAATTCATCATAGTTTTGTGAAAGCAATAGCTTCTACTTTACGTTGCACTTTTCATTTGCAACACAGCTTTTATTTTAGTTTATTTTATAAACGTTAATATTATTTTATTAATTGTTGTACATTTATAGATTCTACACAAATTTTAAAATATAATTTTAAAAAAAATTATCAAAAAACATATTTTTCTTTATAATAAATATTTGATAATTAAAAATAAATATTTAAAATCAATATTTTTATATTAGAAGAGAAATTTATCTTATTAATATTAAAAGATCTATATGTTCTATAATATTGCTGTGCATTCTCTAATAATTATTCTATTAATTTTATATGTCTTATTTTAAATTTTCTGTGAATCATAATATAATAAATAATAAATAAATATAATAAATAATAAATAAATATAATAAATAATAATATAATAATAATAAATAATATAATAAATAATAAATAATAATAAATAAATATAATAAATAATAAATAAATATATATAATAATAATAAATAAATATAATAAATAATAAATAAATATAATAAATAATAAATAAATATAATAAATAATAAATAAATATAATAAATAATAAATAAATATAATAAATAATAAATAAATATAATAAATAATAAATAAATATAATAAATAATAAATAAATATAATAAATAATAAATAATAATAAATATTTTCTTAACGAATTTTTAATATATTCAGTTTTATATATTATAGTACATTTAGATTGTTGTCAGATTATAGATAGAGGAAAAAGCTTTTAAATACGAACAGTGCGTGTGTGCGCGCGCACGCATGGTTAGTTATAAATGGAAGAACGAGACTATAAAAACTTACATTGAATCTACTATAATAAATTCAAATTCATTTTTAAAATAAGCACAATTATAGTTATAGTTTTCACTCACGAAAATATTTCGGAAGTAAAGTTGTTTTGTTTTTGTATCTGCGATATGAAAATGTTAATAAATAACCTTAAATAAATAAAAATAAGAATTTCGAAGGTAATTATCGATGAAATAGAAACATGATAAATAGAAAATGTTAAGCAAATATACCTATTTTTATAGAAATTATTTAATTAAGACATTTAATTAACAACTCTTTTTCGAAGATTTTAAAAAGAATATTTTTAAATTTATAAATTCCTATGATCTAATATATAAGATATATGTATGTTATGAATACGTATATCATAACAAATGTTTAAAAAAATTAACGTATTCGATTTAATCTAAAGAAAAACGTAGCTGTTTCTTAATTCTGGTAAAATATGAAATTGTTAGTTAAGTTTCTGATAACTTATAAGATAGACTTAAAGAAAGTCTATCTGTAGAAAGATCCGAGATCTATATCCGAGAGATATAGCATAGATTAATTTACTCTTTTAAATCTTCAAAATTAGACATAACCTTCTGAATAGTTTTATAGACTACAAAAAATCTCTTACCTTGTTAGCTTTCGATACTTGCTAAAGCTGTATTTATTTTAAACTTTATACAGAAGATATAAAAATCAAACGATTTGTGCTTATTAAGATGATAGGTATAAATACGTATAACTTACATACAGATCTCTACCTTATCGATTAGACCTTTTTCTTTATAAAGTTTGAAAACATCTAGTGGATAAATATATAAATATATAATTATATAAAATTTCTTTCTGAAATTTATAATAAAAATCAGTAGTATTAATTAATTAATAGCATTATTATATGATAAAGTAGTATTAAATATTATCATTATCTCATACCGTAGAATGGAAATATAATTAAATTAAAATCAAACTGAGGTAATCATTACTTATAATATAAATAATAAATATAAAACGCATTAAAACTATATAATAATTGTAAAGCAATATAATATTCAAGTATATAATTGACAAATAATTGATAAAACTATTAAAGAAAAATGTTGATACTTGTAACTAAATAATTATATACATCGATTTTTAATTAGATTGAAAATTACACTACTAAATATACTGTTATTGATTTTTTTACTTAAAAAATTTTTACATAAAAATTTTTTAATGAATATTGCATATATTTGATTAATATTTAATATACTAAAATTTTTTTTATAAATTTTGTTATACTCAGTTGTGTGATACTTCAGCTCAATAGTTTAATTTGGTTTTGTTTGGAATATTCTTTATGCTCATTTAAAAGTGTCAGACTTCTGAGAAATATGAACCAATTCATTTATCGATCGAATTTTTCATTAAATTTTTACCTGAATATCTGTTTAGATATCTGAAGTAAATCATCGAATCTTTAATATTATGCTTTTAGTTTCCTAAACTATCTTTAAACCCTATAAATTAATTTATTTTTTTTATTTAATTTACTTTAAGTAGGCTTGAAATTACATAAAATAATATAAGTATGAAATTAATTTTTTTAATAATTAATAATTATTTTTAATATTATTCTCTTTAATATTAATAATATTTTATACATAGTCTGTTAATGTTATGAATAAATTTTTAATAAAGTAAATCTATTATTTTATAATCTAATATATTTAGTTTTATATTAAGAAAATTATACCTATTTTAATTAATTAAAGAATATGCGTATATCAGAATTTACTTTATATTAAAGGAAAGTATTTAAAGAAATTAAAATTTTCATTAACCTGCACCTGCATTAGAGAAGGGATGAGGAATGTTGACAGGTGGTACCAAGGGTGGCATTGCTGCTAGTAGTGGAGGCTGTAGCAGACTTGCAATTGTGAATGGCGCCGAAGGAGCTAAGGGAGAAAGTGGTGTCGTCGCTAACATGATGTTCGTTCTCGTTGTCTCCGACTCTCTGGAGAGATAGGACTCGTATCCGCAAGCATCTTTGTTATAAAATCGAAAAAAATTGATTTCAGTTTATTCGATGACAATTACAAATGAAAATCTGTTTTTAACTCACAATCAAAACACATACAAAAAAATTATGTCAACTCGATATCATTTAATCTACGAAATGCTCAACACATAATTAACTTCAATAAAACAAAAAATAACATATTCTTCAGCTGTACTTTACTTTTATTCATTCATAAATACACGCATAGAGGTTAATATTTATAATTTTGAAGCAATTTTTTTTCAAATGAAAACTTTTTTTCAGTTTTATGATAAATACAGATTTTTCAGTTAATATCAAGATAAATATTTTGACTGAGATAAGAGATAATAACTAAAGAAAAATTCTTATTTTATTATTCAGTTTTCAGCTATTAAATTATTAATATAAAAATTACCTAAAGTAAAATGTATTATAAAATAAGTTTTAATAAATCTTTAAGCTTTATTATTTTATAATTTAAATATTTATTCTATTTATTACTGCATACAATTTATTGTATTAATCAGCAATTATTTTTTTTAAGTATTATTAAATTTTACCAATATTAAATATATTCTAGAATATCGTATGTTTAAAATATATGACAAGTAACCATCAAAATTTAAATCCTTTAAGAATTACTTTAAAACCAGATATTAAAAATAATGAAAAAAGTTGTTTATATTTTTAAGCATAACGGTTTTTATAATTATACAAAAAAATAGAAAATATGTCGATTAAAAATCTTTTTATATCATTAAAATATTTTTTATAATGTGTTCGGTGGATATATTTTCATACATGAAATTCTTTCATAATACACTTTTCCTGACAAACTTCGTAAACTATATTGATATTCTTAATTTATTCTCACAAGCTTTATTCGATTTCATTCAGCCAAACACGATGGGAATTTTTTTTGAAAGTTTTTGTTAGAGCTTACTACCCTATTGATTTGAGGCTTAGGTCTAAGAAAATAGGTTCGCAGATACAAATTTCTAGTTTTCTTATTATTCCATTAATTTTGAATTAAAAGTGCAGCATGATAGTATATTTTTACATAAATTGTAGATCACATTAATTTAAAGTAACTTATATTAGAAGTAATGAAAAGCAAATAATTATATTTCAGTTTTTAATTGAAATAAGTTTCTAATAATAAAAATATTTGTAATATTTTCAGTTAAAGTGTGGTGAATAAGCTAGATTTTTCTATAGAAATAAATATTAATAAAGTATTTCAACGATAAAAACTTCTTAAAAGTTTCGTATAGATATTTTAATAATATAATTTAAAATATAAGCTTATTGCAATCTTGTTTTCTGTATCTTATAAAAAAAAATATAATTTTCTTAATATAGTGTTATAAAATAGTTAACAGAGATATGATTCTTTTTTAATAATAATTTTATAATAATATTAATATATATGACAAAATAACTAATGTTAACGTAGTAGTGATAGAGGTGTGCCTACCTTTTACGACAATATCTAAAGTATTAAACTGGAACATAGGGACGATCAAGCGAAAACGGTCATCAAAGTAGTAAATCGATGAATGAATTATGTAGGAATAAAAGACTATTGAGATACAAGCGAATTCATTATCTCAAATATTTTTCTTTAATGATAGACTTATGGAAATCAGAAAAAGTTGAATTAAGAATTTTTTACGGCCACAAATGTATCATCGGCCCTAAGCGTAAAAATAAATAAACACAAAAGAAGATATCCAGACTTTAGCCATCAAAATATCATCACCAGAGTTAGCTTTCTCTTTCTCCCTTTCTCTCTTTGTCTCTCTATCTTTGTTTATCTTTATCTTTTGACAACTACGAATAGAATATAAATGAATATTTTAATACTGTAAGAGAGTTTCCATTCTTTACGATCTTTTCCCATGGAGATATTCTGTTTTTCTGTTTTTCGGAGTTGATGCGAGGCTTAAACTCGAAAACCTACCATCACCAAGCATCCTAGCAAGATACATAAAGGAACCCATTCATAACAATAATTTTTTAAATTTCAATATGTTGTTCTGATCTAAATAAATTTTTAATAATTGTAATAATCTTCTTTAATTATTAGTGATTTAATTTATTATATACCTTTTATTCATTGTTTTGTTAATAGGGTTCTACTTTCTTACAAATTTATTTCATATAGAACTGCTTATGGAATAAAGTGTAAATAATAATGTATTGTACTAATTCCCAAATAAACCCATTTTTAATATATTTTTTATTGAAAATTTTCTTTATTCTATGCATGCAATTAAATGTCTACTTATTCAAATGATTTTTTTATTTTTATGACATCAAGTACAAATAATATATTTTAGTGCAAAGTGAAATCACATAAATTACAAAAATTAAGTTGGGCAATAAACGCAAAGTTTGTAATTGTACCTTCGTTATATATCTTAACAAAAAAAATAGTAAAAGAACTTTCAAATACAGTTGGCAATATAAAAAGAACGTTATGCTAAAATTAAACTCGTAAATTTAACTTGATGCGTGTTAACGAAACCACGATAAAAGAAACAAGCACGCGAGGAAAAAATAGAGTTATTGTATAAAGTAAATTCAATTTATTTTTTTGCATGAAAAATCAACATCAATTACCAAATAAAGTTATCTTTATGAAAAATAATAAGTTTCCTAATAAAATTATATGTATATATACATGTAAATTAAATAAAATCTTAATCATAATTTGAACTTCAAAATTCTATTAATTTAAAAATTATTAATTGTTTAATGCAAATTATTTACAAAAATATAATATTTTATTTCTAAGTAAAGAACAAAGCGCTTTGTGTAAAAATGCGATGCTTAAATTGCTTTCCAAATATTTATTTCTAAGATTATTTAAAAAATGTTATTCCATTATTAGTAATTCATAATTATATAATTTCACAAATAATTTTTGTATTAAAGCATTAAAATATCTATTGTCAATCTTCAAAATTAAAATTATATAATATAGAATTATTCCATTTATAAGAAAATTAGGGGCTTCAAAAGTCTTTTAGAGCAACCATTACCATTAGTTTTTCTTATTTTTTCTTTAATATTAAAAGTTTAATTAATTAGAACTAAAGTTTTTTCTATAAAAATAGTTACATCTAGAATTACAAAAATTTTATTTTTATTTTCTTACATATTTTTTTACATATATTTTATAGTGCAATTTATAAAATATTAACTAAAATTAAATAAATGTAATATTACTTTGAAACTAATAATTTTTAAAAGAACATTGAATTTTTTTATTATACTTTTGACTCACATTTAACGTATAAAATCTCTGAAAAATTCATTTTACAGATTTTATACTATTATTTAGAGTTTTTTGAACTTTCGTGACATAATTTTTTCAAAAAATATGTATGTTTATATTCTAATAAATATAAAAGAAAAAATATTTTCTTTTTATTACAATTCAAAAATTCATTTATGATACAGAATATATATAAAGTATTGTCACATCATAAATATGACAATAATCGAGTAAGATGTATATATTAAAAATTCAATTATTGGTGATATTTTATTCTATTGATTTTGTATTTAATAAGTTGATAGATAAAAATAAAATATAATTTCATAATAGATGTAAAAAATACTGTTTTTAATGACATCACTGACAGTTATTATACTTATTAGGTAATAATCAACTATTTACCTGTGTACATTTGAAATGCAAGGATAATAACATATACTATGTAAAAATGCAATTTAGTATTTCGTGTGTAAATTTTATCTCCTAAGTAATGTTGCGGCAGCCATAAGTTCAATATAAGGAAGCAGAAACAATTTAACTCAACAAGTTTAACAACCTAATTTGAAATAATTTACTTGTGTGAAGGTATCGAGCAATTATTTGTGTCATTATTTTCTCATTATTTTTTGTTCTATTTTACCTTTTAAGTGATATAAACGAGACTTAATTTTTTTATGAACTGAACATCAGTTAACATTATATTTTTCTGTAGTTTAATTTATTAATATTGTACTCGAAACGAAGTAATAATAAAACTGTTTCAAGAATTTATACTATTATTTCAAGTCAACAACAAAATAATATCACAATTATATTTAGAAATTTTATAAGCGAAATAAGATATAAAACAAATTATTTTGATAGTTTAATAATAAAATTAATATAATTAAGCTTTAATAAATCTTTAGTTATAAAACGATATATTCAAATATTTGATATAACTCTGAATACAAGAAATTAAATACAGATTCCAACAAATTATTACATAATCTCTTTATTAATTAGTTTTTTCATTATTAATGAAACTTGTTAGTTAATAAATTTTTAATTCCACTTTGAATATTATGTAGCATTATAAGTGTATTTTTTAACTTGAGGATTACACAAATAATTTGCTCTTTCTTAAAATTGTTTAAAAAACAAAAAACATTTTTTTATTTAATATCAATATTTATAAAATTTGGTGAAAAATTAAAGAAAAACGGATTTGCGAAAAAGTTTGTTACAAATAAAAATGATTTTTGAGAGATATATTCTTATGACTCTACCAGATTTTTTATACATTTGAACTTTCTTTCAATTTTATAAATCTTAAAGAATAATGCAAACGTTCATTAAATTTATAAAAGAAATTTATCGAAAAGAAAGGTGATAAGAAAGAAAACTTTTTAAAACGTATTAGATCAAAATTTAAATATAATTAAGTCTCATCTGAGTAAATTTGAAGAATAGATAAACTTCACGACAATTCTTATTTAGAATAAACTGTTCACCTTATTAAAAATATTATTCAATTTCGAAAGCTAAATATATTCAGATTGTACTGTTGTCATTCATACGAGGTAATTATTATAATTAATTTTATGTTATTAATATCATTGTCTACATGATATTTTATATTTATAACATTTATATTACTTTTCTATATATTATAAATTTGTATATTAGATAAGTAGATCGCTTCTATTGGGTTAATTATTCATTATGTAAAATCAGTCTCTATAGGTGCATCTTGCGTTTGCTTCATACGTTGCTATAAAAGTTTACTATAATCATTTTCTGTGAATATATGAATACGTTAATATAATTTTAACAATTCTTCTATTGTATTTTAATAACTTATACATTTCTAATCTTTAGAGAATAATCAAATAACCGTATTAAATCGACTATCACATGTATTGTACTTAATCAAAAGCTGAACAAGGCTATTATCCCCTCTAATTTGCTTATAGTAAGTACGTCAACTTATCTACGGTCTAAAATTCATACAAATATAAGTACAAAAAGTTTAAAGAAAAGGAGAATTTTCGTTCTAAAGATTTATTAACTGTGAATATGTTTTAGTTTTTATATAAAAATTTATTTAACTACAATACAGATCTTCGTTTCTTTTAATGAAGAATAATTAAAGATTTCTATAAACCTTCTAAGAATTGAATATTGTGCAGGAAAAGAACACGTTTTAAATTGTTGATGCGGTAATAACATAGAAAGTGTCGCACTTTGAATTGTAAGTAATATATCAAAGAACAATACTTTACTGTATTTTACAGATGCAACTACAATTCTAGACAATAAAATGCAGCAAAAAGTTTCATAAAGATAATTTCAATAAAATTATAGCGACAATCAAGTGAATCAGGCGTAACATAAAAGCATAAAATAAAACGAAACGTGGCTATGTGATTATGTACAATTTTAATGTACTTATAGGTCCCTCAAAAATAAAAATAGTTAGTAGATATAATAAAGAAAGTTTATGCAGAGTATTTTAGAATTTTTAGAATATATCAATGAACACAGTACTTTACTATATTTTACGGATGCAACTACAATTCTAAACAATAAAATCCAGCAAAATGTTCATAAAGATAATTTCAGTACAAATTATAGCGACATTCAAGTGAAACAGGCGTAATATAATAACATAAAGTAAAACGAAATGTGGCTATATGATTATATACAATTCTAGATAGCTGTTTTTAATATATTAGATAGCTGTTCGCAATAAAATTATATTTCAGAAAGATTATGCTTTAACAAGAAAATGCTTTAGCATAAATAGGGAAAAATAAATCTACCTTTCCCAGATTTAGGTCAATTATACACGAGCGGAACTCAAATTCAAATGAAAATAAAGTGAATAAAATTGAGGCATGTGTAGAATTATTGCATTGCCAACGATAACGATATAACTAGCAAGAATGATATAATTTGACAAGGAAATATACTATTAGTGGACCCTTAATCGATTAACGCAACACTATTTTATCAATTATTATATATCTGACAAATTATTTGTAGCATATACACAAACTTTATTTTTAAAAAGAGACTGGGAAAAATAATCACAGGACAAGTAAATGCTTAACGCGACAATATAAAATTAAAGTATTACTTGATACGGGATTTAGAACCACAAATTCAATTATTTTTGGAAATTTAAGAGGTACTGAATAAAATGCACCTACCGGTTAAGGAAATAGAATGTAAGTGTCTGTGTAGGAATAATAATTCATGATGATAATGGTAAATGCATAACACCATTACCATTAACAAAAAAATATATAAGTTGAAGAAACGTGTACTATTAAGATGTTACAAATGATTTGAAAAAAGATTAAAAATGGATTTAATCCTTAAACATGATTACAATAAATTTTAAAAGAACATAATTACACAATTCATGAAGACTATTACATTCCTCATTAAGCCGTTGTGAAAAAACATATTATTATAAAATGGTTAGTATATTTTTTCACACAACAATTTTTTTAGATAATACTTTATTGGTCAAATCAGCTATTGAATATGATCTAATTTATATTTTGAAGTGATTTATAATGCACAATATTTTTCTTGCTCCCGATTTACAAAAAAGGTATGTACACATAAAAACTAATAAAAGCAACAATTTACTTGAAAATCGAAAGAGAATAGTGGTTCATGAAGAAGCTGCATTAAATATTACGTGCAGCCCTAGCTATGTCCACCATTCTACAAAAGTTCTTCGTTCAAGAATACGAAGTTCTTAAATAAATCGTCAAGATCAAGACGTCTTCTTTCTTCGAGAAGACGTTAAAGATAACTAGTTAATTCGACAGTCTACGTAGGGAAGCGGTTCAATGGTTGTCAATACAGTGGACCCTCCCAACTTTCTAAGAAGAGCTACAGGAATACTACAAGAGTAGTATACCGTGCCTCACTTGTTCACTCGATTAATAGTACGTCTATATAAAGATCTCTGATGGAAGTCGTATCTGATAAACCATTCTTTAGATGGTATCACCTATTAGGTAAGCATCCGTTGGAATCTGTGCGAAATGGGTCCGCAAACGATTGGAGTTGATCGTGAAACATATTTATGTGTCCTGCCTTCTCGCTCACCATGTTACAACACCTCACGCTTCCTTTGATAGGTTGGTATACCGGATAGCAGGGAGCAAATATTGTCGATACCCATAACATCAATAGCACAAAAAGTATTTTTTTTTATTTATTTATTATTGTTTATTATTATTATTTAATTTATATTATTTATTATTAATATTATTGTTAATTTATTAAAAAAAATTTTTTTAGGGCGCCATAACCGAAAGTTTTAGCGGAGAACCGAAATCAGTTCGGGTCATATGTCCGGCACAAGTTCAAGTCACAGAACTTAGCCGCGTTTGAAGTATTTGTCTAATACGTAAGATGTTCAATTACAATTTTCCCTTGTATAAAATAAAATTCATCCATAACATCCATAATATCAACCTGACGGGTAATAAACTATTTCGACTATTATCTTATAAGTTTTCGTTTTATAACCGGCAACTACGTTTCTACAAGAGCAAAATTTAACCATCACTTTGAAAGGGATGGATTATATCATAGCCATAAGCTAGGTCTTCCTAAGTTTAATTAGATGGTAAAATTGTTGTTGGACCTTTCTCCAAGGGCATCGTGACATATTTTCATATTGTTCTCCTTGTTTTCTATTATTTTCTGTAATTTTCTGTTAATCTCTTGTCCATATAGCGCGGAGCGCACCTTTTTATAACTTTTAGCTAAGTGTTACTACTCCAATTATGTTATGCGAATTTGCGACAGCGTTAACTCTTCTTTTAAGTACTCTGATAATGTATCAATTATTTATCCTGATTATTTATTCGCAACGAAATATTGACGGATAAGATAAACTTAATAAAAAGCATTGTTTGAAAATAAAATTAAAAGGATAAGTTAGTTCAGGTAATTAACTGAAATGTAGAAAATAAGTCTAAGTGACTTTGAATGCTTTTTACCTATAAAGTTTACCTGAAAAATTTTCCATCAAACGAATTGAACCAATATTACGATCAGAATAGAGTATTCAAGATTTTCAACTTTTTAGAATTATAAAAATAAATAATTCAATCCAAGAGAATGAAATATTAAATATCTCGCTAACTGATTAATGCTCTGGTATTTACATTATGATTTTAGCAACTTACGAATTTTCGAGTCGATATATATAATTGTTATTGTAACAATTGTTGAATGTAGTATAACTATAAATTATAATTTATAATATTATTGATAGTTATTAATAAATATATGTATTAAAAGTAAATTTATTTAGATAATGAAAAATGAAAAATACAAAAACGATATGTCTCCTATTAAAGTTTCAAGCTACAATATATTGAAACGGTCATATCGTTTGAACCTTAATTAGATAGTTTATAACTCTTTATCTGACTATGAAGAAAAACTCTAATAATTATATAAAATTAAAAAATATAACTATAACAATAAGCGGGTCAAATTATTACCGTATAGAAGTTTTGAATTATTCAAAATCAGAAATAAAACCTAGTAAACTATCATGCAATCTGAATATCGATCGAAGAACAGCAAGGGTAAGTTTAGAGCATAAAAATTGTGAGAAGCGATGATTTAATTAATTGAGCTTCTTTCTAAGACTTTTCTGAAGACAAGTTATTCAGTCCAATTAATTTATAGTACAAAGTACAATTTCAAAAATTCTACTATAATTCTTAAAATTAGTTAAATATTCACATCCGTACAATATAATTTCTAATGTATAGAATATAGTTCATCTAATAATGAAAAGATCCAATTAAATATTAATAAAAAAGATTTAAGTCATTTCATTTTGAAAATAGTCTTGGATCTTGTTAAACCCAATATAAATTGTGACTTAATATATTCATTCAATCTCTATAATTTATATCAAAGTCAATGAACTGAATATTATAAATATGTGCTTATTCAATAAACTTTTTTTTCTGTAGTATCTTAATCAACATTTAACATAAGCTATTTAAAATTTTATAAAATTATCAAAAAAAACATCTTATTTTAAGCAATAAATAAGATACAGATAATAATGGTCTTAATAAGTCAAATTACTAATAATTAAATTAAAATTATGTTACTCGAAATTAAATTTAACAATCTAATGACACGTTTTATCTATACTAATATATTAGAAAATGTTTTTATATTCAAATATACTTCATCTTACTAGTACATATTTTTTAAAATAAGATATTCTGTAAGAGTAATAAAAACGTAATATTTTACGATTTTTATTAATTTTATCAACATATCGAATGTATTATAATTACAAATTATTTTACTTTATATTTAAGTTTTGTTATTTATTTATTGCATAAATATTTATTTATACAATTCAAATATGTTAATATAAAATATATGGATTTATTTCTACTATGTAAATATAAAATATACCAAATTTTTTCTTATTTTATAAAGTAATGATTATTTTAAGTGTAATTAATATATGATTACAACTAATTATAAAATAAAAAAAGAAGATAGTAAGCAATAGTAAGATATTTTTATGAATTTTTTGATTCTTATAAATGGAGTATGATTACATATAGTCACTATAATAAAACTGGTTCGGTATATACTACATAATTGTGAAAACTAGTCTCCCAGTTTTTTCGCAAATTCATAAAAGAACCTCTTTCCTTGATACAGAATAAAAGACTTTAATATTATTTAGGAAAATATTATATATATGAACATACACATTGTATGTCATAACTGTTTATTTGCAAATCTATGTTCAAAAATTTTATAATCACTTATTGATGATTTTATCGTTTTAATAGAAATTAAAAAATTTTTTTCAATATATTATTGTAAAGTTAGATTAAATAAAGATCTTTTTTAAAAGTTTATTTTTATATATAATTCATTTTTTAAATCCATTTATCTTGAAACTAAGAAACACTCTTTCTAATTTATTAACTTTTACTTACAATCAATTTAAAATAATGATTTTATGATAATAATAAATGTTACTTTATCTCATTTTTTATTTTAGTATTTTATTAAATATGAAACTCTGGGTATTGATTACAATTAGAAAAAATATTAAGTTGAATTCTATCATAGGTATATATATTTTCGTAACAAAAAAATTATGTAAATTAAAACTTATAAAATTTTTTATAAGTTGTAATATGAAACTAATTATAAATAAAATGTCACCTTTTTTGAATATGGAAAAATATATTTTACACATATTACATTGTGATTGTTATATTAAAATTATTTTTTTTATACATTTCATATAATTATAATCAATACAAAGAGTTTTAATTATTTTAATGTTTATTTTCTATTTGTATTCAGTGTTAAAATGTACTTTTGATGAAATAAAATTCTCTAACTTTTATTAATAAAACACTTTCTTTACTTTTTTACTTATAAAATCGAAATAATTTATTTTTCTTTAATAAGATGTTAAAAAATTAAAAAATATAATTTTTCCATGATTTAAAATTCAAAAATATACGTTGAAAGTAGACGTTTTTTTTTATAAAAAGGAGTTTGATCGTGGTTGATGGAGAATGTGTAAAGTTATGTTTAAAATTGGTAAAAATATGAATCAATTAAATATTTCGAGAAGAATTTTTAAAAATAAGAAAGTTTTTACAGATAAGTAAATAAGTAATTATTATATAATATATATTATATAATATGAAATCAAATAAATATTTTATAAATACTTAAGTAAAATTGATAATTTTTTCAATATTCCAATTTTCTCAATTTTATGTGTAAATAATATTATTTTTTACCCGTTTAAATAAGTAATAATTTCCTGTATTCTATATTATGTAATTATTTATCATTGTAAACTAAAATTAAGTACTTAGCATACCCGAATTTGATGCTATAAGGCTATTGTAACTCCTCAATAATTGCAGAGTAGAAAATGAATCTGAAAAATTACTATCCGAGATTGTTTTACTGTTAGTATGAGGTCCCATAAGAAGATTAGTTGATGAAGATCAGTTTTTCGGAGAATTTTAAAATCACATTCAAATAATTTGTCTTTAATAAAATGCTGAAAAATAATTAATATTTGTTGAAACCACTCTTAATCAATTATAAATAATAGATAAAATTTAATCCATCGTAATTTTGAAATTATAAAATTACGTAAATTAATAAAGTTATTATAAAATTGATAATTTTTTATACTTAATTATTCATTTACTTTACGAAATTTCACACTGTTAATGTTTCAAAGTTGAGAGAGAATCACAAAATCTATAAGAAAATCTACGATTTCTAAACTAATTAAGCAAAAGAGAAACTAGTTAATGATATACTCATGATACTAATTAATAAATAGTAAATAAAAATTTAAATAAAGTATAACTATTATTATAAGTATATTTAAAATAAAAACTACCAGAAACAAAAACATTGTACATCAATTTTATAATTTATATTTATATACATTTCTTACCAACGAAAATGAAAAGATGCGTATATGTAAGCTGTAAAAACAACAATCACTTTACTACAAAAAATAAATTATTAATATCTATTTACAGTTTTGCGATAATTATCATCGATTTATGTAATAATAATATAAAATTAAATATTAGAATACTATTCTGAATATAGTCAATATTTATAAATGATTGAAATTATCTTGGGCACAGTTATTTTATTTTATGTTAAGATATTGATACAACATTATTAGAATACTAGATGCCGGGTATAATTCAAAGATCACGTATAAAATGCTGAAATAAATAATTGTACTATTTCTAGAACAATAGCTATTCTTTAAGTTAGAATAAAAACAATATAATCAAATACAAACTTAAATTTCTCTATACCACTGATTAAAAAAACGAAATCAAGATGAAAATGTAACTTCAAAAAATCATTTGAAAGTTACATCATCGAACCTTAATTTAAACATTATATCAAATTTATTCTATATGTACCATACTTAACAGTAAAACTTACTTAAAAGACGAAAAAAATTATGTATACTAGACGTAGTTTTTTAAGTAAAGTATAATCATTAATTCAATTTAGGATATCATGATATAAAATAATTATTACTCTTAATGTAAGATTAAACTGTCAATTATTGGAATACAGCATCACCTTTTAAGTACATAAGTTTTAAGGTAAGTAATTTCAACATGGTATGTTTTGTCATTTATGTAAAATTATTTTAATAGCGTGTAAATTATACTTTATCGTTTGTAAAATGTTCATTTAGTGAAAACTAACTTAATGAGTTAGTTCAATTTAATTTTGATCCCAGTAAAATCTGAATAACTGTTAGTCAATTTTTATTAACTCTTTTTTGATATATTTAACTAGTAAATTAAAAAAAATAAAAAATGCGCGAATAAATGACCAGACCTCAGAAATTCGAGCTTCTCGTAGACACCACACGCGTACAAAACAAAAATACTGTTTCCGGTCGTCATTTCAGAATCTTCACAACTTAACTCGTACTCCCGCCTTCCAGGGCATGCGCAAAACATAATTATCAAAGTTCCGCCCCTTAGAAAAAACATTTATAGTAAAATCTACAGTGTAGACCATCCCTTCCAATTAACAGCGGCATGCCCACTGAGCCATCGAGAAGGGATGTATGCAGTTGTTACTTGTCACTGCTATATCATTAAGCCAATGGTGAATCCAAAGATTTAGTCATGAAGAAATAACATCATCACATCAAGGAAATAATTCTATAATACTTCAGAATAATAATCGTAAATTATATCGCATTTATCAGTATCTAAAAGAGGCCAAATTTTTTAATTTTTATGTAAAAAAAAGATAAATATTTAAACTTTATAAATTTGTTATTAATTAAATACTATATAAAAATATAGTATTTTGGGTAAAAAATTGTTTAAAAATTTTTGAAGATTTATTTAATATAAGAAAATTCTTACATTTTTCTATAAAAGAAATATCAAGTAGTTAAAATTTTAAAGAAGTCGATTAATATTTGTTGAATTTGAATGTGAATATTTCAAAAAAGGTAATTTTGAGAATAATGCGTCGCCACAATGTCACGGGCTGTTTCCGAGAAAAAATTCCTAAATAGTATTTATATATATTTACGCAAATGTAAAAAATTTTTTGCAATAAAGGGATGTTCCATAATAAGAAATACTTTGTGCTTTACACATTTCTCACTCTTAATCATAGCCTAGAACATAATACTATAAATGTTTATATTTTAAGTGTTATTTTATGTATAAGAAATGTTAAATTATACAAAAAAAGATTTATATACAGTATCGAATTTATATACAGTATTTAATTTAGTTTTCTCTCTTATGCTTTTTTGTTTTTTATTAAAAATCGAGTTTCTTTTTGTGTATTTGTGAACGTTTATTTCGAAAATTTGATTTGTCCCGCGTAAGACACTACAAGCTAATCCAAATAATTCGGCTTGTTTATATAATCCAAAATGTTGTCGATCTGTGTAATACTAGATAAAACAATATTATAGATGTATATAATAATTCAACAATATTTAGAATATTTTTTTATTATTCATTACTTTTAAAAGTGTAAACCAAACCATGATATGGAAGTTCTTCTGTTCTGAGATAATTACATAGAGTCTGATTCAGAATATCATCACTACTTAATTCTTCATTAATTAACTTTATTTTTTGATAAATTTCGGTTTCATAGAAGATGTCTAAATGATAGATTTCACTCTTTGTACGATAAGTATGAGTCTTCGACGTATGAATATTTCTCAAGATGCATTTTTTTATTTCTCAATGCTGTACGGGTCTCAGCTTATTTTAAGAATAAAATAACTTCAAAACTTTGTTTAGCTCTATATCTATTACATCTTATTTATTTATCTATTATACCTTTTATATCTTATTTATGAATTAAAACAAATCAATATTTTAAAGTTCATAGAGTGTCATTACCAAAAAAAGAATAAATTAATTATGGAAAATTACAAATTAGTGTTAAGTGTTTTATTGATAAGTATACGAAATAATAATAAAAATTTGTATCATTATAAACAGCTATGAGTTAAATTAAATTAAGTTAAATTAAATAGTAATTAAATTACCACGTGTATAGATTACTCTTATTTTACTGTGTTCTCTCAAGAAATTTGTATACTCAAATAAACTTATTATTGTATGTAAAAATTGTATAACTTTTAATATGTAAATATTTACGAAAACAAAATCGTAATATAAAAAAGTAATTTAGCTTACCTCTATAATGCACAAAACTTCGTAGATATGAAAAAATCTAGTAAGATTATATATTTAAATAAAATGAACCATTTTTTATTAACCTATCAAATTGGTGGTAGTCAAATTGCAATAATTAAATTTTTTGTATTGCTTATAATAATATAACTTAAAACTTTTACTAAATCTACTATTTTGTTTGATAACATTTATTTTATAATTTTTAACTTTAATTTTGAACTTTCCATAATTCTACCTTATAATAATACTATAAATATTATAAAAAGATAACAAGTAATTTATTTATATATTGTTAAATATATTTATTTTTAGTCTCAAAATAGTTATAATTTCTCTAAATTCTATTGTATAGAATATTTGCTTAAGAAAACGATACATAATATTAATATTAAATTTATTATATAACAAAAAAATTTAAGATATTTCTGTACTTTTTGATACAATTTAAATCATTTATTATGAAATAATAATGTGAAATAATGAAACAATTAATATGAAATAATGAACTGCATGTAAATTTAATTATTCTGCTATAACAAACTGAAAAAGAATGAGAATAATGATGTATAAAGATGAGTCAATTTCTATCCTTTAATTCGTCTTTAATAAAAATTATATTTACATATAAGGTACATATAAAATATTTTTAACCTATTCTTATTTTATGAATGAGAGCAATTTTTTAAATAAAATTAAATTTAATTATAATTCTTATTCAAAATTGTAATATATCTTCAGGTCATTAAAAGGAGACAAATCTATTTATGTGTATAAATTTTTTACATTTCAGTACTACATAATTTCATATTTGTATTTTTTATTATAAACTTGTTTTATAATATAATCGTTCTAAAATAAAATAAAACTAATTCTTCAGAACATTCCATTGAATTGTTAAAACACAAGTAATAAAAAAATGTACTCATGAATTTTTTAATTGTCTTCAGCTAAATGCATATTCAGGAAATACCATATTTATCTTCGAAGTTTACTACTCAGTGTTTTACTATTTAAAATTACATGTGTGTACTTATTTTAGCGTGAAAATAATTATATTTAATTAATCAGACATCTCGATTAGGTAAACGCGTGCAAATTACATTCAGAACAGTCTGCATGGATTGGATTCCGCTTCCTATGATCGTATACAATACTTTTCTATTCTGTTTTTATTTTAAGTATTTATATATTAATAGTCTACTATGAATAATAAAAAAAATTTTCGTTTTAGAATTTTCTTACAGACTAGAATAACTTATTATAATGCTACAAATTTAAATTGAATTTGATCTCTTACTATATATATTAATAACGATGTAACTTTTATTCTATTTGTATAAGTTTTACGTCAGCTTTACGACTATTTCTTTTTAAAAACATTATTATTTAAAAATGAATAAACAGAAGCCTTTTATCTGAACCTATTAATTTTACTATTCACATATCATTTTCTGGGATTAAGTACTAAATTCTTATAAATAGCAATGTATTTTTTATTTATCTAAAATATTATATTCATAAAATTAATAAAAACATAGTATATAAAAGATAATGAATTTTATAAAAATTTATTTATTTTTAAAAGAAATTTATGTGAAAAATTTTATAATTAAATTGACCTAGATAAAATTGCAAATTACATTATACATAATACCAATGGTATCAATGGTCAGATAATCAATTGTTAAGTATCAATGACAAAGATCTAAAAATTGAAACTTGTTTCTTAAGTACTTTTTAATAAAATACTTTTTATGTTAGAAAATTTTGTTTTTTTATGGTAATTTTCGTTTACAGATTGAGTATTTAAAAATATGAAATATCAATTCGATAAAAACGTACTCTTCTAAATTATGATATATACTCTGTATTCAAATTCAATTATCTTTTTATTTTTCCAAAAGTAATCATCTGTACATCTACAATTTTAAATAACTTATATGTATTAATTTTTAAATTAATTTATTTCTATTATGAATTAAATATTTTTAAATATTGATAAATATAATGCAATGAATATTTTTTTTTATTCTTATCAAATATTATTATACTAGATATTTTACTGTTTATATATAAAGGCAGTGAATATATATAAATAAATAAACTTATTAAACTTTGAATTTTTATATAATGTCAATGAATTGTTATTTAGATAGTATTTAATTAAAAGAACAAGCAACTGATTATTTCCTTGTTATTTTATATCTGTTTTAGTCATCTATTTATAGAAGTAATAAAAGGGATTAAATTCTCTGTGTTTCATCCTAGACGTTGATTAAATTTTAACTTAGATTCCAAGTTTGCAATTAGAATAGAATCTTTTATAATTGCTTTACAACACGAGGTAAATAATACACGATTATTAGAAAAATAAATAAATATTATCTACTTTAATATGATAGATTTAAAATTTTATTTTAATAATTTTTGACAAAAGTGTTTTACAATATATTTACAATGTATTTTAAATATAAATTTTAAACAATTAAATTTTTATTAAATAAAAGTTTAACGTGTTTCAACTACCTGTTTATAAAAGATTATTCTAAAAAATTTCTAGAAATTTATATATAAATAATTTAATAAATGACTATCCTTATTTTCGATTTTATCAATAAATTATATATTCATGTACGTGTATGAGTACAATGTATAAGTATAATGTAATTTATTATACGTGAAAGAATAAATACCAATAATACAATAAGATCAATAAAACACAATATAACTTTAATTTTCAATAATACAGCTAAAGTCTTTTATTTATAAATTATATTTCAAAAACTATACTTTTTTTATTTACAAATTAAAAAGTTTTCAAAACTTTTTTTTTGGAGTTATTGTTCTACAAACAGAACGATTAATTATTTAAAAATTAATTATTTAAGTTTTATATTTCACTGTACATTTTTTTTAAAGACATAATTAATCCTTATCTAATATATTAGATTATTTTCGGTATAAAACACTATCAGTTACGCTTTACAATGAATTATAAAAATGTACTACTTTTAAAGTTATTATTAAATTTAGAATTATTTAAATGATATTAAAAATGTTTTAAATCATTTCGAATACAAAAAATAATGCATAAATTTAGATAAATTTGTATTTCATAGTTTGTTACTCATATTTAAAACATAGAAAATCGTTTTAATAAAACGATTTTATGTGCTCAAGTTATATACATTTTTTAGATTTTTCTTTACACGTGTTTAACAATGTATACCGATCCCTATCTCAATTATTAGTTACAATAAATGAAACAACTACTTCACAGTTGATTTATGTGATAATCTGCTCTATATATAAAACTTTCAACCATTTAATTTCTGTAAATAAATCACACTAGCTTTTAGAAAGGAAAAACTACGCACAATGTACTGATCTCACCTTATCGCCCTTTCTTTTTTACCTTTCAAATATTTACATATTGAGGGTGAAATAATAAGCTACGTGTCTCGACTATTCTGGTAAGGTGATCAAAACCACCCCTTTAGTTACAACGTGTGTATAATATACTACCTACACCAGTCGTAAAGCGCTTCGATGATGACGGCACTATGACGTCTGTCTACCTTACTCATCATCAAGACACAAAAATTTAAGGTTACATACGCACGCGATCAGTTCGACTTAATTGTCACACTTACAAACACACTTGCATAGGTTTAACTGTAAGTATTGAATAAGTAATATTTCATTATGATCGAACATACGACTTTGCCTTGCACTGCTTACAATGTTTTGTGTGAAAAGAGAATTTTTTCTTCAACGTATATTTAAAACAAAGCTGCTTTTTTTGCATATGTATGATGTTATAAAGAAGTTTGCAATAAATTGATAAAATGATTGGTTTAAAACAATTTACCATTAAGACATAATTTAATATCTAGCATAATAGTTATAACTTTTTAGACAAGATATTAATTTGGTAAAATTTTAATAATAATGATAAGATGAATTACTCAGTCGCGTGTTATTGTACTTGCTCTATATAGATCAACCACATAAATAGTACAAGCTCATCTAACAAATATGTAAAAATCCCCCTTTATAATCAAACGATAATTACTGAAGTTCGAAGTAAACTCTATGAGACGATTCAAAACTATAATGTTATTAATGTCGATAAATATAGAAGCATCAAATCTAATATTCTTTATTTCCTGAAGATTTTTTGTGATTATTTCTTTATGAAGGGTTAGCTGCACTATTTAAGTTATCACTAAAAAATGTATAGATATTCATATTTATTCCGACAAATTACTGTTGCACATATTTATATGAATAGTGTAAGCAACTTTAGAAATCAAGTTGATATTCGTATTGTAAAAAGCTTACATATGCAAGAGATCGAAATAGATTGTGTGGTAAAACTTATGTATGCGTAAATTATTTTGTTTCATTTTCAAATTAGTTTTATAATGTTATAATATTATAATACGTGTTAATTTTAAAAATATCTTTCAAAATTAATAATAAATTTTCAATAAAATTTTTTCACGTAAATTTAATATTTAAATATTTAGAATATTTAAAGATGGCATTTCATTAACAATTAATATAATCATAGTTTATTTTCACACGTATTAAAGATAATACAACAATTATAGATTCCATCGAATACGTTAAAATAATGATTTAATAAAAGGTATTAATTAATGAAAAATATTCTTAATAATTATATCCTTAGTATTATAAATATTAAAATGAAAATTAATAACTAAAAAATTTTTAAATGACAACTTTTAAAATTTTAATTTTTTGTTGGTTAACATTATCTTTCAATATTAAGAGACTGTAAAAATTAAAATAAATTTCAAAAAGATTTTTCAAAATTAAAACCCTTTGAAACCTCTAAAGTTATGAAAAAACATCGTTCAAAATAATTTTTAATAACAATATCACGAATTTAACTAAAAAATTTGTACTCAATAATTTTTTCTCTATCGGTAAGCCTAATATTGTGATGAAATCATTTATCAATTTAATAACGGTCTTTGATTATTATAAATTAATTATTTTGATGTAGAGAGAAAAAAAACTGTCAAAATAGAAAAAAATCGTCTTAAAAATTTTATAGTGTTAAAATGTCAATGGTTATTGATTTGTAACAACTAAGTTTTAGTATAATATTTTAGATTTCTAACCTTAAGAAAATTTTTATTAAATATTCAGGTCATAAGTTCTCATAAATACGTTTAATTACTTAATCAGCTATATTATAAGGCTAACTAATTTCGAATTGTATTTTGACTAGCTTTGATTTGTACCATTGACTGTACTATAATACTTGTATTTCAATTTTTTATCAATTAATTTTTTTTCTTATAAACAATGTTATTGTATTATTATAGTACAATTACTAATTTGTTTCTAATTCTCTTTTTAGTAAAACTTTGGATATTGTGCTGTGACTTCAATAATTTTAGGAAAATATGCTTTTCTAAAAGGCTACTTATAGGAAACTATAAGATACATTTATTTAACATTATTATCATGATTACATATTCCTTAAAAATTCTTCAAAACTTGAAAAATCTATTCTTTATGTATAGTATTTTAAATTAAGGTTAAAGTAAAACAATCTATTTTGTCAAACTTCAAAGTAAAATTTTCGTGTAATTTTACGTAGAAACTATTTAAAGATTGACATAAATTTTTTTGCCTTTCTACTTTTTATGATATGATTTCTGATAACCTTATTAGATTAGAAAAATTTGATGAAGATTTTTCAAAATGCTTATCAATAATGTTTGCAAAAAAATTCGAGTAAATATTAAATATATCTCTTTATAGAAATAATAAAAAAATAACTTTTAGAGACAAATAAAAAATTATTAATAAATATCATACATATTACTTATAATTATGAATTTTTATTAAAATATTTATAGTATTCAAAATATATATTTAACGTTTTTATCATAATTATCAATTTTATTAGTTACGTAAATACATGTAATTGTTATAAACAATATAATTACAAGTAAATAAAAAATAAAAATATTTATCTAAGTATTTATTTACAGTCTTTTAAAAACTAAATAATTGTAAATAATAATTTCAGTAGACATTGTTTTAATTTTTAAAGTATCGTAAATTTACTTTAGGAAGATTACTAAAGTAGTTACAGTTTTATAGCTTTGCATAATTTTTTTTTATTCAATTCTTAACTTAGTTTACTTTATATAATACTTACATTAAAATGAATATTTTTAATATATTTGTAAATTATTTAATTATTTAAATTGGCATAAAATACATATACGTGTATATTATAACTTATAGATATCTAAATTTTGACTTGTATTTATGTTGTATTTACCGAACTATATACTTTTACAGAAATACTAAATATTTTACTTGGAAAATTTTTTTTCTAAATAGTACTTTACAAAAAAACTTTTGTTACATATTATTTTATATAATAAGCAACTAAATAAAAAGAAATATGTATACTCTTAATTATTTCATGAGTTTTTTTATTACTATAATAATTAATTTTCTATACTTATTTTCTCGAGATATAAAAATGTACTGCACTTGTGTAAAATAATTAAGAATATCAAGGTTTAGTATGTAAATCACATTTAAAATATAATAAGGTACTAGAATTTATAATATTTAATTTTATAAATACTAATTTGTTAAATGCCTTAAAAACTTATTAAGGAATGTCAATTATAAAATTATTGAATCTATAAATAAAGTTTTATAAAATTCGTTGCTTTATAATGCCTTACAGCTTTTAATTATAGTCGTACATTTTATACCAGTAAGATATTTCCCCTTAGCAGCCTTTATCTGCATTTACAATTACATCGATAACTAAACGAGGAAACAAAATGCTCATTCACTCAAAATTAACCCTCATCAAGTGTTTGCGTGTCATTTTCGTGCCTAATCGATGGTGGGGTTCGTGAGCACATAAATAATTTTATATGATCATAAAGCTGACCCAGGAAGGTTAAATAATAAACACTCGGTAACGGCCACTTGGTGAGCGCAAAAACAGGTGCGAAAAAATAAAGCAGACTGTCGTCTGAATATATAAAGTGTTTATTCTTTTCTATCTTTACAAATAGATTTTTCAACATTAAAAAATAGTATTGCAACTGCACACTTTTATTACAGAATAATTTTTAAATCTATTAATATAAACTTTTATTGTAAAAATTATATATACTTATATACATAGAGATATTAATATTATAGATCCTTATTCTAAAAAATGATTTAAAATAAATAAAAGATACTTTATTAAAAATGAGTAGAATATTTACTTAATGGATTTTTGTATTTGTATCATCAAATATTTTTGTTTAATTAAATAAAAAATATTTCAATTTTACATTTTTTTTTATATTTTAAAATTTTAAAGGTAATTTTATTAAGTAAATAATAAATTTAATAAATATATAATTTTATTATCCTTTATTTCATTTTTTTAAATTCCTAATAGATGTAAAGTAAACAATTTAGCTAGTTTTATTTCATAAAATATTAATATATAACCATTGTAGGAAAGTAATTTGTTAAAAGGGTTTAACAAAGGGCGAGAAAGAATAATTACAAAGTAAATCTAATAGGGTGTAGGTCTGACTAAATAATCGAATATTTAATTATAATGGTAGAGGTAATCATTAGTCTGAAGAGTGGGTTAGTGTTTGTAAAGATTCTATAATTTATAGAAAATGCGGAAATATCTTTAAGTATAATAAGTCTACGGGTGTAAAAAGTAATATATTGTTTGTATCAGTTCAATAGATGATATTCTAATATATTAATTATTTAAAGAATATTTAAATATTATTTATTTATTATGGACGATAATTAGATATTAGTAATGAGAGTAATATATAAACAAATTTTAAAATTTAAAGGAAACTAAAATTTTGAAAAAATTTTATGTAATAATGTATATAATAAATCAAACATTTTTTAATAAACAATAATTATAATTTCATTTTCTTTAATAGAAAAATTGAATAATTTATTAACTAAACTTAAAAAGATAATAAACGTAAATACATTTAATTTGCATATTTTACTGTAAAGCTTAGAAAACATTTTAGTTAGTACATATTTATTTTTAAACTCTCAAAATCTATATTATCTATTTAAAATAATAAACATGTAAAATATTTTTCTTAAAATGTGACAATTGGACAACCCCTTTCACTAATTTAAGTTAGCTTGTAACTAAATGCTTGTTTGGCTTTGCACTTTTGATTCTGATGTTTCACATACATTGGTAGCATTGGGTCATTCAATCAAATTTTTTTTTCGTTATTAAGACTCTAAATTTTTTATCATAATACTAGAATTATTTAACTAATTATTATAACAATTATATTAAAAAATTTCATTGTAGGTTATTTTAAATACAATATACTGATGTAATTTGCTTCACCATTACAGAAATATTAAACACATAATATATAATTAAAATAGTAATTATCAAATTAAATACTTAATAGTATAAAAAGTAAAATTTTCAAGATTAGCTCCATAGATATACAATTTTTTTGGATTTGCTCAAAGTAATTTTAGTACAAAAAATATAAAAAGTTGAAATAAATAATTCTTGTCAAATAAGGTTTTTATAAATATTATAAAAAATAATATCTGCTTATTAATAGATATTATATAATAAAATTCAGAATATCAATTATAGAAAATAATATTGAATTCATTTTTGTGCACAAATATTAAAAATACGAGCTTGAAATAAAGATTTAAAATTTTTTTTAATTTAATTTAATTTAAAAATTTAAATTTTAAATTTTTAAATTAAGTAAAATATAAATATTTTTAAGATATTGATGTGCACAACAATGCCACCAATGGATTAACAAGAAAACGAAGAACACCACCGCAAAATCGCGGAATGTAATTAGGATGGCGGTACTTCTCAAAATAAAATAAAGTGGGACATTTGAGGCCCCACTGTCCGAGTGTTCTACAACCAAGCGAATCGGTGAGTCCATCAGGTGAACAACGACCAAAAAAAGAAAAAAGTTTGCATGATGGGGCGAACTGTAACATATGGACACTATATCATCTCCTCCGGTAGCCTCTACGAAAAGATAAACAATCCACATTTTTCAAGACGACAGCCAAAAACATCCCGCTGGTACGAAAACGACAAGGTTGAAAAACTTATTGAAAACTCAATGGAATTTCTTCCTTAGAACTTTTTGAACATTTTGTATTATACTCTTTTCAGAAAAAAATTATTATTACAAGAATGATATTGTAAAAAGTGTAATAGTTTACAATGCTTTATTATTATAATGAATGTCTTAACTTTAAATGCAATAATGTTGAATACTTCAATAATTTTAACAAAAAGACACTATAAAAGATAATAAATTCACAAATATACACTTAGATACAAAATATCATTTAAAAACATAAATTAATATTTTTTAAATGACGTAATAGATTTACTGTAAAAAAGTTTATTTCAAATATTCTGTATCACTATATTTTTTAATGAATTCTAAATTATTTAACGACTTCTTTATTCTTAATATATAACAAAAATATGTAATATTATGGGTGTACATTAAAGTCATTAAAATAAATTAGAAACTAAAATTTTTCTTTCATTCCATATCTACATAACTTACTGTTAATCTACTTTTATTAGAAAATTGCCCTTATCAACTAATAAATACAACAATATAAATTAGCCAGTGCGTAAAGAAATATTTCAAATAATTTTATTAACTTAGAGTATATATATGTAGGTACTGTTAATAAATTGCCTAATAGCTCCATTGATCTATATAATACGATGTTACAGGATAATTGTACACTTTATATAATTCATAGTTACATGATTCACTCCACAAATAATGCTCTAGTTTCATTCAACTAAAAATAATATCTTTAGTAATAGAGTTAATTGAAACTCAAAGGAAAGGGGGTTATATTTCAAATATGTGTACTGTGTTATTTCTTCAATCATTATTATTTTGGATTATTACCGTTACTCTATCCATAATTTAAATTGTTTATTTGTGTATATGAAATTATAAGTCAACAGAATCTTGTACGCGTTCTTTTGTAAAACGAGTAGTATTTCTATTTTACATGTAACAAATAAAAGAAAGAGACATTTATTCATTTATATTATTGATGAAATTCAAAATTTTAGGTATTATTAAAATTCAATTCACAAAAAGTAAAATATATTTAATTTACGATCAATAAATTTCAAATTTTTATATATGACTATATTTTGATATCAAATTAATTTTTTTGAAATATATAAAAATCATATATAAAACCTCTTGACTATAATAAAAATAATAAATTAAATATATTTATTATTATTTATAGTTCTTATTTTCAAAAGTTAAAAAATTTCTTACACTTCTTATTTAAAAAATTAAGAAATTAAAATGATTAACATATTATTAAACAAATAAATATTTAAATCCATAATACTCGTGAAATAATTATTTGGTAATTTTCTTAATGGCTATTTCACATAAACTTACCAGTTTATAATTATGATAAAATAAAATTCAAATTATGATTTTAAATAGCGAATACATAAAAAATCAAACAATTTATTAAAATATTTTTCCAGTAAAAATATATATTAATCGATTAAATTATAAATAAATTGAAAAAGTTTTAATTATTATTAAAAATTGAAATTTTAAAAAGAAACATTTATATTTATACAAAACCAAAATTGAATCGGAGTATCTAATTTCTTATTAAAAGTATAAAAATATTTTGCATAATTTTTCTTACACTTTTGTACGTATCCGAAAATTATTTAGGCATTTATTAAAAAAATTATAAATTTAATTTGCTATTATTAATCAATTAAAATAAAAACAGCTATTATTAAAGTTCTATCATTAAATATAGTTTTATTTTGTCACTCGATGATTATACATGAATTTCGTAATTCTTAAATCATAAATTTTTCAGTTGAAATGATTTCGAAAATGTGGCATCAGACTCTTTAAATTCCTCGGTTCGTCATTAAACAAGCAGCTAGTTTACAATTGTCATTTTTAACTAAAAATAAAATAAATCATAATTTTTTATTTGTTCTGTAATATAATATAATACATTTGTATACATTCATAAATTTCATATATTATTTTATTACTTTAATATTTTCTTTCTTAATATTTATTTCAATCAAATGTATTAATAATATTTGCTTATATAATTCTGAAATTATGAAAAATAATTGTATAATAAAATGTGTTTTATGTTGAAAAATTATTTTTTGTTGAAAATATTATACGAATTGTTAACTATATGTAATTAATGAAACAAAAATTTATTTATAATCATTCGATATACTCTAAATTATAGTTACTATTCACCTTGAGTTTTGCACGTGTTAAGGGCTTTTCCTAATGTGTCCAAGTTCAGATTAAATTTGGCACGAAGAGCATCTTCGTTTAGGGCTCCATCAGATTTCATCTGTATGTTTTAAATAAATGCATTTAAATACTTCTTTTACGTAATCTTTATTACAAAAGATACACTTACGAGATTCATCTTCTTCATCATGCAAGCATAGTAACAGTTCTTATTCTGTTCCTGTTTCTCAGGAACTTTAACGTTTCTTAAGCCATTACTGTACTGCTCTAAAATTGTGAAAATTTAATTAAAAAGAATATTTAATTTGAAATAATTATGTTAAACTATATTAATAAGATGTTTCTTTTTTGCTTACGTGGATCAAATCCATTTTCGACCAAACATGCTTTTATATGATCTTTATTAATGTCCTTGATAGGATCTTCCTGCAAGTTATAAAAGAAATTTAATTTTTTATCCATATATGTATAGCTAATTATTGAAAAATTAACTTGAAAAATTTGCTTTATTTATAATCGTTATGTAAATAATCAAATCTGATTAGCAAAAAAAATCATAAATTCTTTAAATTATAAATGATATCTCTATATAATTAACGAATATAGTAGCGTATAATGATATCTCCATATAATTATCGATTATAATAGCGTATAATGATATCTCTATATAATTATCGATTATAGTAGCGTATAAATAAATTATACAAGTAATTTAATGAGAAATGTGTATACACATGTAAATCATAAAAGAAATACAAAATGCATAGTTAATTGAAGATAATGATACATTATAATTATTTATAATTAGAAACTATTTTTCCCTTAAAGATAATATTATAGATTTAAAAATATTATGCCTATATGCTTTCATTAATGAAGAAAATGGAAAATTAATAGAAAATCTTATATTAATGTTTAGTGTTATAGAATTAAATAAGTAAAAAACCGTAAATCTAAATTTATTATCTTTTATTAAATTATTTACATTTTCCTAACACTGATCATAAATTTATACAGTTAAAATTAAATCATTACTTATTTAAAGAGTATAACATTAATCACTATTAATATACTACTTGAATATTATTGTATTTTGAAATAAACTATTTTGAACATAATTTCAAATAAAAATATATTGTTTTATTTTTATTTTAGTGCATGAATTATTAAATATAGCTGTCACAATAATATTTATAACTTATGTTCGAAATAATATAGTATAATTATTTATAAAAATAATTATAATTAGCAAAATAATTAATTTATTAATTCATTTATTTATCTAAATAATAGTTCTATTTATAAATATAACATTACAATAAGTAAACGTTAATTTCGTTAAAAGCAGCTTAGTTATAATTTAAATCATTAAAAATAATCTTAACTAAAGCAAAATTTTAATAAATAAAATTTAATAAAATATACTTCAGCTTTTCAATATTTTAAAAACATAGTTTCATTAGCTTACAGTAATAATATTAAATTCATACGTATAAATTTTTAAATTTAATAATATCTTTTTGATATATAATTAAATATTATCTAGAATTTATTCTAAAATGAAATTTTTTAATTTTATTTTATATACAAAATTTTATATTTGATAAATTCCTGTAAAATATTTATTTCTATATAAAAAAGTTATTCATAAATCATATATTTAAATCAAGGCATTATCTCTATATACATCATTACAAATTTCATTTTTTAACGAACCAAACTAAAATTAGCAATACGTACGGCAATTACGCCAAGTAGGCAGACTGCAAGAATGACAACAACGGCTTTCATATTGATGTGCAGGTGCTTGAAGAAGGTTTTTCACTAAGGCTTTCAAGAGTGCACGTTTCGTCAACTCAATGATGGTCTGCAGTCTTCTGACGGCTTTATATACAATCGACATAATCGGTGACTTAATGTTTGTCAATTGATAAATTATAGTGTTGACCTGAAAGTGAACTCTCTTTTAAACCCTCTAAAGTGCCTGTGATAAAATACGATAATAAGAACTTAACAAACAAAAGCTCACTCTATTCCTTTCTCTCTCTCTCTCTCTCTCTCTGTATATCTCTCCTTTTCACATTCTTCCATCCAACCTCTTATACTGACCCTCTCTCTCTTTCTCTCTCTTTCTCTCTCTTTATCTGTCCTTTATTTTTATATTATAATATACACTGTCGAAAATAAAAAGTTTCCGTGTCCATTGAACAAATCGATGTCTTGCTAAATAAGATTTATGGTTAGGTCATCTTATCTAAACGATATTTTTATTTTATTTGTATTGACATAATATGTGACATAATATGAAAAAAATAGTTTTATTTCTTATAATGAATTAATTTTTTTTATAAAAATTAATATAAAACTACAAATTTTTACTTAAAATAACGAATATAAACAAATTTCAATTTATTTGAAGCATAATTTTTCCAGTAACAAAACATTCCTTGATAGTTCATTTAATTATTACTTTTATATAAATCGTCAATTACTATCAGTATTTATTTATTAAACTTATAAATTTTCCTAATAAAAGAATCATTATACATAAAAATTTGTAAATCTACTGAATAAACATAAAATTTAAATACATTTTTATGCTTGTAATGTGACACATATTTAGAATAACACTTAATAATATAACTATTTCTATGGTGTAAATTATACACTTTTCAATAACTTTCTTTTATGTATATTAAATTTTTTAGCCCCTGCATAATTTGCTTTAGATGTGTAACATACAATGCATCGACAATTTTTAATAAATCATTTTAATGTTCAAAATTTATTCATGTTCAATAATTATTTGTTTAAATTAAAATATTCATGAAATTGTTAATAAAAAACAATATTTATTTAACATTATTTTAGAATTAAAAGAAATATAAGAAATCAAACAACTTTCTGAAATTATAAAATCAACCTCAGCAAAAGAAAAGATATTTGAGAAATATCAGCATTCGATATATACATTTTTTGTATAAGAAACGTTGATTATAAACGCCGTTCTTGTAAGTTTCTATATTTATATTTAAATTACCTTTTGAGTGATGCATTACTTACCCATCAATGTAATATTTTTTTATCAATTTTAAATATAATATTTTTTTAATATCATAATTTAAAGACTGACGGAAAAGATTATAAACGGTTTAATGTAAAAATTAAGTAGTAAGTATTTTTCTTAAAATAATCGCATGGAAATGCACTTAAATTTATATAAATTTTTGAAATTAATATAATGTTGGCTCTTTTCATTTTATTATTAGAAAAAATATATAATTAAAATACATAAGATTGTAAAAAATTAATTATATGTAATTACATTAATATATTTTTAGTGCACTTTCAAAAAGAATAAGACAAATAAAATTAAACTATTCATAAGTTATTAATAAAAGAATTTTCTTTGAAATAAAAGCTTTTAATTTTTTTATAAGCAATTACATCAAGTGGCTTCTATTACATTCATTTTTAATAATGATGTTGAACATTTTGTACATTTTTATTTGACTAAACAACAAAATCATTAATACAAAAACTACGTAATAAACATTAATTTAGAATGTTTTGAATTAATATAATATGAATAATTTTGGGACATTTTATTACACTATTTTAAGAATTTCATTGTGTAATATTCTACCATAACAATAAACTTTTGATTCAAGGTCATCGCAAGATTCCTCCGAAACAGTACTACTTTATACTTCTGACAAACTAGTTTTCATAAGGCTAAGGCGGAATGAAAACACTTTTAATTTTTCAGGGCACTTATTTTCATATCAAATAATATAATTCTAGTAGTCTTGCTAAAACTAAATTTTTTACAATATAATATTAAGCTGTTAAAAACATTTGTCTCCACGGTTCTGATTATGATATTTACTATCATGTTTAAATACAAGACTAAAAAATAGATAATTAATTTACTTTTGGATTTTAAACATATGTTTATTACTCTTATATGCAAAATTATTATAAGAAAAACTTTGTTCTCATATTTAAAATATATAAAAATTAATTAATATTATTTAATTCGTATTTCCGAAGTGCTTATTCTAATTAAAAATTGAAAGTCGATAACATTGATACCTATTATCAGCTTTTGCGTACATATTTTTTTGTAATGTAATACACTTTCACAAATATTTTAAAAATATCATGGTATGTGGTGATTTTTGGACCTTCGGCATTGCATTTTCTCTTAATATTACAGCAGTATTTGTTTTTTCAAGTAACCTATTCTAAACATAAGATAAATATTCGTCAAATATTATAGTATTGATAAAATTTATCAATCTGATAAATATTATTCAGGATTACGGTATTGATAAAATTTATCTAACTGATAAAATAATATTGTCATATACATATATTATAAATCGTCAAGCCATATTTTATTTACAGTCCTAGATCAACAAACTTAATATTTAATCTTGTACATTTTTAAAAACATTATTAAATAATATAAAAATCGATTTTTTTAAATGTATTTTTCAAAATTAGAACTTAACAAGGAGGGATATAATTTCCAGTGCGATATTTATGAATTAACAATATATTTTTTAAAACTAATAAAAATTATTATATACTAATTTTTATATAATTTATATAATTTATTTAAGAACTAGAACAATTCATCTTCATAATAATCTCTTGTGTAAATAGTGAATTACTACTTGACAGGTAATAATATTTATGAAATAACTTGGTTTTTTGAAGCAGCTTTTATAAAGGCTTAAGTAATAAAATTATATTTATAAATATCAAAAAAGAAATTTGATTGATACTTGATTATAATTAATATATATTTTAGAGGAATAATAAAAGAATATACAATGATAAAATATGGAACGAAAACATTTCTTAAATTTATTTTCAAGCTTCATTTTCTTCCTTTATAACACTAACTGAATTAAAATAAATTTTTAGTAAAAATATATAAAAAGTTAGTATGTCTTATTTTATTAATTTAAATTACAAGAAAAGAATGAGCTTTTAAAACTTATAAAAAAGATGAATCATAATTATTTTCTGATAAAAATATAATTAAATTATCATTTCTATCATAATGAAGAAATCAATAATGGGATTGCTAATTTAATTAAGAATACTTTCGATTATTTATTGACAATATAATCATAAATACTAATCTTTTAAATTATAAATATTTTAAAATAATATTAAATTAAAATAACAGAATTTTTAAAAATATTCAAAACATCTTTTGAGTAAGAGGAAGTTTTAGAAATCATCTGTAATGAGAGTTAATAAAAAAAAGAAAGTGCCAGTAAAGAGGCAGCGTTAAGGTACCATTATATAAGTTTAGACAAGTCGAATCTGACTATAGTTGAAATTATAATATACACGAACATGCAAATATATGTATATATATGTATATATATATACATAAAAATTATATTTATTAAGTCAGAAACATAATCGCATTAAAAGAATAAATTTTATTTTTGATAGTACATCGTTTAAAATTATATTAATAATACAAATTTATTTTTTAGAAAAAATATGCCATGTCGTGTATATATTTTTTGTACGCGCATTTTCGTTAAATTAAATTAAACAAAAAAAAATGAAACTACATTTTTGTAATGATAAAAATTCTTGATAATACATCATTTTTTGTAATAAGATGATATGAAATAAATAACTGGAACTATTGATATTTTAATGAAATTACTGATTATTCTTTACTGTTTATATGCATTCTGAAATGAAAAGTACAAATATTCTGATTTTAAAATGTTTATTTTTAAAATTTAAATATAAAAATATTATGTAAAAGTTATAAAAAATGATCTTTTACATCGATTATAATGAACAAAGAGAAATTGAAGGCTAAAATTACTAGTATATTAAGAAAATTATATAATACATTTTTTAACTTTTTAAAAATATTGAAAGAAAAATTAATTACAAAAATTCAAACAAATTGTTAAGCTATTTGAAGATAATTTACAAAATTAATAAGTTACAAATGTCTATTAAAAAATTTTATATTTTAATCTTCATTCTATATTTTACTCTAATAAATACCTGTAGCATACCGAGGCGAATGGTGAAAATTCATTAAATTCTTTATCATCTCAAGCGAACTGACTTAATTTATGACATTACTAAGTTTCTTCATCCCGTGTATAGAGTGCTTTTTTAGGTTTTACATGAACTAATCGCAAATATCCAATTCATGGATATCGTCTAATGACTATTCACATTGAAAAATAAGAATATCTTATTATAGCAGTATCAGAATTCATAAGTCACTCAAAAAGACACTGAATTATAGCTCAAAATTCCGTAAAATTTTATAATTTAGTGTTACATAAGCTGCTAGAGTATGAAGATTAAGCAAGATACAATTTCAAAACAATGATCAGCAGCCTTATGTGTCATATTTGTTAGACATATATTAAACTATTTTTGTAATTACCTGTTTTTTTCTACTGCCGAAATTGTGCAAAACTAAACCAATTAAACCAGGCATGTTATAACATCATTTTAAACTTGTGATAAATAGTCTGCGATATTTAAAAAGTATGTCACTTGTCTTCGAAATAATACTTAGGTCATAAATTATCTAGTTTATTATAATTTTTTCCTAATTTCTTTTTTATAAATTTATAAAATATCAACTAAGAATTCCATCAAAGATTTCTGATTAAATTTATATCGTGCATATAGATAGTTATCAATTAAAAAGTCCATTTTTTACTTGAAAAGACTCTTTAAAACTATTAATATATTCAATTAATCTCTTATGAAATAAGTAGAAATATATTACTGTTTATGATAAAATCATCATGAATACTGTCTTTTTTAACTGTTTATAAAATTTTACGCATACTTCATGTATTAAAATACAGTTTTAAATTGCTGCATAATATCAAAATATGCAAGAAGTGTATGCTTGCAATTATGCAATATAATATAGAGTAAATAACGTTACGTTTTTTAAGAATAACATAAGAATTTTTGCATTCAAAAAAGAAATCTGTAAAGAATATTCTCGATGATCTTTAGAAGTGTATTAATATAATTAGTATATCGTCAAGATCAGCCTAGTTATTTAAAATGATAATTCTTAATTAGTTATTCAATAAATAAAAATTTGAAAACAGAAGTTTCACTTTCGCAGAAAGTATATCTTATTCTTCTATATAATTTTAAGTGTATCTAAAAATATATCAAGATTATATAAACTTGAAAATCAACACTCAAAAATATCACTTAAAAAATAATATCATAAAATAGTAATTATACGCACTGCTAATTTCTTTAATTTAAATCCAAGACATAAGTTATTTTTTATTACATTTAACTATTTTTTTGAGATAAAATTTTAATCTTACTTTGTCGATTATTTTAAGTTGTATTAAGTTTTCCCTAATCGCAAGTGAAGTATAAAATGCTTCATTCGCCAATATACTATATAAGGAATATATTGCTCTAGAATTAGCAATTAAAAGTTGCTTTCTTAAAACAAATAAAAAGGAATTGCATTTTTAAGAGAATTTATTAAACGTAAGTTTATTATATAGCCAGTTAGATAAAATTTTCGTAATCTATTAACAAAAGATAATAAATCGAGTAAGAAAATATACTATGCAAGCAAACAACAATAATTATTCTTTTCTTCCGATAAGATTTTATACTTCAAATAGTTAAAACATTTAATATCAAATACATGATTTGTCTTCTTAAAATTAATGTGTTTACACTAATCATTTTATCTTATGTCTTATTTTGCAATAGGTAAAAGAATGAATAGTATGAATAGTATGTTAGAAATGATACATTTTTTATTAAAATTTATAGATAATGAACATGATCCTATATTTACAAATCAAATATCTAAATTGTAAAATTGCTAAAAAAAGACACTAAAATAAGTTCGTCTAAAAATACATGATTAACAAAATTGAATCAATTTATAATGCATAGTATTAGTTTAATAGGTTGATATTAAGGCGTCGTTAAACCAAAAATTTAAAATATTTTAATATCAAGTATTTTATATGAAATTGAAGAAATTATTTATAATATTTTATATCGATTATCTTATCTTACGGTATTACAATGTGTGTAGTTGATTAAAGTCTAAATAATATATATTATTTTTTTTATATGAAGGGTAAGAAATAAGAACAAGATTTACTGATTCCTCTTTCAACCTTCTTTTAACTTCTTTATACTTAATTAACACGTTTTATATCATGTGGAGCTTTTGAAATTCATGGTTAACTTTCATTTATCGTGATTTAGTATTTATATTGTCAATTATAGAATTTAGAGAGAATTTTCTACACTTGCTACGACAAATGCCATTAAATAAAGATTCGATTGACTCTTCACCTCTGATTATCATATATAATAAAAAGATAGAATTCACCTATTATCTAAATATCTTTCATATTAAAATGCAACATTTTTTAATTATAAGTAAAAACATAATTTCAATTGAATTCTGAGATATTTTTATAAAAAGTATCAATTTTATATCTCACATTAACATTACATCAACTTTGTGATTGTCACATATTGCCTTATTTACTTCAACTGAAATATTGAAAATATCTAATTTATATTTATCATACATAATTATATAACTACATTATAGCAAATATACGAAATTATATGAGTCTATAAAATAATGTAAATTATAAATAGTGTAAATTCACGTTAAAGCAAAAGAAACGGAAAATAATCAAATACTAAACTATCTACAAATAAAATAATATATATTTACAATGATCATACTTTATACGTGACAAATATCGTTTGGTTTTGTCAATATTTCGAAGTTTTATGAGCGACATTCCTAATCAATACATTATCATACATTTTTTACAACATTATTAAGGAATATTATTTTTAGCACGTTTTGCACATCAGTATGAAATCACTATGTAAAATATTTGATATTATTAATAATAACTTAAAATAAAATAATATTAGCATGCTTTTCAATTTCAATTACTGTATAGAGCTTTGTATACTGGACTAGAATTGCAAATCGATGATCACTGCGCACGAATACAATGTGAATATATACTTTGCAATTCATTATACATTGGTACTCACGGAGCAATGATTTTCCTTTTTTACAACAGTAATAAGAACAGATTTTAAATGGAAGACAGATGATTACGCGACCATCAGATAAGCTCTAGTGAAACTTACGAATACACGGTTCGGAAAAATGTTGATAACTTTGTTAAGTAGAAAAAAAAGCTTTAAGAATCAAAGTTGATCGTATTAAAAAGGTTTATTTAAAAAATGAAATTAATTTTTAATTAGAACTAAATAAAACGAATCGTCTTACATAATAATAATAATGACGATGATGATAATGATGACAACAACGCTTAATAACTAATGATTTTCTTTATAAAAAAATTAATTTCTCATAAAATTAGCGAATATATACTTGTAAAAACGTTTAAATATAATACTCTTCAGTTTCTGTACATAAAAAATTGAAAAATAATGTAAGTACACAAACACAAATATCTTCATAATTTTTAGCGTTTTAATTATGCCTATATATTTATATTAAATTAAGATGAAAGTAATAATTAACAATAATGTCTCATAAAAATGAATAATTTGGATAATTATAAATTACAGATGTATTAAAGTTAATTATATATGATTTTTATATAAATAAAAGTATTAAATGTAAAAAATATTTAATACTATAAATAACTTTGTTTTTATAATAATAAATGTTTTTTAAAAAAAGATTTAATTAATGGATGTTTTATTGATCTAAAATAAACAAAATTTATTTAAAATTCTTATTAACATAAACAATTTTAAAAATCACTTAAAAATTAAAATCTCTCTTAAGAGCTAACTTCAAGTTTACATTCCTAACATGAAAAACGTTATTATTCAAATTTTTTCTTACGTTTACTGGAATATCAAAGCGTGTAGAAGTTATAAAAAATCCACAGTCAAGAAAATGCAATGCTGCGATCAAGAAAATACATCAGATGAAGATCTAAATGCAGTCATTGATAAAATTCTGATAGAAGATCAACGTGAGAAAATGATTCGAAAACGTAGAAACGCATATCAAAATGTCTGCAAAGAATCCGAAGAACGTGACGTATTATCAATGAAAATTTCTCTTTTTCTTTTATTTTATTTGTAAAACTTTTACTCTTTATTTATTGAAATCATATACTAATGTTAAGAAAATCTGTGAATAATTTAATATTTGCATAGAGAGGTTATATAAAATGCTTATCACTGTATAAATATTGATAAAAAGTTGATTCTTTTAAATTAAATTGTTAAACAGTAAATAAATTGTCTTTTAATTTAAAATAATTTAATATATAAAATTCCTACACCTGTATTGAATATTAATATATCAAATCTCTGAAAAAGAGAAACAGAACATTAATTTAATTTTTAATTTATCTATTTTTTCTTCGGCATTTTAAGTAATCTTATTTGCTTGCTTAATTTCTAATGCAACACGTATATATTATGGAAGATCATGAATAATCAAGGTCTATTAAGAAAGTATAAATTATTTTATACTTTTATTTTATTATACATAATATTAATATTCGGATCCGTTAATTATATATTATGTGTACTAAGTTATCTGAAGTTCGTAATTACAAAATTTCAGTACATTTCATTAATTTTCAAAATAAAATATATTCATTTTACATAATTTAAAATACTTTAAATCAATATAAACTTTACTTAATAAATATTAACAAAATTAATTTTATCATTATTACTTTATTATTATTTGATATAATAAATTCTGTATAAAAATATCTAATGAATATTCTATCAATAATAATTAGTATGCCTATTTAAAATAATATTATAAATAGTTAAAATTATGTATGATAATGTTTTGATGTTAATTAAAAATTTTTCTATCTCATTATTCATAAAGAATATATTATTTTTATTTTTATGATTTAATAAATATTTTCATCAAATAATAGTTATTTAAAAGAAACAATTGTAACCCAATATTACAAGTAATCTATACACCTCATAATGGTATATTTATGAAAATTAAAACTGATTAAAAATACTCCTTTAAACGATTTAGCTATCTTAAAGTCTTTTTTCAAAATTTATTTCTTCGAATTTATACAAACTTGATGAAATTTAAGAATTATTCTTAAGTTATGATTATTTTCTAAATTTGTTAAAGGAAATATTGATTGTATTTTTTTTTTAATTTTAAATGTATTAAAAGTTATAAATGTATACAAATGCTTTAAATATGAATATACAATTTCAATTTAAATGTTAATTATTTTTAACATAAGATATTACATTTCGGCTTTATAAATTTGATTAAAGATTTATTTTTAAGAAAATAAATTTTGAAAGGGATTCAGTGTAGTTGTAAAATTCAATTAAAAAATGAAAATTTATTTTTACTCACAGCATAACAGAACACAAAATTTTCCCGGAAAATGCAAAATGCAATATACTGGAGTGGTCAAATCGAAGAGATTTTCATTGTACCTAATGGAGGCTATGCGTGCTCTTCAGCGTAAAAGGGAAAAGAAATCAAGTTTCACATCAAAGTCTTTAACGTTTTGTGAGATCGTCAATTATATAAAGTCAAATTTTCCTAGTGATGGCGACCTCGAAGCACAGGTTCGAACTGCCCTCAAACAAACTTGCCGACAAGGGTTAGTAATCCTTTTTTATCTTATTTTGTGAAAAAAAATAACGTACTGCTTAAATGGAAAAAAAAATAATTGACTATTCTTTGTTACCTGTTATTAACTCATTAAAGTTAGGTTATACTGAATGAAATAGTGAAAAAGGAAACAACGACAATTTTTTTATATAAATTATAATTTTTTAATTTTTTATATTTAATAAAACATTAAATCTATAAAAGTTTATTTTAGATAATATGAAATATTATCTTTAATTCATGAAAGAAATATTTATAATTATTTATCATTTCAATAAAATATTAAAATTACTTTCAGTGAATCGGAAATTTTTCTTAATATATATTGTAGTAATTTTTTAAGCGCTTCTATATATTTCAAATTATTTTTTTGTTAATTTTGAACGGTTATATATACAAAATATTTGTTTATTTCAGCTTCGTTAAAAATGAGGGGAAAGATAAATATTATTTGAGAGGCCCATTTGCCTGCCATTTATCCAATGTTAAAAACGCTAATTTCATACATTCCAATTTGTTCTGCTGCAGTACAAATTCATCAAACCACACACAGGTTAGTAACACGGAAAGATCAAAATGCTAAAATTGTAAATTAGGATTTAAACAACAGTATTTTTTGATTATGAGCTTAAAATTTTTTAATATTTTTAATCAATAAATTAATCTTTTTAATATACAGAATTAGAAATATTATTTATAACATTTTTGTTATAAATAAGTTTTGTTTTGATAAAAATAGATATTTTATATAAAATATCATAATATGCATGTATCGTTTAGATTTATTTTAATTATATTTATAGAAGATCGAAAACACCAAAGATCTAATCTAAAAAGTTTTACTACTAAAGAATATGATTTTAAAATTTATTTATTGTCAATTCATTCTAAATTTAACGTTGTGATCATAGAAATTATTTTTCGAATATTAATTATTAAAATTCATATATCTAAATAAATTTTTTTCATTTTGATTTTTTTATATGAATAGCTTATTATATTTATTATTTTGTATTCATTTATAAAAGTAAGCTTTTATACTTATCTTTACTATAATTTTTATAACTTCAAATCTGCTTCGATTGTATATATTAAAAAAATAAGAAGTTCATTAGAATGAAATATACTTTTATATTTTTTGTTTTTATAATTTTATATTAATTGTAAACACCATTATGATTTCTTTTACTTATATAGTTTCTGCACGTGAAAGCTTATGCTTTCTTTTAAATATAGTTTATATTGGGTAATTTTGTTTACGTTTTATCATTGCAAGTTACATCCTCATTACAGTGAGATATTTTATAACTTGCAATACTTAATTTCACACGTGTAAAGTTTGGATCTTATTTAGCAGAAAAAAATTTAGCGAGTATCTAGGAAAAATTATACTATTTGGTTATATTTTTATAATTTTCTTAAGCATTAAAAATGGCACTAAATAAGGATCATTTTCGACATTTTGTTTTTTCATTTTCGAAAAGTTAAGATGTCTTTCAGACATAAAAAAGGTTGTGCTGTATACGGAAAAGTTACATTATTTTTAAACACAATCAGTATATTTACCCAACAATTTTGTGATGCATTGTTATCTAGCATTAAAAACTCATGCATCAAACCAATATTTATTCATTCACTACTATTACTGAATATAAAATACATTTAAATATAAATATAAGTGTTAATCTGAATATTAATAAAAGAAAGAAATATATTATATGTTGCATTAAAATAATCATTATTAAAATGTTAATTAAAATAGTTTTTCTATATTATTCTTTTATATTTTTGAAAAATTTTGTAATATTGTTTTGATCTAAATAAGTATAACTCATATCATAATGATAAATAATGTACTTATTACTATGTTTAAACAAACTTGACAATAATTAATTCGATTCAAATTAAAAATGGTAAAGGGTTAAATTTGTTATTATTACGAAAATGTACAAGATCCTTCAAATCAATGTCACAAATGAAATATATCAAAATAATTTTTTTTTTAAATAAATTGAAATAATAATAAAATATATGAATTGAATGCAAGTTTTTAATTTAGTTTACATTTTAAATATAAATTATATTTGATAAATCCTAAATATAATAAATTTAATATAACAAATACTTTGTTTCCACAATTAAAATAAAACTGATCGCTCTTATCTCATACATTTATTGATTTAATTTTAATTATTTTTATTGTTTAAGAATAAATACAAAAAGTTTATATTGTGCAGTTCTTTATATTTATTTTATATAATTACCTTAATAATTTTTCAATTAATTTTAATTATATATAATTAATATAATCATTAACGTTAAAAAGATGTAATACATACAAACGTGTAATATTCAACCATAAAGATTATTGCTAATTAACTAAAAGTGGTAAATTGTTACTGCAAAATTAATTTAAAAACAGAACTCATTGAATTAGAAAAGTTCTGGAACAAATGTGTCGGTTACATCGTGCACCGAAGAAGATGCATTCCAACGGAGCATCGCTAGCAATATCAACAACTTACAGCACAAAATGAGTTTTCATGATTATGACGAAAATGCAACAATGAAATTGAATCTCAGCAGATGCATGCTAGGCTTGCGAGAAAACAGGCGGGAAAGTAATAGTTTGAGGTAATAGAGATACATGGAAGCAAATATTGATGCAAACATTAAAGGAAATTTAGAAAGTATTCTTCGATCAAAATATCAAAAGTTTATAATTTTGATATTCAGAATTTTGTCAATGTTAAGAACAAGTGAGCATTAAATTATTCTGAATAAAAATGTTATATCAATATTTCTTAAAATAACAAATAATTATCAATAAAAATGTCTTTGGATTTCAATTAAAAAATTCACTATTAAGAATTTTTAATATACAGGGAGTAATTTAATAGTACTATGTAAAAGAAAATTTTATTTTAAACGGATAAAATGTTTAGGTAAGATTTTATGAATTTTCATAAATACCTTTCACTAAAATGATAATTATATTGAATTATACTCACTAAGAATCTACTATTATATTTATAGACAGTTTATAGATTCAATTTGAAAGAAAAATTTTAAATTTTAAAAATTAGAAACTAATCTCTAAGAAAAATTTTTAAAAAAGGATATATTTAAAGCTATATTTAAATATATTATTAAAAGCTATCAGAAAAAATTTTTCAATTTTGGTCAATTAGTTTTGATGAATAAGTTTTATTATTACTTTAACAAAAGAGATAAATTTTGAATTGAATTATTTATGTACATATTTTTTATGTGGTATTATCAACCAATCATATTATAAACATAACAAAAAAAATTAATTAAAAATTTCTAGTCTTCACAAATTTTGTAAAATTAAATTTTAATGTATTCTAATGTATAATAAAAATAATGTATTCTTATAAATTATTCAAGAAAATAACATGGATAAATAAATGATAACTAGAAAAATTAGTCTATCAGCTTTTATCAGATTCTATTACAAAATGTTATCAATTTACATAATTTAATAAATTTTTGTATGATAATTTTGATAAGATTTACCCATGCAAAGAATTCTCATTTATAATTTCCATTTTTTATATAAGAGACAGTATAATTTGATTACATCTATTATCTACATTTGTAATACAAATAATAGAATGTTTACATGGGTTACTTCTAAAAATAGACTACACGCCTGCTAATTTCTTATAGTTCAGTAAGGGAAGACAACAACGTTGTCGGCTACATTCACAATCCCACACAAGAAATCGAAGCTGGCATTCATGTTTCTGGAGTTATCGAAGTTGATGACCATGATAACAAAATCGATACATCTATAGAATCAGATCAGGAAATTGACGTTATCTCGGATGATAGTATTATACAAGAACTTAAAAATGAACGTCCGAAAGATCAGGCGCACGATCACGAGCTCAAGAGGTGGATTCAAAACTGCAAACGCGAGTGTGCCCGTCGAGCTCTTCACGACCTTGATCAACGTAATCAGAAATGAATATTTTTTAATTCAAATATTTTTTTGTTGATTATTATTATAAAGTATCTTGAATACCGAAAGTTTTGTGGGAATTTATTAAAAATAGAATATTGTAATAATCACTTCAAATGATAACTTTTTTAATAAATATTTTTAGAAGTACAATTTTTATAATATCCATATCATCAAAAATATTACTTAAAAAATAATTATACCATAAAATAGTCATTATGTACATAATAATGCTAATTTCTTCAATTTGAATCCATGACATAATTTATTTTTTATTACATTTCAGTATTTTTTTGAGATAAAATTTTAATCTTACTTTGTCAATTATTTTACGATAAACTGTACATGAATACTATTATGCTGCGTTTGATTGAATATGCAAATGCAAATTAATATCTATTATTAAACGGTATAAAATCTCTTCGCATAATATTACAAAAAAATGAGTATGTTATCAGTTATTATATTTTTATTAGAACTGAAAAAAATTATTTTATATAAATATTTTATATAAATATAAAAATTTCTGTAATAGAAATATCTTTCTGTTAAGTCTTGTAAAACATAGACAAAATAAATACATTAATCAAATAAATTTATATAACAATTCATTTAATGTGTAAATAGATTTTCTTTAAAATTTTTCAGTATGAGAAAAAATTTTCATTTTCAAAGTTTACATTTTACTATTTATACTTCTTTTCTTTAATTTTTACTAGAAATATTTAGATCTGAAGAGATGCGAAATACTACTCCACCTTTTTCATCTGCTGGTTCTAAGAGACCTAAGATGGTTCCAAAAGACAAAACTTCTAAGATACATTTTGCCATATTGCTGTTTCCTGTAAAAATTTTAATATATTTTGATAAGAATAGTAAAGTAAATCTATATATAAGTCAATTTATATTTAAATCACCAACAATTAATTAAAGTATTTCTATTAGATTTAATTAATTAATCTACTTAATAAAGAGAACAAATTTTTATACAAAAATAGAAATTGAAGATTAAAATTTAAAGTGCTCTTTGCTTTGATATTTAAGTAAATACTTATGTAATATATATATATATATATTATACAAATATCGAATACAAGTATTGAATTCAATAGTATTTTATAATAATTACTAGAATTTCTCTTTACAAATTTCACTATGAAATTCAAAAATAGAAATATATAACCCTATAAAAAATAAGTTCCAGAATAAACTTATTTTTGTCATAAAAATGAAATAAATTAAAATACTTTTAAGGCTTTCTTGATATTATTAAACACACGTTTATTTATTTAAACAATATAGCATATTTTTTTTAATACACAACATATAAAATCTATACCCAATATTAAGACATATTTATAAAATAATTAATAATTAATGGAATTGAAAATTGATGAAATATTAACAAAATAATTACTTTATATTTATGTTAGGTTAAATTACATACGTTTTTTAAATATTTGTAAAACTATATAAGTTATAAATTAATGTGTTAAACAAATAATATTAAACATTTTTATAAATATTATAAATGTAACATAAATTAAAAATATCAGATTTGTTAACATTTTATTATCACATGTATTACATTAAAATTGGTAACTATATTTCAGTATTTTTGTTAAAAAATCAATGCTTGGCAATATACCATACTAGTCTTATTACTTTTTATTACATATTTTAATGAATCGGAATAACTTTTTACTCGTCATGTACGCGAACCTTCTTTGGACCGTATTTTCGAGTAGGAAAACATGTGTGGCTTCCAGGAGACGGTCCTAAGTGCATCGCCTTTTATTCTCTTGCTTCGAGATTTAATGGAAGGACACGGATCCAACCTCTTAGTGTATTTGCGTCGATGAAATTTACGAAATTGATTGGTTGCGTTGTTCTTTTGCATACTGGTAACTTCACGATTCGATGCTTTCTCCAGGTACCGGTACACCAGTTCAGAAACTGTTGGCCTGTACGTTTTATTCCACACTATCTTTCTTATTCGATCCTTCTGTGATATTTTTCGCATTGCCTGAGACTTTTTAATCGTTAAGAGTATTAACAACAAATAAAGATTTGAAATACTTAAATAGCTATATCAACATGTTTAAATATAAGGATACGTTATTTTGTAATATTCTTATTTATATTGATAAGACAGATGAACGTGAATGAATGGCACCTTGTACAATAAATTATTATAAAAATATTTTACTGTAGAAAATCCTTTCTTAACTGTTTAAATCAAACATACATGTGCTAATGCAAAGTCTATAATGAAATACTGCAAATTGTATTTGATAAAAAACTATTTTAAACTATATTTTAAATAATTGAGAAATATTTGTTCCATATTCAATATAACTTAAAAACCAATTTACTATAATTAAAACAATATATAATTAAAAAATATTTTCCCTTCTGCATATCCTATATTTTATCTATTTCAAGCCCAAATATCTTAAAAAAAAACTAAAAATTTAATTTTAAAAATTTATGAACTTATTTATGTATGAATTTTTGTTTTAGTCAGAGAGATTGTCATTGTAAAATATGTAATTATTAAAACTGAAACTTACTATTATTTTTCAATTAATTATAATTAAATGCTAATATACAAAACCAAATTGAACATCATTTGTACCAAATACTCTTTCTCAATTTTATATCAATTTTTAGATTTTTTTTACGTAGTAAATTATTAATAATATACATAATATTGCATAATATTTAGATCAAAATATTATGTTCATCAATTGCGTCAAAAAGAAAATAATTAAGAAAATGTAAATTTTCTCTATTATAGATAAATCAATTTTATATATAATTTCAATGAAATAATAAATTAAAAATATGAAAAACGTAATTTCACCAAGTACATTTTAATATCTAATAAACATTCGATATAAACAAATCATTTAAAATTATTTTCATTTTATTTACCTTGAAATTTTTGTTACCAGGGCGGTGTGGGTTTCGCTTTTCAATGAACCTTGTTTTGTGGCCAGTTTGAATTTGCACGAATTTCCGGCCACGAAAATTCGAAGTCATTATTTTTACAATCTAGAGTTTAACCTTATTATTTAAATTTTTTATGCTATAAACGTAATAATATTTTTTCAATAATAAAGGTTAGAACTTATTAATTTTGACACGACGATTTAGCACATACGATAAATAAGTGTGATGTTCTTTTAACATGTGAATAAAACAGTACAATATGATTTGTAAGATTTTTGTTTTCGAATTGTAATTTATATAATTTATACTAATCATTCATAGCGTAAAAAATATCTTTTTTGAAAAGGAAAATTAAAAATTAATTTATTTCTGCACAAAATAAAATGTCTAAATTAAAATCTGAACATTTTTTTAAAATTTATTTAAAAAATATAATGATAATCGATCTTTCACTTGCAAAAAAGATTAAATATATATTAATGAAAAACTTTGTTTTAATTTTTTTAATTACGCTATATAGCATATCTTTAAGTAGAATCCAAATCAATATTTCTAATGATAGGTAGCTGTATACTAGTTATTTATTATTTGTTATTTATTATTATTAAACAAGAGTAACAAAATAAACAAATGCAACATGTTTGAAATTTGCCCAGTAAAGATTTAAGAGCGTCGTTACAAATCATACGTAATCAAATATGTATGCGCGCATGCGCGTTTTCGATATTCCGTTTATCATCCAGTTTTTTATTTTTTTTTATGGTCATGGCGCTCTTCACAACTATCAAAACAAATCAATTAAACGCATAATGTCGAATAAGGTTTGCATATAATGATTTTCCAAATAATTTGTAGTAAATCATTTTAAAAAATTTTAGCTTTATAAATATTATTTTTGTTAAAATAATTATTCAGTTTGTCTAAATTTTTTTCGAGTAACTCAGTTTAGAGAAATCAATAATTCTTATTACCATAAATTTTTATAAATATTTTAGTTAATCTGTAACATTAAACAAAATTATATATGTTTAGGGTGCAATAAAGAAAACAACAGGAATTAGAAATCAAATAAAAAATCAAACTTTACAAAAAGCCAGAACAAACAAATTACATAAAAGTGCCCCTGAAGCAAATGAAATAACAGAAAAAAAAGAAAAAGGAAAAGGAAAGGAATCACTCATAATAGATTTGAAAACTTCTAGTAATATAAAATCAAAGACTGAAAATGTACCTGTTAATAAAAATATTTTACCAGATAAAAACTCACTGAAAGTTAAACAATTGAAGAAAAATAGTCTGTCAAAATTAAAATCAACTTTTGAAGAATCTTCAAATACTTTGAGTACTGTACAGAAACAAATTTCAACAAGAAATAATATCAGAACAAAGTCTGACATTACTATTAAACCAAGTATTACTGTGACAACCAAAAATTATATTCGAAAAAGTACCAAAGAAAAAATTGAACCTCAACGTACTAAGAAGAGAGGACTAAGTTCTCTTTATATTTCAAAAGATGCAGCTAATAAACTAAGTTACATAAATAAATTATTGGATACTAAAAAAAACAATAAAAATCCTATTTCTGAAAATTTCGAAAACACATTTCCAAGATGTTCTTCAAGAGAGCATAAACGATCTAGAACTTTAAATTCAAATGACATTAAAGTTGTACATACAATAAATAATAAAGCAAAATCAGTGAATTCTAAAAAAGATGACAAGGTAGAAATATCAACAAATTTAGATGATAACATAGACAGTAAATATAATTATGATGATGATATTAAGGTAGAAAATATATGATTTTTATTTATTAAAATTAATTATAGTAGAATAAATATAAAAATATTTAGCCAATATTTAAAATATATTTATTGATAATAAAAATAACTATTCTTATATATGTAATAAGTATTAGTAAATTATTATTTAAATTGTAGTATGTATTCCTTTGATATTACCCATAAAATTGAAACTGAAAATAAAGTAATTATATGCTTTTATTATTAAAAAAATTGTAAATAGATATTATTCTATGTTATATAATAATAACATTAATGAAAATTAAGAATCTATTTTATTAAAAAACATATTTATTATTTAGGATTATGAATCAGATTTTGAAGAATATAATAGTACTTCACAAATTAGTGAAGTATCGGATACTAGTATTTCAATTGTAGATCTGGAACCTATTGAACTACAAACTAAAGAAAAGGTTAGGTTAATAATTATTACATATAAATTATAAAAATAAGTTATAAACTAATAATTATTACATATAAATTATAATAAAAAAGTTATAAACTAATTCTTATTTGTAGAAAAGAATGATTAACAATGTTGATGTTCATAAAGTTGAGAAAGATCATATGCTAGATTCTGGACATTATGAATTAGCAGAAGTTAAAAAAAGATCCGCAGTGGTAGAGATATTAATGGCAAATCATTTAAAAATACTACCATCTGCGCTAAAACTCAAGCAAACAGTTAATCAATCCTATAGGTTTGTTCTAAGTCAATTTAATATAACAAAATGTACTTATTTCTAATAAGTATTTTGATGTAATTGTTTAGTAAATATTTTATGATTAATAGAGAAGAAAAACAATCAGAAAACAGATCTTTACCTTCATCAATGGATGAAGGTTTTGAAGATGCACGTTCAGATGATTTTATAAAATCTCCACCAATATCACAAATTACTCTCATGGATCTTAAAAATTCGAAACAAGAAAAAATAGTTAAGGTGAAAATAAGAAATAATTCTATTAAAATTACTTAGAGTGTTCTAAAAAATAAAAAATTATATATATTTATAGTTTTTAATTTTTTATATTATTAAATAACTAAGAATTTAATTTTTTACAAATATTAAAATAGGAATTACCAAAAACAATTCTTAGCAGAGGTCAATCTTTAATGAATATGATAAAATTAGATATTGTTGAATGGTCTTTATATGAATCAAGACCCATATCATATGATGAGTTTATTCAAAGTTATGGGAAATTAAATACACAACAGGTTTGTATTTTATTTTTAATTTACTAATTATGTATTAAAATACAGATTAAAATATAGAATTAAAATCGAATATTTTAGGTATCTACACAAACAAATGAAAATAAGCTTGATATAGGAATTCAAACTGATAAAAATGAACTTGAAAATAAATGGACACAACTTCCAGTTAAAAGTAGAAGGAAATTAGAAACGATTGAAGATCTAAGACTGTTTAAAATGGAATATCTTGGAGCTGGTGGAGATAAACCAAACAGTATAATATTAATTAGTACATCATATGATGTTTTGAAACTTAATGAATTTTTGAACAAAGCAGGAAAACTCATATTAGCTTTACTAGAAGAAAAAGAATTCGGAGGGAATATTCTTCAAAATGAAACCCATGAATTTCCTTTTAGTGAGGGTTTTATCAAGCTTTCAATTAGTTCATTATCTTTTTTATGTGGTAGACAAGTAACAATGCTGCATTATTCAGAAATCAGTAATAAAATTCTTATGAGCATACATGCAGCAGTAAATGAGGTATAATTAAAACATTTATATAATGTATTAAAATTTAATTAAATTGTAATGCTATATTTTTAAAATAACAGAATATTGACTGTTCCAATAAACAAGATTATATAATGAACTGCTGTATTGGTTGTATATGGAATGTAAATGAACCATCAAGACCAGTTAAACTTTTATACTCGCAAAGTCCAATAACTGATTGTTGCTTTCATTGTACAAATAACAATATCGTTTTTGCAGGACTTCAAGATGGGTATAATTGCTTCGAATTTTGTATTTACAAATAAAAATGAAAGAAATTAGATTTTTATAAAATTATAATTTAGTAATTATTATGAATTACCATATTAATTTATGAATGTATCATTTTATTTTAAATATAAAATCTTTCTTAAATCCTATAAAGCTAAAAAGCTTGAGAATTTACTTTTTATTTAATATAGAAAGTCCTTATTTTCTTTAAACTTATTCTTTTTTAATATATTGACTGTATATTAATAGTAATAATAAAATTTTATAAAATTTATTATAGTATATTTAGATGAATTATTTTAACATTAATATTTTTAAATATAAATTTTTAAAAGTACACTATTAAAAATGTTTTTAAAATTAAAAATTAATTTTATTTAGTTCTGTTTGTCTTTGGGATTTACGAGAAGAAGAAATGTATCATCAAATAATAATAGATAAAATTAATGAATTGAATTGGATCATTCGGAGTCCAACATATACTACATCAGGAAATTATGAAATTGAAGGACACATATCCTCTATAGTTGCTATTAGAATTTTATCTAAAATTGAAGATGACATGGAGAATTTAAATGACAAATTTGTTTCAATTCAGATTTGCAGTTTGGATGAAGATGGACATTTGATTATTTGGAGTGTTTTACGCAATCTTAATCTTAATTCTAATGACAATGGTTTAACACCATGGGCAAAAATTAAACTTATTAAAAATCAGGAAGTGTCTTTATTTATGAAAAAAAACGAATCCAATAATATTAAAAAAGAATTTGTAGACATGAATGTGGATAATGTGGATAGCAACAACTTATACTTAGCTACTAATGATACAAATATTCTATATGCTAATTGCATGGGTATAAGAAATAATACACCCTATTATGAAATAAGTGAAATTGGTAAATTAATTATATTTCCAATAATTTTAATACCTATAAAAACTTTACATATAATATTCATATTTTTTCAAGATTCTTGCGGTAGCTCAACATGTTTAGAAGTTTGTCCTTTAAAACAATCTTATTTTTTTGTACGTATAAAATTTAATAAATACAAATTGAATTTTATATAAAAATAATACTTTTTTAATATTATACAGGTTGGATGTTCAGATGGTAGTATTAGACTACATTTTTTAAATATACAAATACCGATTTTGAAATTAAAAGAAGAAAACTGTCCAGCTGGGATAAAGTGTATTCAATGGTCAAAATCAAAGCCATTGACTATATATGTTTTAGATAATTATTCTAGGTTTTTAATTTTAAGTAAAATTATATAATGCTCTGTTAATATTGATTATTATATCAAAGTTATTTTCAGAATCATTATGTGGGACTTAAGTAAGAGTGACATTTATCCAACTTATATAGTTTCCACAAAAAGTTGGGGCTACATCAAATGCATGAAATTATCGCCATGTCATACAAATCGAGATATGTTAAACCAATATTTAGTAAGCAAAATTAATAAAAATTTTGTCATTTAAATTGAACATTAAATTGAGTTTAATTTTAATTGTTATAAAAATAAATATTAAAATTGATTTTAGGCTCTGGGAACTGACACAGGAAATGTAGAGGTTCATAAACTGAAAAAAAATTTTTATTCTTCAGAACAGGATGATTTTCTACATGAAATGAAAAACTTTTTAAAATATGTTTCAATTTTATAATTCTGAATAGTAGTTTTTCCCATTTGTAGTTGAACAACAATCTAATTTTAATTTAACTTAAACTATTTGAAGACTGGAACTTTACATAGAAAAAAGTTCTATGCTATTAACACTAAAGATATAATGATATAGAGCAGTTTTTATACTTTCATTTTATTGTTTTTTCAATTAATTATATTTAAAAATGTTCTTTATAAAAATAATTTTATTATTAAATATATAACCATATAATTAGATTTATATAAAAGAAAGAAATAATAAGTTGTATCAAACAATTAATAAGTGAACATGTTCACACTATCAATTGGCCAAAGTTTATCCACAAGTGCTTTAACATATATATGTATGAAAACCTAGTACAAATATCTAGTCATTTCTTGTAATAATCTATCCAAATTTGAATCTCAAATATAAAAGTGTATAAATAAACTTCATCATAATATTTATTAAACTTTATGAACTTATCGAAAAGATTAAATATTTTATTTTTTCAGCACCTCTAAAATATACAGTGACAAAATATAAAAACGTTAAACGCGATCAAGATTTTTTAAATGTACAATAGATTTTATGAAATTAGAATAGTTTAACTAATAATAACTTGTTTTAACTTTTAAAATATTATATCGATATACATCTTTGCATCGATCGATGCAATGAAATAGACATGCAGATGTTCTATTTATTATTCCGAGAAACAGATGAAATAATATCACTGATGTTTTTACATGAATTATTTATATCAAACATAAAAAGATCGATTTTAAATAATTAAAAAAAGTTTATTTCAAGCTTTTACCTTCTGGAAAGTATTGTAAAATTATTAAAAATGTATTCGTGGCTAATTGAAACAAATATTTTCAATTGTAAATTATGTTGAAAAAATGGATTATAATATATTTATATACTATATACATAATATAGTATATTATGTATATATATATATATATATATATATACAATTTTCTGAATTTAAAATATATAAAATATTAAATAAAAAAGTAATAAATTAAAAAATAAAAATTTTTTAATTATTAATTATTAAATAGTATATCACTTTTTCGTTGTGTAAACTAATTAATTATTTAAACTTAATTAAAACTATTGTGAGACCTGGCATTTGATTAATGCAAGATAATATTACGTTTCTTTTAGTACAAATTTATTCAAAATATAGATTGGATATTTATTATTATTTTTAATTATTTTATTAAAATTTTAAGAGAATATTTGATAAAGTATTCTTGCAGACTATAAGATTTTTTTTAGAATTTAATGTATCAGTAGAATTTATTAAATAAATTTCAATAAAATTAAACTATATATATTTACTTAATTTACTTAAAAACTAATTTTCTTAATTCAAAATAATATTTATGTATATTTAAATCATAGATTTATTAAAACGTATTCAATTCACATTTAATAATTGAAAATTTATAGTTAAAAACAAAATAACTATTTTTTATGCTGTTATGAAAACTATTATTTGAATAAAATTGCGATGAATAAAATATAATATAATATTATATATATACACATATTTAACGGATAATTTTATCGAATTAATTTGCAGCCATTGTTATTAATAGGTGAAAACATATTTAAAATATAAATTTAGTTATCTCGATTAAATATTGCGATAAATTTCAGATTATATTAACATTGTAAAAATTATATTTTTGATCTATTTTTCTTATACCCGAAAACAACAGTAACGATAATACAATTATAAGACTAGACATATGATGTCCATATCACATTCAAAATCACAAATACTATGATGAGGTATATACTGCTTTTCAAGGACGAATTACTGGACAATCCACACGGAACTTTATCCTGAAGGTTTCCCAAGATTTCTTCATAAGTTTGACCTCGACGACGATCGCCTATGTATTTCTGAAGATGCTGCGTTCTATCCTGTACAGATAATAATCTAAGACTTTTATTTAATTTTATCTAAGCATATATAATATTTTCCTACTTATAAGTTTTTCCTTATTTTATTCATGTTTATTTAAAAGACATCAGACAATATTTTATTAGTTATATAAATCAACGTGTAATTCTTCGTATATTTTTATTAATTTTAATAATAGATGAAATAGTTGTACTTGAATTAAATGTTTTAATGTGTGCAAGCATACATAATTTTATCTATGTAAGTATTTTTAACAATCTATAACTATTGATTTAAAAGAGTTTTGGTAACAAAATTTTTTAATATGAAAATTGTACATACTGGAAATATAACATCTGAGTGTCCTTCATAAGGTCCATATAATTTGAACATAGCAGTTTCCCGATCATAATTATTTCCAAAAAATCTGTCAAGAGATAAGAGCAATAAATAAATTTCTTCCTTCCTGACTTGTGTAATATTTTTATTTGCTAAAACCTAAAAATAAAAATATTTATTGTTTCTTTCATTTCACGAATAATAATAATAAAATAGACATATTTCTAATGGATTTATATATATATGTATATATATTCAAAATAATTTTACCGATCCTAAAGTAGTTTCTGCTATAAAACATGTCTCTTCACTTTTATAAGATTCATCTTGACACAGTATTTTGTAGTTCATATGGAAAATCGAAAAACCTGTTCACATAAAATGGGACATATAATTAAAAAATATTATACCTTTAATTTTTGAGAACATTATTTATTTAGAACTCTAAATTATATCTTTAATTAATTAATAATTTGCTTTAATGCATTTAAAACTGTTGAGTGTAATCTTTAAACAATTATAACGTCAAAAAGACTTATAGAAAATGAATAATTAATTTAATCTTGCTTCTAAAAATTAAAGATCAATAAGAGATTTTTCACATATTTCATGTAATTAAGAAAAAATTTTCTCACATATATCATTTAAAATTAAATTTATCTTTTTTATTATAAATAATAATTTTACATTTATGTAACGAGGCTGAGTTTAACAAAATAAAATTCTTTAGTAACACTTTATTAATATCATTTGTACATATAACATTTAAATCTTTAAAAAGCAATTTAATTTGCAAGGAATTTTCAACATATTATAAAACAAATATTTTTATCACTGTATATTAGTAAAGCAAAGATTTAAAAATAGTTAAATTAACTAAAAGAAGTAGACTTAAAAATTGTTAACTTATTTTATGTTTTTCATTTATATGAATATACTTTTTATACTTTAAAGAGTAAACAACGTTTTCATGAATTAAAAAAAGTTTTAATAGATTAAATCAATATTTTATTATAATAATTATTATATCGATATAATATAATTATTATGTTAATCTAAGAGTTTTATAAATCAGTATTTAGAACAATACTAGAAGTATATTGTAGTTTTAATAAAAATTTAATAAAGAATAGCAAAGAATCAAGCAAAAAAAGTATACAACTATAAAATAGAAATATTTTCTATTTTACAAAATATTGTTAGAATCATTAAAGTACAGATTAAGATAGACAAGATAAACACATTAAATTAAAAATAAGAAAGTAGAATATAGATTTTAATAGAAAAATTGAAGAATTTTATATTTTCCTATATCAAAAATTAAAATTATGATTAAAATATCTAATTTAAGAAATTCAGTAAATAAAAAAATATGCTGAATATATTTAGTGAAAAATGCAGTAAAATGTAATTATTATGTTAATATGGTAATGAACTTTTGAGCATCTGATTTCAAGCAGTAATAATAATAATATTTAATAAATAATAATAAAAAAAACTAGAAATATATTAGTTAAAACTAGAATTCGTAATAAAAAACAATATTTATCTAAAATTCATAATACCAGTTTAAACATTTTGATGTTAAATTTTTATAATATAAAAATGTTTATGAAGTAACAAGTCTCATTAAATTTTATTAAAAAATTATTGAAATAAATTATTAAAATATATTCAAAAATATATTGTATCTTGGTAAAAGCATCAAATTAATGACAATTTTATTTAAATATTGAACTCAATATTGATATCTTGATATGATTAAATTTATATATATTTGTGTATATTAGATATGCTTAAAATTAATTTTTATTTTTAAAATTCATTATGATGATAACATATAATTAATATAATACCGGAGTAATATTTCTTGGCTGCGTTCACATTAACAAAAGCAACATCACCCCCATTCATTAAACACTTGAAGGTATTCTCCTCTGGTTTCAAGTTCTTATCAATATAATTTGGTTTACACAGAGAGTATAAATTTTTTGGCATTGTCACATTCATTTCACTGAGTCCATAGACGCAGCTTTGATTGAAAAACTGCGATATAGCCTTGTCGTCCGAGCAATCCCAATAAGAGGAGCTGTTTCTTAATACGGAGAAAAAAGAATTCCAACCTATTACAAAAGATCAAATGATTAAATTTGATTTTAAAGATTTCATTTGTAATTTTATACCATATAAAATTAAAAATAAACAAATTTTTTATCAATTTTGTATTAACAATAGAAATCTTAATATTGGTAAAATAGACTAGAAATATGGTGTACTTTAAAAGATCAAAACCTTTAATTGTAAAAATTTCTAAAATTATCATTGAAATGGCTTAATTAAAACATTTTAGTACATATAAATATACATTACTAAATCAGAACTTTAATTTTATGTTTTTGAAAAATCTGTTTTAAACTTATTAAGTTTTCTAATAAAAATTATAATATATATATATATATATTTTATTAAGTAATTTAGTATAATCAAATCATTTTCTTAATATAGGATATATTCATTTTTTATTTACACTAAAACACTAGAGATAAAATTAAAGACAGTATAACTTAATTTAAAATTTATATGTCAATAAATCACAACTAATTTTACATATTTTTTCAATTCAGTTTAATAAAACCAATGTTTTTAGAATTCTTATTATGAAATATATTTTAATACATTATTACAAAGACATAAAATAATAAAGCAAAAAGGTATTTTAAATAAAATTGTACTCGTACCTATGCTTTTATAACCCGTAAAGCAAGCGTTTGAGCCTTTCAAATCAATAAAATTTTTAAATTTTGCATCTTTCCTAACAATAGCAGCATATCTACTTGCTTCTAGATCTTTATTTGAAATTAAGTGAGCTATTGGTATCAAATCCATACTGCAATTAAGAAAAAATAAGTATTAAATTTTTTATAAAAGAGTAAATATGAAGTAAAAAGTAATTTCTTAGTATATCAATTAAAATATTCTTTTAAATATTTAGTATTTTTTAATAGAACTTATTTCGTCTTAAAATATGGTATATTTATTAAAAATTACACTTATACTAGAGAATTTAAATTTTTTAATTCATTATTATTCATTAAATTATTCAATTATTAATTAATATCCAAATTTCTAACGTAAATTATTAAAAATTAAATTGTAAATATATTTCACAATAAATAGATATTTCGCGATTTTCAATAATATGAAACTATCAATAAAATTATCTATAAAATTAGATCTATAAAATTCTTTTTAAATTGACGAATATTATATACTTTATATATTGTGTATATACATTATATAATTTTATATTATAGAAAAATAGACCTTCTCGCGTGTAACTCTTCTTCTGGCTTGGCTATATAAATATCACAACGATGATCTAATACTGCTTGGATTATTGATTGTTTGTCTGTCTGTTGAATGCAAGAAATTTTTGGTTGTATATCGACCGCTAATGCCGCTACCTGCATCCAACCGCATTTATTCGCCTCGATGTTTGAAGAAACACACCAGCGAACTGTTCTTTCTGGTGAACAGTATGAATACACTTTCGAACTTTGATAACCCTGAACTTAAATAAAATTCTGTCATAAATTTATTACAATTGGATTATTTAATATGAAAATACAAGACATATGATATAAATATTTTATACAAAATTTTAACAATAAATATAAAATTTAATATATGGTATGATTTTTAGAATTTATAAGATATTTCCAAATTAAGACCTAAAAATTGTTTAGAACATTTTTTTCTATAAATAAAATATTTATAGTTACTGAAGTTAAATATATTTTATTAGTATTATAATATTCAAATTACTGTTTATATTACTAATTTTTCATTCGTAATTGATACTTTTTATACTCCGAAAAGAACAATTAAAAAAATATTTATAGAAGATTCTAAGAACACCGTACATTTAATGCAAAAATTTTAAATTATTTACATAAATATCACTGTTATTAATAAATAATTTTAGTTTCAAAAATTTAAAATTTGAGTTTAAATTTAAATTTAATTACAAAGCTAAAATATCGGAATATTTTTAATTTATTATATTCAATGCATATGTATTTTGTTTTATATAACATAAATAATTATTTATTTTCAAAATTTGATAGCGATTTTTTTTATTTATAATAATTAGTAATTGCATATATGCTGAAAAAATTCTTAATTTTTCAAATTTTCAATTTTTTCAATTTTTGATTAGTTACGTATTTCTTTAAAATACATATGCTAGTTTTAAAAAAATGGCTTTAGAAAAACGAGTTTAAAGTTTTAAATATAATTTTCCATCATTTTTAATTGTATCTATTAAAATTAACATGTTTACATTCAATAGTTAACAAGTAACTATTAAACGAATTAGAAATTTCTCTCCTACTTTACTTATCACTTCTAGGGTAACTTCATAATTAATCATTTCTTTGTTAGATCTATTTAACTAATAATCAATATAAAGTATAGACAAATGTTTAAAATCATGTAAAATTTGTAAACATTTATGTTTGTAATAGTTATATCACTAAAAGAAATTACTCTAAGAATATTTGTCATTGGCAAATAGTAATTATAATTAACTCATATTACATTTTTTAATTGCAATTGATTTAAATAAAATGAAAAAACCATCTTACAAACTCTCATATATTCTTCAGGCGTTAATGGTGGTACCACATTTGTCAAATGCGAAAATTTGTACGAAGCATGAATTATTGGATAAAATTCTTTTCCACTACTTCTCATATCCGTTACACTTTTTAAAACACGATCAGCAAGTTCACTAGAATGAATGGAAAGGTAAAGATTAATTAATTAAAAAAATATTACAAAACGTGTCATCAAATTTTTAAATATTGAGAAATAACATATTTCTGCATTTTCGCTATTTTAATTACCTTTATTATTACATTTATCGTTTACATAAACTATTTAGAATTAAAAAAAAATCCTATATTACCTTCTTGCTACAATGGTTGCTCGTGGTTCAGCAATCCACGTGCAAGTTTTATTTATAGAAAGTGGAATAAACATTCCATCTGGACAAAGAAGACTAAATCCATACGATGACATTTCCTAATGAGGAAAGAATAATTTAAAGAAAAATTTTTTCTTTTTATGTTTTATAAAATAAATATTACTGAAAATTTAAACCAAATTTAACCGGAAATTTTAAAATGAAAAGTAAAAAAAAACACATTAAAACAATACCGAATCACTCTAAACTGGTGACTACTTTTAATATATAAATTGTTATAATATAGATGAAAAATAAATCGATATATCATTCAAAAATAATATAATTCAGAATTTTATGTTAAAATATTTTCCGAAAAAAAATTGAAATACTATTAAAATTTAAAAATTCTGTAATTAAATATTTAACAATGTATATTAAAGTTTTATGTCATAAATTAGTTAAAATTCATTATTACTAATTCATTAACTTGAAAATTTTTATTATATTATTTAATTATAAGAATTATTAAAATCATAAGTAATTAATTCGGAAGTATTGCAAAATTATTTCAACAAAATATCAGTAATAAAAAATGAATACAATTCCAATACATATTTATGTTAACAATACAGATAAATGGAATCAATAAAAAATTAAAATATAAATAAGTTCATTAAATATATTTAAAAGATTTAAAATGTTTAAGAATGAATATATTACAACCCGAAAAAATTCTTTATATGATTTTTTTATTTTATAAAATTTGAAAAAAAACCTTAAAAATTATTTGATTTATTATATTACTTATCATGTATTGCAGAATGGTAAAAAATTTTTAAATATATAAAAATTTCCAGACTATGAATACAGAGCTTCTTTTCAATTAGTATTTGTTTTTTATTTTTATTAAAAAACAAGTGATTTTTCAATTACATGATATTTTATGAAAATATGTACAATTTTATGAAAAATGCGCGTGTGAAAAATATGTATAAATATAGTATGATTTATATTGATTAATAAATAGAAGAGAAAATATATATATAGATTAAATATTATTTTACTGACACACCAAAAACACTGGAAAATATATTGCTTCACAGATATACTTCAATTCCATTCGAAATGAAATTCATAAAGGCTGTAAAAGCTGTGTTAAAATATTTATTAAAAAATATGAGCACAAAATTAAAAAATATTTTATTATCACTGAATTTAAGACTAGATTGTAGAAAGTAAAACTTTTCATGTTCTTCTTTTACAATTAAAAGAATGAAACATTAATTTATAATTTATTGTGCCGTCAATTATAAACAGCACCATACAATAATGAAAAATAAAACTATTTTAAGTTCATTAAATTATACACATTACTTTAATAAAAAGCATGAGTAAAATGAGGGCGTATAAATCGAAGTAACAGTGCTAAGTATTTTACTTATTATCCACAAAATTAATAAAAATTTTAATGCATTAGATTAAAAAACGTGAGCCATAATACATTTTTTTTATAGATGTAATACTTAAAAGTTATGTTCCATGAATGCATATATTTTCTATTAAATTTACTATTGTTTATTCATAAAATATAAATTTGTTATTTAATAATAATTGTTTATATTAAATTAAGTACAGATTATAGTAAGATTCTATTATTAATAGACTAATAATTTCAAAAATGAAACAAATAAAACTCACATTTAATTTTTTCATGAATGCAATAACTGCCTAATATAAAAAATGTAAGCATAAGTCATTTATTGTAAAAAAATAACAAATGAACGATGATTCTAAAATATTCAACTGTGATTACGTATAACTGAATTATATTGATTTTATTAAAATATATAATAAATTAATAAGAATAAAACTTAACCAAAGTCTTATAAGTTATATTAAACCTAAATTTTAAATGTACCCTAATAATTATCTATATCATAATACGTTGCTACCACTAATTTTATATAATTTAGTATATTTCCTTATATGAATATGTACAAAATTTAATGATAGCACATAAAAATTCTATCATATATATTCTATACATATTTAATTAAAAAAATTATAAAGATAATGTAAAATAACAAAAAAAATCTCAAAAGTAACTACGAAATAAATAATTAAATATTTACATTAATTAATTTTGTTACGATACTTTCGATATTATTATCATCATCATCATCATCGTCATCATTATTAAAATCTAATATTTTATTTTAATATTTAGGAATTGCTTATAAAAAAGTAGATTCGGTTTCGTAAAAGAATCTTACTTTTTGAATAGTTTGTTGCTTGATTAGTATTGAAATCATAAAATATGAAAGAAGTAAACACTGTTGAATTCGATTTTGCTCATATAGGATAAAAAAAGTGCATCACAATAAAACCAAATTATCTCTTTCAGATATTTAATACTATTTGTTTACGATTATTTAAGTTATGAAAAATAAAAATACTCTTGGAAATTTACAACAAATTTTGTCATTTTGGTATTTTTTATCATTTTATATCAAACATATTAAACTAAAATTTAAATTGACTTGACTGAAATATCATTGCAAAGAATATATTTTAGTATACAATTAAAAGAACAAAAATAACTATTTTTTCAATTACATGAAACGGTGTTTAATTTTTTCACTCGTGTTATCTCGATAATTTTATTTTATTATATATTACAATAATTTCAAAATATATTCATACATGCAAAATAATTGTCTCAAAAGAAATTTAATTATTTTTATTTTTTATTACAAATTTGCAATACAATCAAAGAAGCTATCTGATAATAACTTATTAAAATAGTAATTATGAAAAAGCATTTTTCGTATGGGTATCTTATAGATTTCAAGATTCATTATAAGTCTTATGTGATCAAAAATAAAAGTAGCATACCTTATTAGCATAATTAAAACAAAATTAAAACACACCTAATTAAAACAAAACCCACACTTTTTTAACCCAATAATCCAAAAGATTTACAGTAAAAGAATTTGAATTAAAGTTTCTTTTAAATAAAAATCAGATTTCCATTTTCATATCATTTCATTTTGATCTTCTTACTATTTAAAAAATACATTTAATGTAAAAATTTTTAAATTAACAATACTTTAATTTTCATCAAAATATTTATTAATATATTTTTCAACTTTTTGGTTTTATCTGAAAAATTTTCAAAATATCTTATATTTTTATTTTAATCCATAAAGTAAATGAATTATGATTATTTGTGATTATAATTTTAAAGCTAACATATCAGTTAAATAGTATCATTTAAAATTTTACAAGCATATATCTGATGATAGTTTATTTTTTAAATTAACTTAAAAATAAATAATTTTATAGGCTTTAAAATTAAATTTCAATTTTTGCTACATCAAATACTAAACTTTTTTTTTCGTAGAAAAATCGGAATATGTTTCATTGTATGATTATAAGACGATACTATTCACTTTTACTAATAACGTCACTTTTAAAAAATATTATTTAATAAAATTATACATAAACCATACCAAAAAATATGGTACAGCAGCGCTTCTACTAAGCCAAGCAATTTCACCAATGTTTTCCAACAAACAGGCTATTGCGCCTTGCATCCCGTAATATCTATCGCCCTCATAACATCCAGATGGACTACCGCAAAGTGCACACAGATTTTTATATTTGGATTCTATAATAATATGGCAACGATATTCATGTACAATTTATATCCTGCTGTAATTATACTACAGTATATTTTATTATTATAAGTATGTATAATCAACAAACTTAATATCCCATCATATGAAGCATCAAGAGTCCAAGGTCCAGCAATACATGCCGATTCGAAGTGACGGGAAAGATCTGCAACTCGATTTTCAAATAAAGTGTACTTGGGGTTACAGTCCTTGTCTACAAGCCATCTTTCAAAGTACTATAAAAAAGAGAAATTATTTTATAATAAAATTATTTGTATATTTATAATTTGTGCAATTTTAAGAATGGATGATACTTGCAGATGTATAATGATACTGATATTTCGGTTTGTAACCCATTTCAAAACCAAGATAACATAATTTTTTGTCTTTTGTAACCCACGTGTTATCAAATTTATTTTTAACGATTGCAATCATTTCCAAGTCATATTGTGGCTTATCTAAAATAAAAAATTTAAATAATAAACATAAAACATAGTAATAACTAAGCTACAAAAAATATTAATCACAATATTTAAGTAAATATTCAAACAAGGAGTTTAAATATTAACTAGAATATTTACGTAAAAATACTAATACTTTATTTTTAATTAAATTAATTAACTAACTTTCTGAAAACATTTTTAATTCGTGTGTTACTAAAATATTATTATAGTCAATGACGCTCATAGCTGTAATAGATAAATCTTCAGGTTCCAATACAGCAAAATCCGCTAATTCAGTAGATAACATTTTTAAACATGAAAGGCTATAAAATATATGATAAATTAATGTAACTTTTGTAGATTTCTGAATATCAAAGAAAAGCATATAAATTGAAAAGGATATATTTACCGATCATCTGCGAGCATACAATTAATTTCGTTTGATTTTTCATTCAATTCTTTACATTTCCGTAATAATACATCATTGGATCTAGATTGTCTTCTTCTAGTGGCACAAAATTTCACTGTTAAATTAATTTCAAATTAAAACTTCTAGAGCTCCGTAACGTCATTTATAAACAATATTTCAAATGTTGCTAATGAAGTCAACATTTTTTAAGTAGAGATTTTAATTAAATCAATTAAACAAATTTATAAATGACAAAAACATATCGCATAATACAATTCAGACATCTTTAAATTTATAAAAAAAAATATTAAATTTTATAATAGCTAAAGTTAAACTTCATTACAAGGTAATCAAGCCTATGTAACATATTTAGAATATTCAAGGATAACTTAACAGAGAATAAAGATAGGACATATTATGTTTGATATTAATAAATATTTTTAATCATTCATAAATCAACAATAAATTAATAATATTCAACTTCTATATGTTTTAGATACTACTTAATTTTCTTAAATATATATATTTATATTTATATTTAATAATTTTACATTCTGACAGCAGAATTGAGTATAAACTTACTCTTTAAATATTTTAATAATTATTTATTAAAGAATTTGAAATTTTCCTCTGGACCATAAAGCTTATAGATGTCTTTTACCGATTTATTTTTAATGTAACAATTTAGTTTGCATTATTTATTATCATGAAACATAGTTTCATTTAGTTCTATTCTCATAATTTAAAAAAAATTAACACAAAAAACATATTAAACGAAAATATTTTATAACTCTATTCACACAAAATAATTCATTCAAGATTATTTATAAAAATATTAATATGAAAAAATGTATAAAGTTGACCGAAACAATTTTTTTCTTAATTTAATGAACGTTTACTTATTCAAAAAGTATAATTAGTGAATATTAAAATTCTACTCATCGTACGAAATGATAATTTGTATTATTATATAAAAATTGTAATTTATATAGTTTGCTTAAATGAATAATTAAAAATAATAAATAAAACTTAAAAAAATAAGAGCATTGTTTTATAATTTGCGACGAATACGTTCGACGCGAGAGGCAGGCACTGCCGTGGATTAAAAGCCGAGAGGATATCGAGGAAGAGACCCGGCTCCTAACGCCCGAAAACTAAGGTGCGAAAAGTGTAGTGTGAGTGGAAGCGTGCGTGCGGCACAGCGGCGGCCGGAGAGTGGAAGCATGAAAGAGAGAGAGAGAGTGTGTACGAACATGTGAATAAGAGTGAGAAAGCGTGCGCGCAACGCAGCGGTGACCGCAACATGGCAGTATGAGAGAGAGAGAGTGCGCGAACGTGTGAGTATGAGTGAGAAAATGTGCGTGCGGCACAGTGTTGGCGGCAGAGTGGAAGGATGAGTGAGTGAGTGAGAGAATGCCCGCGTAGTAGGAGTAAGCGGCCCGAGATGTGTATGAGAGAGAAAGATGAATGAGTTTACTAAAGAATGCATGGGGCCGTGGAGGGGAGCCTTGGCTATGTGTCTAGCTAGCCTAACGCTAGGCTATACGCGAGCAAGCGCGATGCGCTTGCGCCATCACCGCCGCTATTTCCCCGCTACCAACCTGGCTCGCGACCGTCAGGAGAGCGGCTAGGCGGCGCAACCCCTCCACCAAGCCCGCGAGTACGAACGCGTGAGGGGAAGCGCCCACGAAAACATAAAAAGGGCGAGCTCACGTGGAATCGGAAGACGGAGGTGGAGTTCATGAAGTGCGGGTTTCCCGGTCGAGCGACTTTAAGCGCACTGGGAAACTCCAGGAGGAGCGACTTTTGGCGCACGATCCCTAGGAGCGACTTTAGGTGCACCGGAGAATTCCAAGAGGGGGAGCTAGGGAAGCGAAGGCTTTCCGGTCGAACGACTTTAGGCGCACTGGGAAACTCCAGGAGGAGCAACTTTTGGCGCACCTCCCGGGTATAGGAATAGGTCCGCCATCGCGTATCCGGAGACAGCCTTCGAGCTAGACTCTCCCCCCCGCTATTTTCCGCCGCGATAGTGAGATCCCGCCGAGTAAATGCACGTGATACGTCGTCATCGAAAAATAAAACATTGTTATTCCGCCGCACCGATCTTTATTGTAATCTCGCCGTATCGTGTGTGCGAAAATGTCTCACAGTCAAGCTATTATTTCTTTGTTAAAATCCACTGCTTAATATGTAAAAAGCGCACGTCACCGAATGACGGATATCTGAAATATAATCTCACCGTCTAGTATATAAGAAATGTCGTGTAACCATAAACTGTTAAAAATTCTTTGTAAGCGGTGAGCGCACCGCAAAATAAACGTCATTGTAGTTTTATTTAAATAAAAATAATCTTAAATTTAGATTTTAAAAAGTAAAAGAAAAACGCCTTTGTTCATTTCGTCCCGGTCTCTCCGCGCCTCCTCCTCCCTCCACGAACCTGGTACGACCTGGAGCCGTCCAGGACGGGACAGTCAAGGAGCACGGGGGAACCGAGTCACCGCCACCATTAGAAGGACGAATAAACAGGGATGGAGCTGCACGGAACTTAAAACGCTTCGCGTCGCACGGCGTCCGGAAGGACACGCGTTGGGGACGGGACGACACGTTACAAATTTATTCTTAAGTTAGTGATATACTTAAATATTTAATTAATGCATTTATGAATTGATTTTTATATATTTCTTCTAAAATTAGGTAGATATTTAGTTTATACATGTATATTTAATTTTAAAGAATATTTATTTTACTGGAGTATATATATACCAGCTTTCAAAAAATGGTATTTAAAAGTATTTAAATTTTCAAATGTAAATTGATAACTTTTATTAAGAAATAAATTAATTTTCACACTTTAAATTAAAAATATGCCAGAAACAATGATTACTTTAATAGTAAATGTTTAACAATCATATAATTTCATTATAATACTAAATTATATGTAAATATCTTAAAGTATCTAATAATTGAGCTTTATAATAGTATGTGTTAAACGTAATAATATGTTTTTTTCATTTTTAGAAAAGTCTTTCTATATATTATTACTATATGAATATTTACAGTAATAAATTTAAGAAAAATATTAAATAATATTAAATAATATTAAATCATGCATAACTTTTTATTATAATATATTTTTCGTCTATTTTTAAGGGATAAAGATAGATAGATACAATCAAATGAAATACTAAATAAATTTTTAATCAATGATGTGAAATAAATTCTTTAAATATAATAATAAGTAATAGGAAATTTTTATTAAGCGATTCACTTTAAACAAAATCTAACTTAAATTTTAAATGTACCCTAATAATTGTCTATATCATAATACGTTACTACCACTAATTTTATAGAATTTAGTATATATCCTTATATGAATATGTACAAAATTTAATGATAGCACATAAAAATTCTATCATATATATTCTATACATATTTTAGTTAAATAAAATTATAAGGATAATGTAAAATAACAAAAAAAATCTCAAAGTAACTACGAAATAAATAATTAAATATTTATATTAATTAATTTTGTTACGATACTTTCGATATTATTATCATCATCATCGTCATCATTATTAAAATCTAATATTTTATTTTAATATTTAGGAATTGCTTATAAAAATGTAGATTCGGTTTCGTAAAAGAAACTTACATTTTGAATAGTTGTTGCTTGATTAGGATTGAAATCATAAAATATGAAAGAAGTAAACACTGTTGAATTCGATTTTACTCGTATAGGATAAAAAAAGTGCATCACAATAAAACCAAATTATCTCTTTCAGATATTTAATACTATTTGTTTACGATTATTTAAGTTATGCAAAATATTATTAAAATTTCTTTATATTTTAATGTATTTACTGTAAACATACATTACTTTCTAAACAACAAAATTACATAATTGTTGATATTTGATTAATTTTTGTTATTAAATTTTTCATTTAAATGCAATTATAGAAAATTAAAGATGTATGCTGTATAAAAGAGATTGAGAAAAATAATTATTGAAAAAAATTTCTTTCGTTTTTTTACATGTTTTTATGAAAGAAATAAATAAAAATGTTAACATACTTATACTTTACATTGAATTTTAGAAATAATTATGATTTCCTTCAAATAAAAGTCTGACAAACCAGAATAATTCACCATTTTATCAAATTATTGTATATTTAATATACTTATTAATTACATTTGACGTACATATATTCTGTAATTTCTATAAAAATAAATATTTTTACTCTTAAGAATTTTCATTTTCATTGATAGTCTCATCAATATAAAAGCATGAATAGTACGTACGAGCACCAGCATGAACTGCGTGTTCACAAAAATGCAAAGTTGAATACACGAAAAATATCCACAAAACTTTCCGAGCCATATTTAACTTGAACTTTCGTTTAACGAAATATATATATGAGAGTTTGAACGTTATTTACTTAACACTTTCAGTATAAGTCTACCTATATTTTCACTTTCATCGATGTCATGATGTAAATGCTATAGACAAAAATTGCAACTTCGTTATAAAATTGGCTACCATACGCGTGGCTTTATGAACGACTACATCAGAATTGAAGTTTCGGATGAGAAACGGCTATTGCGACAACGCTGGCACTGATTCTGTACAATAAATGAGCGCTGAAATATTCTATAGACTGCAGCTTACGTTGCAGTGGGGGAAAATCGCGCGATCGTTGCTTTGGTCAAATTTTGATGTATAACTTATGTATTTTATTTCAGCATAAGAATGTGCAACGCACACCAATGCGCAAAATACTGTCCATAGTCATACTTTCTTTAATTTTGTACAGATTCAGTATCTTTCAAATGTGAAATGTTGCTTAACTACTTAATTAAATAAAAGTAGTATATCTTATTACAGTATAATCCTACGGATTCAGTACAACCTGTACTAGTTATATATTAATATTTCTTGTTTTACGTAGATTATTTATATAATTTAAAATATAGACTTTTATTTATTTACCATTTAATATAGACTTCCTTACCATTTCAATTTCTAACAGAATAGTTAACTTATTAAGCAAAACTCGTAAAATATTGAAAATATATGCAAATTTGTCTTTTACAAGTATTATATTACATATAGAAAAAAATTCCTTATCAATCCGACCTTTTACTTTCTTTTAAAATAGCTTTTAGTATTCATATAATATAAATATTATTTAAATGCTAGAGAATTACTGCCATTAGACTAACATTAAATTTCATGAAAATTAATTTTTAGACTTAATAAAATAATAATAAATCTTTTTCACTTTTTAAAATTGTTAAAAAATATAGAATATTAGTGTAACATATTCATAATGATATCATGTAATATACACAAACTTTTGTGAATTTTTATTTATATTTGAAATACTGATTATGTTGTTACACTTATAAAAATAAAATTTCAAATCAATTATATATATTAAAGTTGTTAACGTAGTTTCATTAACAAATATAATTGAAGAATCAATTTAATATTTTAAAATATAACTATTTTGTTTACATTTTATTATATTTATTAATTATTTAAAACATTAATAAGTTATCACTAAATATTTTTAAAATATATTGTTCTACTGAAATTATTTTTACATTATAATGCGCTACAGGTTTATATTACTTACTAGAAAGTTCCTTATTACCAATATTGAAAATATAAAACATTATTTCATTAAATTCTCATTAAAAATATAAGGTGAGAAAGCAGAAGTTCAATCAGTTAGGCATTTATATTTTACCTGGATAGATTGATTTTTTAACTTTAAATGTGAATATTGAAACATATTATCAAACTTTAAAAATCTAACAGAATATGAAAATTTATTAAAACTTTTATAAAACTATTTTAATAAATTTTGAACTGAGCTATAGTATTTTAAAGAAATTATAAATATTAAGATTTATAATTATAGAATCTTATTAAAACTTTAAGATTCTATAATTATAATTAATTTCTTTTAATATTTGAAACATTTAAAGGAAGAAACGTCATTACAATAGGTTGACCTTTCTATTAATTGAAAAACAGTAGAGACTTAAAATGATTTATAAGTAATTATTATACTTAAGTTATTTTTTTCAATAATATTAAAAAATCAATTTAATATAATATAAAAAAAGTATTAAATATTAATAAAACTCATGTGTATATAAAAAATAATGAACCACTCTTATGTTTATTTATCTCTGCACTACATGAAACAATGATAGCAATATAAGTTTCAGTACTACTGATAACATTAATAACAAAGCAATAAAAGCTTTAAATGAAAAAAATTAAAAACAACTTATATCAATTAATAATTTCAATAATAAAATTAAAAAATAATAAAATAAATTTTATTATTTTATTAAAATTTTTAATTTATTAAATTTAATCATTAAAATTAATCTAATTAATTTTATGTAAAAAATAATAAAATAAAGTTTAATGATAAAATATGATAAAAACATATTAAATAATTATGAAAAATATTATTATTTACACATAATTATTTTAAAGAATATAAATTATTTTTTTAATATAAGATTAAAATAATTATAAGTAAAAAAAAATTATTATAAACAATAATAAATAATCTTTAGAAAAATTATGTGAACATTTCGCTTGAAATTGAAAATTTTGTATTAATTTAGACAATATTTATTCATTAAAACAAGAATTTTTTAAAATATTTTTTTACCATAATACAAAATTTTCAATTTTATAAATACTTATAATATTTTATTTCTGTGAACGTATAAAGTTTTCTATATTTTTTATCATATTTGATAATTGCAATACAAATTAGCTAATTTTTTAAGTATACAATATAATAAAGTACGATTGTTCTTTATACCAAACGTACACGTTTGTTTTATAACACGTTTTGTTAAAATTGTCTTACTGGACTCATTAATAAATATATGTAGAAAAGCGGAACAAAGGACTTACTCGGTATATATAATGATTGCATATTATTTTTGCCATTTTGAAAAATTCGTTTGTAACAAACTATGGTGAATAGTCGACGAGTTGATATAGTAACCAGATGGCTATTAATGCTCATATTATTAACATTTTAAATTAAATTTAAATATTTTAATAATTGTTTAATATTTGATTAAAACTTTTGTATTTATCAGATTCTAAAGAATCAAATATTTATATAGTTATATTCAAAATATAAATCTAATGTATAGAATATTCATCACACATTTGTGTTGTGAAAATATTTTTATTTGTTTAACTATATTCGCTCAAAGTTGCAGGTACGGATGTATTTATCAAATTCTTATTAAAACATTGAAAAAAATTAAATAATTACAATTTTTATATTAGTAAAAATAAAAGGTTCATATTACCTTGTAGTTTTAAGAATTAAATGTAACTTAGAAAATGTTTTTCATTATGTTTCTTAAATGCACGTATAAATTGGTACAAATTTACGATGAAAAAAGATATAATTATATGAAAACTGTAATACAAATGAAAGAAATATAAACTTATAGAAAAATCTTTGAATTAGTAAATTATTCTTGATCTAAAAATATAATTATATAATATAAAAATAGCAAATCTGAATTAACAATAAAAGTTAATTGTAAAAGTTATTTGTAAAATATAATTTTTTAATTTAAAATTGTAAAACAACAGTTGAACGTTAATCTAATTAATCAAGCTGAATCAGTTAACCTAATAGTTTTAATTGTATTAAAATTTAAATGTATTAATTGTATTAAAATATTATGAAAATAATTCAAATAGTAAGTGCGAAAAGACTACTTATTTTTTTATTTACAAGCAACACAATACATTCACCTATAGAGCATCCGATAAATGTTTATAACTTAGTCCTACAAAAATTACTTCAAAAAACATATTTTTCATATAATTAATGAATAAATGTTTGTAATAATTTTATAATTTTAAATGTTAGTTAAAATTATTACTTTTTAAAGAAGCGGATCAAGTTGAAAATTGGAAGGTTTAGTTTGAATTACGGAGCAGATTCACAAATGATTACTTTTATCGACTGCTTGCAAATATAAATATTTAAATTTATATTTATGAAATAAATGTAACAATTTAATCAATTTATTAAAAAATATTTATTAATTTATTCAAATTCACAATATGAAAATATAAAACAAAAATGGTCTAGATTATCAAAATGTTTACAAATTGATGTTAAAGTGTAAAAAATAGAAATAGCAATGTATTTTTGTTTAAAATAGTATACATATATATTTTTACACATTTTATTTTGATTGACGTTCTTAAAATGTTCACTGTTTGTTTATTCTTCACTATTTGTTTGTATTATTGTCATTTGAAACGGTTGATATACATGATAGATTTTATAAAGATATTTTAATTTTAAAATCTATTTTCAAATTATAACGTTGAATTATTTAAAAAAATTTATATTTATTTTGAAAGGCCTTATTGCTTCACATATGTTAATAATATCAACTTTAACGTATTATGTATTTATTACTACGCTAGATATTTAACATTTAATTAATTAATGTTAAGCATTGTTAATTTGTAATATTAAAAGTAATTATTTCTGACTGAAAAGAAATTTTTTATTTATTTTAATGTACTATTTTGACTTACGGCATAATATCTAATTAGATGATTATTTAACTTTCTAATGATTCTATTGCTTCTTTTAGAAATTTGATACAATATTATGTTACCTGTATAGATGCTTAGACTTATGTTGCAATTTCAGATTTCAAAGTACAATTAATATTTGTGTAAGAAAAAAAGGAAACAACAAGTCATTTTTTATATTTTAAATAAATATTTGTTACAGTTAATTTCATGAAAAGTAATTCCAAACAATATTATTTATATACTAAGAGAACAAATTTAGTTACTAGCTCTATCAAATACATTTTACATTATTTGTGTTGTAATTCTAGTTATTTTATTGTATTTTCAACCAGGCATAAGATTTAATGTAGCATTGAAGATTGATTAATCGTTCTTCCATTATTTTTTAATTTTTTCTTATCTATAAATAAACTTATATGATTATATTTTGATCAGTTTCATAATCTAAAATATAATTAGAAATTTTTTTTCATTGTGATAGAAAGCAGTTAAGTTATAAAAAGTGTTTAAGAAATTATCTAAAATTGTTAGGAATATAAAGAAAGTTTAGATTTTTCTATATCTTAGAGCTGTATTACTATTAGTTTGTATAAATTTGTTGTTGATCGTTTATTTGAATTTATCAATAATTGTTTTCTGTAACATTGCGATATCAAGTTGTCTACTTACTCTGTCTACTTTCTTATATGCCTAAGCTCTACACATATGAAAATTACTTTAGCCATGACACAACGAATGATTAATGACGAAACTTTAATAAAATCAAAGTTACTACTGACTATATTATTCGAAACTCTTTCCCCAAACCCAAAACTCCATAATGTTTTTATATGTATATATGTTAGAATTATACATTTATATTTATCATATATATAATTATAATATTTATGCCGGTACACATATTCATACATACACTTTTACACATATATATTTCTATTTGTAACAAAAAAATTTTTTTTTCACACTTTTATTGTACATATTTTGAATACTGAAAAATATTCAAAAAAAATTTACTAACAGACTTGATTTAAATAAGGATTTTAAATTTAATATCAAAAAAGATATGGGTGTATATATATAATGCATTAAAATGTAGTAATTAATGAATAAATGTAATTAATGAGTAAAATCATTTAAGATATTGTGTATATAAAAATATTTAACTCAACAGAATTCATGAACATAAAGTTATCTTTATAACTGCTGTATACGTCGCAATAAAAGCTTAATATAAAAATTTTATATAATACAATATTTTTTTGTATTATATATACTACTCTCATAGGCTTGTTGTGATAGCATAACCGCTCTCTTTCATGTCGCCTTCTCTCGTTTTTGTACACTTGTACGCCACTGCATAAAACATCAATTCGCGTTCTTTACCTTTCTTTATTTTCTACTCCTAGTAAAAAGAATTTTTAAATATTACATAATATTAAATTAGAAATTTATTATCTTTATTTTTATTCGTATATAAAATATTATTTTTGTTATATATATTACATTTATGTACAAAAATTTATATATAAAACACATATTATAATATTTTAAATTCTTATTTATTCATAAGATTTATAATTATGAATTACGAATTCTCAAAAATTTCAAAATCATATTTTACTGCAAAGTATTGCACGGGACGGCAGTACATAATAATAAAATTTCAGTTGTACATTGTATTGTAAATATCCATAAATTTTTAAATATATAAAGTCTATTTTAATCGTTTCTACATATTATAATTAATATATTTCTTTCCGCATTGCAGCAAGAGGCCTAATATTGCTGATTATACTTGTCTATTTATATTTGAAGATATTCATCTTCTATGAATAAGTAGAATTTTAACAGCTAAGCATATCAACCATTATGATGGATATCGAAAATGACATCCTACCACTTTTTAGACCGCCAATAGAGCCAAATTTTGGCTTACTTGTTGATCATTTTTGTATCGTCAATTTCAATAATCATGTTCCTTTCTATGAAGGCAATGAATTTCATTTTAAAAATGGTACTTTTGCCCCTAGATTAATGCTAGCTTTAATTTTTTTATTCCTTTGTTATTTCAAAGTCACACTGTGTGATATCTCGTGTAATACTTTTAAAATAGAAATTAGAAAAAAATGGTTACAAATTAATATATGAATATATGAATATATATGTATTGATAGAATACATGAACCTCCTTAGAAGTACATGGTAAAATTCACTTTTCAAAGAAAATATATTTTAAAGCGGTCATCACATCAAAATCAAATGTTTTTATTGAATATCTCTAAATATTTATATCTCTAAAAACATCCAAATTAATTTTTTTTTAATATTCGAAACTTTTTAGATGTATTTTCTGTTTAAATCTTATACACTACTATTTATAAATTACATACGTACGTCTTAAATTGTCAATTTAATTTATGTACATGTTTGAAACGTTAATAGTGCTTTAAAAAATCAATCAACATTTTTTCCTATGTATTAAGTTTAAAAAGGGAATCAATATTTACTATTGCAAAGTAACATATAACACCAAATTTATATTAATAAATTTAATAATATTTAATAATCTTTTTTGTTTATAAATACTTACAAATATTCTTTCACCTTATTAACTAAAAATTATTATTTTTTAAAAATATAAATATTATTATAAACTATTTTGAATATTAAATACTTAGAGTTATCCTTTGAATATTTTAGAATATCATTAATTTTCTTTAATCATTGTACGATATCAAGTTATTATACTATAGAGTGTAATACATTGAAATTTAATATAAATTAAAATTTCATTTTATTAAAATTATTTCTTAATAATTATTTAATATAATGAATTATGGGATGCAAATAAATATTATATAACTTTTTGATAACATTTATTTTTTACAAATAGTTAACAAAAGTATCAAGTAAAATATAGAATATATTGTAAATTAATAAAAATATTCCTACACACTTTAATATAAATATATTTCATTAATATATACATCTAGTTAATTAAAATGTTTATAAACAAATATCTTACATACAGAAAATATTTTTTTTGCACAGATAATAACAGCAAACGAGTGTAAAATACTAAGTAATATTATTACTAAGAATACTAGTATCATACAGTACTAACATCATAAGATAATACAAGGCTGATTCAATACAGCAATATCCAATTATTGCAATCATAAATGTAAGAATAAAGCAATAAATTCTTATGAGATACTGAATATTTTATACAAGTAAAGTTAAAAATTAATTTTGTATGATGTGAATTCAAACATAATCTAATTAATTACTAGCTTTATAGAACATATTTTTATCAAGTCTACTATTTTTATCTATAGTCTTAAACGTTAATTTCAGTTATTCAAAATTTGATTTAAAAAATATTATTCAAAAAGTTTCTATCGAGCGTTTTTGCCTAAATATTTATAACAATTAATGTTACAGTTGTTGTAATTTTGACTAAATTTTTAATAAGAATTAATCCTCCAATAACCTTAATTGTAACATGATTTTAATATATTTCCTTAATATAAGCTCAATACATTAATTAAGTCGTACTCAGAAATATATAAACTTTAAATTAAATAATGATTCTCATTAATTGAAAAAAACATATTTTTGTAAGCTTCTCATATTATAATTATTTCAAAAATATAAATTACTTATAGTGATTAAAAATTTTATTAAAATATAATTGAAATAAGAGTGAATAATTTATGTTAATGTTATAATAATAAACTGAAATTTATTTTCGAAGCATTTCTTAAAATTTTAATATATAATTATTTAATAAGATATGGTGATAACAAATCTTTTGAGGATAAAATATAATGTGTGTATATCAAGCATATAAATAAAAACAAAATACTAATAAATTTTTTTATTTAAAAAGAGTCGAATATGGGACAAATGAGTTGTGGGCGGCAAAGGGTTCAGGGTTCAATCGGTTTTTACATCATAGCTTTTATAACCAGTTACGCGATGGATTGGTGGTCAATCAACAATACTATGAAATCTTGTATACTGGCATTCATACTTATTTTTATTTATTCCACCATCGAGTTTCTTGTTACTCAAGTTGTAGGTAAAGTCATTTTTTATTTTTAAAAATAGTTCATGTATTTACTAATACTTACATTTAAAGCCATATTTTATTGATAGAAATTTGAATAAAAACTAATTTTTTATAGAAATAATAATATTATAAGTATCAATGATAGTAGAAATATATACAAATATTATAGACATTTAATTTCTTTTAATTTACAAATTATTACCTAAGTAGTATTAGTATATAATAATAATTTAAAATTTTTTATTAAGATTTGTATGAAATTTAGATAATTAGTGTAATAAATAGATTTTTATCTCGTAGAATACAACAAAAATCTACTTCAGATTCAGAGAATATAAGACTAAACGTATTTAATAATTCTAAAAAAAGTTTTCTACATAGATATGTAATATTGATAAATATATATATGCATGTTTAATTTGAATATTTATCAATACAATTTCTTTAAACATATGATCAAAATAATTTACTTAAATGTGTAAAAAATATTATTAAAAATAAAACATCAATATTTAAGACTTTTATTATTACTCAATAATTTGATTTTGGTAATTTATTAATTTAATGAATATATTTTCCTTTTTAAAAAGTAATACAAATTTTGAAAATTAAAGTAAAATATTTAAATTTTATGAAAATTTGTAGTAAATTTGAGCAATTTATAATTTTTATTTATTTGGAATTAATTAAAGAATTAATTAAATTAAAAATTAGTTGTTATAAAATTAATTATAAATAAATATTACTCTGATAAAATTTAAAAAGTTAAAATTTAAATATTTATTTTATCAATATTTTTGAATTCGTCAATTTCTTACCAATGTTATGTGCATTTGATACTTGCTCGCCTGCTCGATTCCGAACGACAAAATCATGGAGATTATAATTCGAATAAAGACCGCACCGCGATTAAAGTGAAAGGCCATTTATTTCCTAAAGAGATGTCCTTGACTTCGTTTGTGTGGCAATCCTCAGATATCACGAGTGACTGGTTCGGTACAATAACGAGTGACCAATCTGAGATATAACGTATGAACGATTGAATAACGAGTGATCCATATTCTCCCTTTCGTGTCCTATTTAGAATCCTCTCCCCATCTACTCTACCCACTACACGTTTTGCGAAAAGTAGCCCGAGTTTTCCGGCCGCCATATGTGAGATCAAAGACTAAATTAGTTTATTAACTTTTATAATTAAACAGAAATCTTTAAACATAAATATTTTATAAAGAATTTTCAAACTACTTTTATTGGCAAAAAAACTTATCGTAGATGCCAAAAATACCCACCGTTAAAGGAATTCTTAAAGATATTGTTGAATCAATTGAAATAGCGGTAACGATTTCTTTTGATTTATAATCATAGCGGATATTTTGGCTAGTTTCATGATATATTTTCTATTCTAGCAAGAAAATTTTTATTTAACTAAAGTTATAAGTTAAAATTTGAAAGCGCACAATTAAATTTTATTTGTTTTATATAATTTATTTTACTGAGTTAATATATTCGGAGAATAAGAAGTGAAAGATAATTACAAAATATGTCAAACTATAATTTAGATACTTTTTGTAATACATTTATCATTAATTTACACAAAATAAAGTGAATATATTTATAGAATATTAATTATAAATTCTAAAACGAAGATTGAAAATTTATAAATTACAGATTAATATTATTATCAATATTTTATTAGTCGAGTTATAAAAAGGTACGCCGTATTCAGTATAAATAAGTAGAAAGTGATATTTTAGATATTTTATTAGAGATTTACAGAAAAAATCTGATATTTGTAATTAAAAACATAATTTATAAGGTACGTATTATGTATTTACTTCAAGTAAATAGAAAATATATAACAAGTATTAATGAGAAATTATCAACATCGTGTTTATTATTGATTTTATTGTTAGTATTGATTTAATTGTAGTTTAGTGAGACTTATCATTTTTTGTATGAAAATAAAATTTAAAACTAATTTACATTTTCTCCTTTCTATATTTAATTTTTTTATTAATTAACAAAAAAGATACGTCAGTGTTGACCGTATTAATAAGTCAAATGTATTATAAGTAACTGTTCACTAATATTTTCCAGATACGTCGAAAACATTTTCAATTTCGATTTAATACTTTTTACGGAAATATAAGCCTTTTTCAATAAATACTAATGAAAAAATTGTGAAGTCAGAATACTCATAATCCATCACTATCTACGATCTTTCTTGTAAACTAAAAATATTAATGTGAACATGTTGAAAACATTTTATAAACTGTTAATTTATTTCTAGGTAAATACATAACAATTTTTGTTTATTTATTTAAAAATTAAAAAATTACATACTTTAGGTATATAGAAGATTTTATTTACTCTTATTTACACCAGATTAAATGAATTCCAAATTGACAATTTTTGTTGAAACTTTAGAAGGTGAAGTCATATTTATTTCTTTGTCAGATATAGATTAGATCTTGTTTTTGAAACTAAAATTGATGAATACAATCAATTTATTCTCTATATTTTAGAATTTAAAAGAATTTTAATGGATAACAATAATAATTAATAATACGAAAAATTTAGATTGGTTATTTAAAATATTTTATAAGAATTTTAAATTTAGAATACTATATTTATTAAACATTTTCTAGTATAATTTAAAAGTAATTAAATAATTAAATAATAGATTAGGTTCTTGATTAAGGTTCACGGTTGAATTGTTTAAAATATTGTAAAAGTCAAGTATAATCGTTAATAAGCGTTAATCTCTTAAGTAAAAAGTTAAAAGCATCCATTTGAATAATAAGAAGAGGTCTTCATATATATTGTTATTATAATTCATTGTATGAAAAAAAGTTATCTTTTTTACATTTTTTAATCGCTATTAGTTTTTTTTATGTTTATAAACAAAGAAAAACTCAATAGTTGTGGGTACAGAACAATGTCTATTATAACGCAAAAGGTTAAAAGTGGAAATATTAATTATATAAAATAAATAAATGATATAAAACAGAGTAAAATAAAATGAAATCATTAAATTTCAAAAGACAGAGACTACGTTGCAGAGATTAGATATAATGGTGTTTTATCATTCGCACAAAATTAGAGAAAGATCTCAATAAAAACGACATATGTGATGAAGTATTAATACGACCGGAAAAAGAGACTTCTAACAACGGCACTTAATTGAAGTCATATTTTCATCCAAATCTACAAAGAAAATTATCATCGTGAAAGAAAATTACTTTATTTATTATTAAGTTTTACAATGGCAAATAATAAATCGAAACATTTATTATTAAATACTGTATTAAATATAAAATTCTATGAAAATTTATTAACAGTATAGAAACAGTTTGTTTGTCAATTTAATCGATGTTAATAACACGTATTTTATTTATTCTGGCAAAGAATTATAATAATTTCCATATTGTATTGGATTATATTTATGAAATTTAGAAAATTTAATTTAATAATAATAGAAGAAATGAACATTGCAAGCATAACAAACGGTAGTCATTTTGAGAATTTTACAATCTCTATAGCATGATATGTTTAGATATCAACTGCACGTGTATTAACAGAAAGGAGCAAGTACCAAAAGAATGTGCTCATTAAAGTAGTGTTGTTTAATCTAATATGTTGCTTGGTGTCAATTTTAGTCCGAATTAAAGTATTGCTCAAACAGATTCACAGAAAGAGATTAGAATGAACTTTTGGAAAATTATCTTAAATAATTCTGAGAAAACTTTTACCTTCAATTCTCTGATCTTGAAAATAAACGTATCCCTCCATAATTTGTCATAAACCGATCAAACCAAGGCGTATGAAAATGACGAATTAGGAGCCGTACCAAGTGGGGATTATTAAACGTATGTGTGAATATCATGTTGTAAAAAAATCGATGAAGGAAACGAATATGTAATAGAATGGTTTCTTGTGAAAAAATATCTTAAACACTAACGCTGTAGGAATAAAAAAGGTAAATGTATAAATATCTGAGATAATTTGTAATGAGAGTTTGTCTTTCTTCATTATTCTCTTGATAGATAAGTATTCGGAGTATTACTGCTACTGATGAGCGCATTTTTCTATCAGTCTATACAGATTATATAGGCATAAATACAATATGATGCGATACATTAGTCAGCAAATCTCTTTTACAATCTCAAGACTGCAAAACGTAAAATGAAAATTAAAAGGATGATAAATTAAGATAAATTAGTGGTAGAATTCTTATAGACTATTGGAGAGTTACTTACCATTTAAATAAGCTATAAGTGTATTTACATAAGCAATGCAGATGATGCAGGTCTGGAGATAAAACTACAGAAAAATTTCTCTGTCATTAAATTCTTGTAAACCTAAAACTAAAATGTATAATAAGTCCTCTGAACGGACTTTTTCAGACTGAATTCCATTTAAAGTTTATTTGTCAGGTCTTTAAACTCATCAAGTACAAAAATTAGACTCTAGGAGACTGAACAAGACATTAATAATTCATAAAGATATTAATATAATACGATGGTCTATTGCCCGAGTGTTTATTTAGGTTGTCTTAAACACGGAAATCATCGGATCTTCATGATTTCTATTTACTTAGATATAAAATACTTATATATATATATATTGACATTTCAGAAATGAACAGTCTACTACATTATTCCTTCTTTGAAAAAGTTCCATTATAGAGAATAATAATGTAGTAATTGTATTTCTTTTTGTTTTTTTTTATATGATTTTTTATATGATAATTTTATATGAAAATTCAATAAATAGAGACATGTATAAGATTATCCATTTAAATTAAAATAGTAATTTTAATTAAATAATAATTCAATAAAATTAATTAAAGTTTTAATAAAAATATTTCAACTTAATGTTAATATAAAATATTTTAATATTCGAATAATAGTTTCGAAAAATTGTAGGAAATTTGAATTTTATTTTATTTTTGAGTTCTACAACATGATAATAATCTTGGCTTGGATAATTTTGATTTAATGAAATTCTGATACAAAAAAAACTCTAGTTGATATATCAGGATAACCCACAGCACATGGATTAATAATAGAAAAAATTCCAATGACTACATCATTATGAACGACTGGTCCACCACTATCACCCTTATTATACATTCAGTTCAATTAAGATCAATGTTATTAAATTATAATTTACTTTTACATACTGTGAAATTATCTACGTAAAATCTAATAACATTAAATTCAAATTAAATGTAAAAATATAAAACTAATTTATATTGTAAAAGTTATTTAAATAGCGTAAAGAAAGAATATTTGAAAAATGAGCGTAATATATTATCTTAAAGTTATATTATCTTAAAACTTCAATCTTATTAAAATTTTCTTAATTAAGAATAATAATAATAATAAATAAATAGTCACTGATAATAATTTGCAGTAGGTAGAAGGTTGTGTTTAAACATATTCTTGTATCAATATATTCAATACATATGAATGATAATGCTTATTTTAAAATAAAAACTAATTAGTTTTATTTTTCATCTTATTATAATATTCTTTATTAATATATTTGAATTAAAATAATACGAAAAGAAATTTTATGGATATTTTTTAATTAATTATTTTTGTATAAAAAAGAAATAGAATTGTAATTGTAAATAATAATATAAATATTGAACTTAAAATAAGTTTATAGAGATTAAAGTAGTCTTTTAATTTTCACTTTTTGAATTTTTTCGTTTTGTTAATTTCAATACATTACAAAAACTTACTATACATGCACCAACTCCTATTTTCTGAAACGTACAAACTTGTTCATCATGAACATTAAATGAAATACATTTTGAACATTCAGCATTGTATATAATTTTCACAGAAGATTTTTGTAATATTGCAGAACCTGAATCATCTGAAATCAATTTTCGTCATCAGCCAATAATCATGACAGTAGTTTCATTTTTAATATTTTTTGTTGGTAGTTTTATCTTATTTACAAATTCATTGAAATGCATACATCTATCAAGCTATAAAAAATTAAAAATTCATAGTTTTATATAGGTTAGAATTGTATTCTATTCGTACAGAATATAAAATTAAATCGAGAATATACAAAATTAAAAATAGTACGTAATTAAGAATTGATGAAACTGTGTTTTATATAGTAGCGTAAAAGTTATTAGATTACTTAAATTAAGATAGATTAAGCATAAATTTTTAAAATTGAAAACTTTCAAATATGTCAAACCTGTTTGAAATTGGATTATGTAAATTATTACAAAATTTTATGAAATTACGCTATTGTATTAAAAATGTGATAAACGTAAAAAAAGAACTTATTATCATCATCATTATCATCATCATTATCATCATCATCATCATCATTATTATTGTTGTTATGTTTAAAAAAAAATTTTAAATGATATTAATGAGTATATCATTTTTTATCGATATTTTTTAGTACCGCGAGTACAGCAATATCATTATGTAATCTTGATTCTGTAGTCATTTGCCCTGTGTAATCTGGATGTATATTAATGTGTTGAATACTAAAAGATGGTTCAGACACATCTGATGAATTACTTGTTCCTACATAGATTTTAACTTTAGAGATATGCCTTTTATCAAAACAATGAGCTGCTGTAAGTATTTGACAATTACTGATAATAATACCGCCACAAAAGTGACGTCTACTACTGATAAATCGTATTGATGCCATGTACGGGAATTCTCTTATATCAACATCTCCGCCAACAATCCTTAAATTTCTACCAAACACATCTGAAAATATATTAATGATAATTTGAATCTGAATACACATTTTTATCCATTTATCATAATTGTTCGATGCAGGCAATTTAATGTCAGAGTGAAGAAAAATTAGAGTTAAGCAAAAACGATAGTGAATTGAATATTTTTATTTAGAATTAAGGAGTCTCAATTGGTGATCATCAAAAACAATAGTTTGTCTCTAGTCCAAAGAAGACAAATTCCGATTCAGACAAGCTTCATTGTAAATTTGACGCTCAGGATGATAAAAGTAGCTCAAGCATGGCGTTTTCTTCGAAATTTCCGTGGCTTTTTTTATTTTTTATTACAATAAAATATTATTATATTTTTTGTATACCATCTTTATATTATATAAATTTTAAATTTAGTTTTACAAGATCAATATGATTTTATACAATTAAACTGTAGTCAAATATAAAGAATTTACAAACATTTAACTCCAATAGTAATTTTAAATACAGTATATCTAAAAACCATCTCTGTTGCCAGATGATTTTCTTCAAATTTTGAGATTTACAGTCTATTTCTCTCTGACAGAAATGGAGGCACGAGCAAGTATCGAAAACACAACAGGTCACTTTCTCTCTGACAGAAATGGAGGCGCGAGCAAGTATCGAAAACACAAACAGGTCACTAAACGACTCTAACGACTGTTGCGTCAGAGATGCTGAGAGGGGTTTAGGAAGTCCATGACAAGGGGCAGTCGAGAAAGGTCTGGATGGGGCTCGTTATTAAAGAAACTTCTTCAATGACTCATTTTATTGTTTCATTTACTTTATCTATGTATATACATTTATAATTATTGCTTTAAAAAATTTGTTTGTAAAGTTAAGAGTTAAGAAAATCTTAAACATTTCAAAGTTGCATATTTGTAAATTATAGGGAAATATTTTTTGTGAACTATAAATTAATAAATAAAATATTAATGATTATTTATTTTAAAACTATAGTTTGATGTTTTAATTTTTAAGCTAAATGTATAACAAAGTAAAATTCAAATTTTTTAATACGTAATATCGTATAATTTACTTCCAAGTATTTAAATCACATGTATAATTTACTGATTTTTATTTTTATTTTGAACAGTTTGGGAATAGCTGTTGTGATAGAGCTCTTTTGTACTCTGATTTTTAAAACTCGAATGAATCAATAAATCGATATTTAATCCAAAACATACAAATATTTTTTAAAAAATAACCCATCTTCGTTAAATAAAATTGTAGTTAGTTGCCGAACATAACATAACCTTACTGTTCTACATTATTTTTATATTTTTGATATAATGTTACACTATCATACTTATTTCAATTCATTTTTATTAAACACTTAACAAAATTCAATTACGACAAGTATTAAAGCATTAAATAAATAAATATATAAATTTCATTCAAATTAATTTGTAAAAATAGAATTGTTTTTATTATGGTATGTCATAAATAAGGCATTTCATAACCCAAACAATTTTTTGAAAAATCTAACGATTACATTTTATGCACTATTAAATTAAAATATAAAATTCTTTATTATAAAATATAATAAACAAAGTATAAAGATATATTATTCATTTAAATTTTTGTATTTAATATTTTAAAAATAATTATTTTAACTCTTACTGTAATAACTAATTAAAAAGTAAGTATAACATAAATTTTATTTTTTAAATAAATAAATAATTTTGAATGCAAATGAAGAGTATGTAAAATAAATTATTAAGAAAAATTTAAATAATGTATAGATTTAATTTAGTAATTTAATGAAAATAATATATTTTAATCATAAAATATTAATTAAACTTACTTGTAGTTAATATTAAGCATAAAAGAATTAATAACTGAAAACCCATTTTTTACAAATATAGTTTTTAAATTAAAATTTTATTGAATTTATAGTAAAATGTATAGTAAAAATCACATATACAAATAATACTGTTAGCATTGTGTTTTCATATTTACAAATACATTGTATTTAATTACTTCAATTAGTATTCAATACTTAATTAAATATAAGTATTATTAAATCTCTTATTATGTTCTTTCTAATATTGTTGATTTATGACAAATATTAAATTTATTAAATTGTAACCAGATGAGAAAATATTTATATTTAAAATGAAATCAAGTATATCCTTAAAAGTAGTATCGAATTTTGCTTTCATAATTGTAGTTATTAATACATGTTAAAATATTAAATTAATAATTTAATTATAGAAATATAAAAAATTTAAAAACTTAAATCAATAATTGAATAGAACATTAAAACTAAAATTAAATAAATTATAATTTTAAATTATAACTTTAATGTATGTATATTTTTGTACATATTCTATAAATTTATTTATAAATAAGTACTATAGAAGTTAAACTTTAAGCATTAACTTACTATAAAAGTTCAATGGGCAGAAGAAAAAAAAACTTTATAAGGATTTTTTAAATTGGTTATATTATTTTTGTGTACATTATTTAAAAATATACAAATAACACGATTCTCAAAAATATTTTTGGTATATATAAAATTCGATAAGAATTCAATGAATTTTCAAATTTTATTTAATATTATACAAATGTTTTATTGCATTAGAAAATGTTAGCTTTTGAAACATCTGTATATTTGTAAGAAATAATTTGATAAAAATTATTTACTTAATAAAATATAATATTGCTTTAAAACCTATTTGTGTTTAGTTTTATAAAAAATGTAAAAGAAACAATGTAATATTAACTTTATTTGACCTTCGTCAAGCGACGCATATTGCAGATAAAACAACATATGGGACTGTAATAATCCGATAACTCTCGAGCGTTTCCTGATGGATGCTCGCATTAACATACGGTAAACTTAAGATATCACCGGCTTGATGTTGGCGAAATTACACTAGGTTTTGCTTGTTAATCGTAGTTCATCATTCTACAGTATACCAGTGAACTGTAACTTTTAACTCTGACCGTCTCTTTCAGTGATGAAACTTTTCGGATCGACAAGGAACAAGACTTATGCAACACAGCTTTAAAGGAATAAAAATTTATTTACACCATTAATAACAATGGAGATTGAGTGTCAAGTTAGAAACGTCGGTAAAACATCTGTCGGTACAACAACCGTAGTCGATAACGATGCTACTAAGACTGTCGAATTGCGGCGACTGCATACCAAAATGTGTGAAGGCGCAACACCTACTGCACAGCTTGTGACCTCCACCACACCTCAAGGTCAAGATAGATATGCTCCATGAAATGCTCTTCTTCCTCACATGATATGATGCTCCGTGAAAAACCTTTAAAAGCTACCCTTAGTTGCTCTTTAAGAGCAACTCGTCAGAGACATTATTGATCTTGAAATAATAATAAAGTTTATTAAAAGAGGATGCCTGTCTAAAGTGAAATCACCGCAATTTTCACCTTTCTATTATCAAATCAATGTACTCTCATAAATCTTACACTTATCCAAACCATTTGCCTCTCTTCTTCCGAGAATACAATAGCAAATTCAATGAGCATGGTATTCACCACCATACATGGCAAACACTCGTGTTTAAAGAAGTAAAATATATTCTTCCTTAGGTTCATCATTCTTCTCCTCCGCTCTGATGAAGAGGAAAATGATACAAAAATGAATATCTCCTGCTTTTATCATCATTAAATAAAAGTTACCTTGGCCCAAACTTCAAAGTTTAATTTCAAATATGACATAAGTATTCATTGTATTGTCAATAATTCTGATTCTGTCAAGGTATATCCCTCTATCATTTCTGATTCCATATCCTTAATTTCATGCATGAATAAAGAGCATTGATTACTCATCTCACCAACTTTTAGATGACCGTATCATAGTAATAATACAGAATGAAAATAAAAATCAAGGATATCAAAAAATATTCAGTGTAGAAGTCTAACGTAAATTTGTGAAACAACACAAGATGAAAAACTAATCATGTTGTTTTACAAACTAGTGATGGTTGACAATGCAATAATTCATCTCTAATACTTCAACAGCAAAAAAGTACTAGGATTTTCTTGATGCTGCTTCTCCTTAAACTCCCCCTATCTCCTTCATGTACACAAAAAAGCATAAATTTTAAATTCACATATTTACAATGTTCAAAAACACAAATAAAAATAAAGTATATAAATATTTTTCAAACTTTTAAAGTAGATTAATGCATCAAATGACCTTTTAATACATGTAAAGATACATATATTGTATTACACTATTGGTACAATAAAAATTGCTCAGTTTTATTAATTATTACACATTTTATGCATCAATGTTGTTGCTATTTCTATTTCATAGCATAAAAATATTTTACTTTTTCAATATATCTTAATAAATTCATTAATTAATCATTTTGACTGAAGTCTATCATTCAATTACTTACTCTATTTATTCTTTATCTTAACTAAGCATAAAAATAAGAAATCTAATTAAAAATGGTTATCTCAAAAATTCCAATCAAAAGAGAAAAACTTTTAATGACTAAATTAAGAAAGTCAATTTTCTGTTATCATCAAGAATGATTAACGTTCATTCAAATATTTTATTCTGATAATTCTTACTCTGCAAATTGGACATGATTCACGACCATTCTGCAAAAAAATATTTTTATTATTTTAAAATTTTCATCAATTTTCATAAATTTTTATAGGTTAATCCTTTGATGCCTATCCAAATCAATACTATATATCTACTTTTCATTTATTTTCAATGGAATTGAATGGAATGTTTTTTAATGTATCAAAAATTAATTTATTAGGAAAAATAATTATTCAAAGTACAAACTCATATTAATAAAATTATTTAATATTCATAAATAAAATATTTAAATTAGAAACAGTATAAAGCTTAAATTATTCATCATGCACAAAAAAAATTTTTCTCTCTTTCAGATCAAAGGATTAAATTTCTGTTAATTAATTAGATCATTATTATTTACCCCAACACCATTTGTATTCCAGTTTTGTATACATGATATACAAAAGGTATGCCTGCATGGTATTACTTGCGCTTCGGTTTCTCTATTTATATATTCTCTGCAAATGACGCATACATTGTCTTGTCTACTACTACTACTGATATAAAAGAATTATTAATATTTTAAAACAAATTTTGTAATGGTTTTAAATAAAAGTATTACAATATTGATAATTTTAGACATAATTATTCATATTTTTATATTACCATTAAATTATTGATTGATTTAATATATATTTTTGGCAACTTTCAGTTAAATTTATTTTTCAAAACGAAAATACAAGAACTTTTTATATTTTACTTAAGAAAATTTTATAGAAATTTGAAGTTCTAATAGATTTTACCTTCTTTAAATTTCCTTTAATATTTTTTAAAAAACTAGTTCTTAATCACCTTAGATATTATATTCCTAATGTTTAATTAAAATTAAAATTTTTTTTTATAATTATAAATAATTGTTTACCAATTTACATGTATTGATAAAAATTATTGTGATACTGACTAAAAAATTTTTTTATAATTTGTAACAATTATAGTAAATGCTATTATTTTTAACAAATTTGTTGAAATATAGAAAATTTGACAAAATTAAAATATATTTAATATCAAATAAAATTAAAAAATTGGATTAATGAATTATTAGACAACTTCTTAAACATTTAAATAACAATGAAAAAACAATCTTTTTACCAATCAATATTTAATATTTACCAACAAATCAATAATTAAAACTTTGAAAAAATAATATTTCAAAATATCTAATAATGCAATATACATTTTTACTTTATATTAGATTATTTTATTATTAATTTCAAAAGATTTATAAGTTTTTCTGAAATAATATGTAAATAAAATCTTACTCGCTTGAATGTGAAGGATAGGTATGATTTGAATTTATTTGATGAATGTCATGAACTGAACTATGTGATAGATTGATATTCCGTGATCTTCTGTTATTGTGAGTTTCTTGTTCTGGGGCACTGGCAAAAAAATAGTAAAGTACAGCACTCAAACCTATACCGACTATTAACACCATTCCCATTGCAGGATTCATGTTTGTCTGTACTTAACAAAATACTATTTAATCTATAAAATTAAAAATATATTTCAATTCTTACCAATATCTGAGATATAAAGTCTATTATTCAATCAAGAACAAACTATTCAAGAGATTATTCAAGAGAAATTTTCAAGAGTAACCTCAATAACTAAAATATTTGAAAATGTCAATAACTCTTTTTAAATATATTAGATTAAAAGTTCATTGATATAAAAATTTGCAATTATTAGGTCAATAATATAAAAATTATTTAATCTTTAAATTATGATTTTGAAGTCTGATAAGAAACAAAAATATATAAAACTAATTTTCTTCACAATAATTTCTATAAATATACATAATATAAAATCAAATTGTTGACTCCTTTTATATAAAAAACTGTATTTTTTAACTTAGTTAATAATGGATATTAATTATCATTATCATCTTTTTCAAAAATCATTAATTAGAGCTGCTCTCAAAAGAAAAATATAAGATTTCTATTTTTTACTCTCTTTATATCTACTAAAATTTTACTTTTACATTTTATTGTAAAAATTAGTATTTTTTCTTTATAATAATTTTTCATTCAAAAATATAAGAAATCCTATATTTTTCTTTTCATTTTTTTAAAAATAATTTTATAAATGTATATATTTTATATTCTTTTCAAAGCTTGTTTATAAATTCAAAATTTATTTATTTTATTAAAATACGATAATATTGAAAGCTATAATTTATATGCTATACATATAAAAAAGCATATTTTTCTTTTATTATAACAAAACTGATCTTTTCAAAAAATATTATCTTAAGAATTTTTCAATTATTTAATTATTTTATATTATAAATTTATTCAAATCATTAATTTATGTACAAAACTAAAAGAATAACAAAATGATATAAAATCTTTCTGTTATTAAAATTATTATTACCTAAACTAATCTAATAGGTTAACCTCTGCACATTGTATTAACCCAGATTTATCTAAACCGTACATAGAACACAACAAATGCTACACTTTGCTAAACAGCTTCATATGTTACAGCAGACAACAAGAGCTCTTAAGTTTGATTAAGATGAAATTAGGTAGATTCAATCGGTTTATCACATAAATGTATTTTTTTTATATTTATTTGTATATATCTTTCGTCAAATTTTGACGAATCATTTAAAAATTTTACACATCCCTTGTGCATTCATTAAAACAGTAACGTAAATTATTATTACAATAATATCCACGTTGCAACTATTGTACAGCTATAAATTACTTTCATTTATTTACACACTTTTAACATAAAACAAAGAGGAAAAGTCGATTTTGCATTGTTCTAATAATATTTTTTGAACAGGATTACATGCAGTTAAATGCTTAATTACTATTATTTTTCAATCTCCGCCCCACCCAAAAAGGTTAAAATCTTAAAAACACCAACCCGATCTTCACAAATAATATTTCGTGAAAATGAAATAAGTTCACTCAGATTCACTCTGGTCAGTAAAATCATATTCAACATCTTTTTGTGTAATATTGAGTCGTGTGTCATGCGTAGTACAGCTCTTTGCCTGTTGGACCTCGCAAAAAAAGCGCAAATAATTATCGAATTCTATACGGTGTTCGAAGAAGCACCGTTATTACAAAATTATTTTGTAGGAATAATGAAGTATATGTAATATATAAATAATAAAGATTTGCAATGAATATAATCAGTTATATTACTTATATATTAATATAAAATTACAGAAAATCAAAGAAAAATTCTAGAGATTAAAGTGTTTTTTAAAAGTATAAATTTATACCCAATAATTTTCATAAAAATCTTCTTCAACTTAAAATCAAATTTAAAAATTTGAAAGATTGACACTATATACATATTTATTTATTTATTTATTTAAGTGTGTATTATAAAATTTATACATTATTTTGTTCTAATTGAAATCATAATTTTGTTGTATAATTACTTGTCGTTTTTCTGCTTAAGAGTTTACAGCAAAAATAAGTATATTTAATAAATCCTTTGATATACCTTATTAATATACCTTATTCTCTACTTTATATTTTTTGTTTCTATATTGTGCAAATCTTATGTATATATATAAATATTAATATTCATTAATATTAATAAGTTTGTACATTTAAATTATTTATAAATAAATTTTTATTTAAAAATTATTTTTATAAAAGAAAAATATACATTTTTTATTATATAGTCTAAATAAGTCTCCAGGCGTAGATTCTTTTATTGAACTCATTTTTAAATAATAATAATAAAATAATGTACATAAGTTTACGAATAAAATCATAGAGAATTAATTATATTTTATTTTGATTTATTTTAACCTTGTATTAAAAAAATTATTGCTTTAATTAATTTTTTATTCTATTATTGGATAAATATACTTTATATTACAATTTTTGTTTATTTTTCTATTACAGATTTTATTCCTGGTATTTTTAATTATGATCAGTTACAATAAATTTAGTAAATTTTGAAAAATAATTTTTCTTAACAAATATTGTATTTTATTGCTTTTTCTTATAATACCGTATATAGCCGTTAATCTGGTTGCTATAACTGTATATGCAACTTGTTATTTGTATGAAGCGTGTTTTTGAAGGCACTAAGCTGGAGACTATTTTTGCGTATGTGAAAAAACGAATTTCTAATTTCGTCTCAGCTAATATATTTTTCGATGTTGAAGTCTGATTTCTAGCTTGTAATAAGTAGAATTTTATACTGATTCTCTATCAAATACGCAAATAAAAAAATAAAGGTAAGGAGTGTCAGAGATGAATACTAGATATGAAATAAATGATAGACTCCTCTCCACATGCAGACCATTGATTTAAAAAAATGTATGTACTAAGAAGAACGTAAAAAAGCAAACAGAAAAGAAACGCGTATACCCCGTATATATACATATATAGCTTCAAATGATCATTGTGGGCTGGTATAAGAGCACGAAGGAAAACAAAACGAGCAAAACCAAGTCTAAAAGATGAACTGTCGAGTCGGCGACACCTGCACTACATTTATATACACATATACATATTCATATATATGAATATTTTAATCATCACTGCGTAGAGATTTTAAATTTTATACGAATTTTGATTATTTTTTAAAAATAATATTTTTTAATAAAGTCTTGGGTTTTATTGAAATAAAACCATATAAAATTTTTTATAACTTTATAACCTCGACATTATAACTGCCTCTAAGCATTCACAAATTTACCAGGTAAATTTTGTTGATTTTCTTCTCATCGTATCTCTTGACTCTTGTCAACATGTGACGCTTTCTTGTGGGCATATTCATTCGGTTAATGAATGCATTCGTGAATTTTGCCTTCCATTCACTCCATATGAGCGATACAGATTTGAGACACTAATATCATGCAAGTATGAGGACGCTGAATTGGTCCACCGCTTACATGGCTGTGATGAAGGCTGTCCAGAGATATCCGTTCTTCACTGTGATATACGTCACTGAGATCGAAGATTTGCAAACGTACACAATATTCACAGCCTTCTTTCTCAACAATTTGCATGCTTATATTCAATGTTTATCGCGTTGGTACTTATCATAGATTAGACACACGAGAGCTCTCAGTTTTACTTCTGATGTTAGAAGCAGATTTAGATCTAGAGAATGATAAGTAAAACATAAAATACAGATATAGAAATCGTAGCGTACCTAGTAATCGTTATGTACCTACCAGAACATGACCACTCGTTTATTTACAATCGAAAATCCTCCAGTCACTGCGGATGCAATGATCTTCAGGGCGTTTATATCCCTACCTGTGGCGCCTGACTAATTTTCGACTAATGATTAAAATATATACCTCGGTCATTCAACATTTCCGAGAATTAAAGAAACCTTATTATTAGCGATTAGTTAAGTTTGTTCCTTTACGTTATTGTGTATTTTTATAACAAATGTAATGTTGTATTCGCAAGTTCGTTTCTATTTCAAAAGAAAAGTAGTTGTACATAGTCCAATGTAATGCGTATATATGTAATGAAAAAATATATTCTGTTCTGTTATAATTTAATACAGATTTTTTAATTATTTAATGTATGTTTTATCCCTGTATGATTACAAAAAGAACGGCATATTATTAGAGTTTGAAAATTAAAATGTCGATATAATACGATGTAAATTGTGTTAATAAAATACTTATATATAATTTATTACTAGTTTTGTGTTATATGTATAATATTGATATAAAATAAGAATTGCGTAATGCAAAATTAAAAAATAATATGAATCAAATATAAGTATAATAAATATTTAAATAAGCTTTAATCACAAATTTACTTACTATAAACGTTTTTTTCTTTTTTAACTTTGTATAAATATTTTTATATATCATTTAAATATACCCATATTTTAATATAACTATCTACTCACTTTTAATTAGTATTTTTTTTACATTCGAATTTATAATTTCTAGATAATACTTTCTTGTAATTAACAATATATAAATATTAACAACAGCTTTTTGTTGCGAACACAAATTCAGAAAGTAAACTTCGAGACAGGTAAGATTGTAAAGTAAGAAATCCAACGCTCGAATTAACAACACCCAAATTTCTGTTTTATGAGCAATAAAGAAATATAATATATATATAACATATATAATATATATAGCATCTGCACTAAAATGCAAAAAAGGAAATTTTCTATCTTCCTCGATGTTTTTATATTTAATGACGGAAATCTATTTCAGAGAAAACAACGAACAGAATATATAATCAAAAGAAATTATGGAAAAGGAATCTAAAATATCGTGTACACCGCTGCTCGCATGAATGAGTAAAATTTGACGCGTATTATAAAAAAAGATTTTTATATATAGATAACGTCCTTTGTATAATTAATATAATTATCTAACTACCAAAACATTATTCATATTTTATAATTAATTTCTGACTAAAAATTTCGTGGGTCATTGGTAAATTTTTAATCAATTGTGAAAAAAACAAATTTCTGACATTTTCTTCGCTTATGTTATTTTCTTTTTATTACAGAATTTTTTTAACTATTTCAATAATGAACAAATATAGAATATACCGCAGATCTCGTAGATAAATTGTCATAAAAAAAGACAATAATTTCCGCATATTCATATTTCCAACTGCACTGGAACGAAAACTTATAGGTATAAAATTCAAGTAAATTTTTGTTACTTATTATAAGACTTAGCAATGCTTGTATAGAACTTATAAAAAAAATTAGTAATAAGATTATAGTTATAAAAATCATAAAATGAAAAAATAAACGAAATAAAAATTTAATTTTTTTATAATTTACTTATTCATAAATGGGATATAAAATGTTTTAATTTATAACTTACTTATAAATGAAAAGTTGATTATTAACGATGAAATCAAAGAAATTTTTACTTCTTGGATTAGATTTTTATGTAAAATAGTAGGAATTTTTAATATTCTCCATGAAAAAAATACATACGACACAAATAATGTTAACAATTTTCTAAAAGTAATACGCACATCTTACACGATTAGAAAATTTTAGTAACATTTTATATTTTAATAATGGGTTTCTTTGATTTTTTTTTATGTATTTTATTTCATTTGTTTTAATTTATATTTAATATAATTAAAAGTTTCCATTTAAAGTTAAGTTTTTAAAATAAATATCATACAAAAAACTTGAATGGATCAGCTTTATACAGTAGTATTATGAAAATATAAAAATTTAAAGAAGAGCAAAATATATTAGAGTAAATTGTTTTAAGAAAATACATTGTGCATGAGGTTAAATAACATAATAATTATTAATTATAAAATTATAAATAGTGATATTCATATTAGTGATATTCATATTAGTGATATTCATATATTCATATTAATAAGAAAAAAATTTAATGTCTCTAGAAAAAGAGAGTGATTTTGTTATTAAAATTCAGAATTTTTATTGTATTAAGATTATTTTTATTTTTATTAAATAAATGTATGTAATAAAATTTAATAAAATTAAATAAAAATTTATTTCTTTTCAAAAATTTTGATTAATTTACGTTTAAAAAAAATATGAAAGAATATTTAAATGAGTATGGTGATTACCTGGATAATGAATTAATAATTATAATACAAATAAAGTTAAAAGCTAAACTGTAAAAGGTTTTAAAGAATAAAAAGTACAAACCCTAATAAGACAAACTTTACTTTGCAAATAAACTTATTTATTCTGTTAAATTTAAAAGCTCAGATTTATCAAAGTTTATAATGATTTCAATTATTCAATGTGTAATAAAATAGTTGGAAATTTCAAAATATTAATGAATAAAGAATTTGAATATAGAATAAACAATTATAAACTTTATTCACAAAACAAAACTAAACTTTATATCACAATATAATTTTATAGAAAACTACATTTTTCTAATTCTTCGGGTATTCATTACCAAAATTAATTTAACTAAAATGTTCTTATATATTTATTTTTATATGTTTATTAAAGGAATAAAAACTAGAATTTATTAAATTTAATTAATATTTTACTATTTATTAATGGTATAATTTATGAGTTTATTAAAGTGTGTGGTTTATATATATTTCACGCTTATATTAATAAGTATTTTAATTCCTTGAACTAAAATAATAGAACATTATACTTCTGAAAAATTTCCTAAATGGATTGATAAACAAAATATTTATTACGATCATAGAATATACGCTCTTCAATTCGTGGTGCAAAATTCCATGTTGAAACACCAAATCATAATATATTAATAAAGTTTTAAATAAAAATCTTGTAAAAATCGCAGATTAAAAAATATTTTAATTTATAATTAATTATGAATAATTAATATTTTATTATTATTATTATTAATATGTTTATTTAATTTAATATAGAAATATATGTTAATGAGTATTTCAAAATAATCCTAATAAAAGTGTATAATATTTCTATTTACAAATAATAAACTATTGAATCTTTAGATAAGCCTTAAAATATTGATATGGATAAGATTGTATATATATGTGTGTTTAATATTTTTTTACTGGTAAGAGAATAATATATTACCTTACAACATATTTATAAAAAAATATTTTATAATAAATTTAGCTTAAATAAAATATTTTATAAAATATTGTGTAAAATAAAAATAAGCTTCTCGCATTTTATATATTGTTAAATAAATCGATGCTCAATGTAAACTATACTTTTCACTCATTTTGTTCGTTACCCACTTCAATCCTTATTTCTATAAAAGTGAATTAACGAAAGTTGTTAGTATAAAATAACTTCATGTTATTTGTAAATTCAAAAAGCGAATAGACTAATTTTTGTTATTAAACGTCAACACATTAACAATAAATTTCTTATCTCTTGTGCAGTCTATCGAAGAAGAAAGCTAACTTTAGTGTATTTATACATATGCCTAATTTCCCTTCATACTTTCCCCTTAATGTCTATGCTTCTTTGACACTTAATAATTTAAATAAGATTCATGGAAAAATCGACTAGGTTAGTAAAGATCGAAATTAGGTCAATTCTTGATTATTCGATCAGCGATCTTCCTTTTCATCTCTAATGTGTTAAAAAATTAAATACTATTGTCGAGAAGGCTGTTTTTTTTTAATATCACCTTCAATATTCATTTTCAATAAATTATTTTTTAATTTCCAATAAAAAATTGTTTGAAAGCAGCATTTTATTTTTTCATTTTATAATTCATCTCTAAATTCGCACTTTCTTTTACAGTAGTGTACCTCTTCAAATTATATCATGCAGCAAACATCCTAGCCAACAAAAAATGCATCAAATAACTACAAAAGTTTTTCTAATAAAAATCAAATTCGTCCACAACTCTTTGACTTATAGTTATTTTAAATTATTGCTAATGCCAAAACTCACACAACAACTTAGTTATTCAATCGTAAAATACTAATTATATTAAATCCTTTTCCTGCTATAAATAAAAGAATTTATTTTGATCCAAATTATAGATGTATACAAAATGCACGTGCACAAATACTATGTTATCCACAATTGTATAGATTAAAATATCATCTAATTAAAATTAGAAATATAAAAAATATATATTCATTCCCAATTAGAAAAATAGTATTGCATATATCATAAAAATGATTCATTTACTCCGATATTTATGTTATCCTAGTTTAGTTTGTTGAATAAAAAAATTATCTTATATAATTTTAAATTATAATATTTATATTTATAATTATACATTAATAATAATATATTAGTATTACATTCTAAATAATTTAAAATATTACTAAAATAATTTGCTCTATTATCAGGTTCTAAATATATTTTAACTATTATTGTTAATAAATAATTTAGTTGAACATCGACTTCTTACTTGTCACAAATGTTCATGAATACTTTGTCGAATTTTGATTATACATATTAAAATATTAAGCTTAAAATTCTATAATATAAAAAAAGTAGTAGAAACCTTATTATCTTTCAAATCGGCCTACTTTGTAATTTTAATTATTATTTCACACTCTGATGTGAAAATCACTAATTACGTTAGAATGAGTGAAAAATCTAAAATAAGTTGAGTGCTAGATTCAAAGTAAATATTAACTAACTATGTGACAACACCTTTAGCATCCTATTCTTAAATCATATGTAAATATGTAACACGCACGCTGCAAATAAACAATTCGTTTGCACGTAAAGAATCATTATCCCAGTAATAACTAAAATAAAATACATATTTATTTAAAAAAAGAAATTATATTCTAACTCCTTTGAACGGTTTTTATAATATTTGTTAAAAAGATTTTAAAAAATCTAAAAATCTTGTTACGGCTTACTTAAACTTAAATTTAAAAAAATTTTATATGTGTATATATATATTAATTCATTTAACAATATAAAAATAAAGAAAAATAAATTTTAAAACAATTCTTGAATGTTCGTTCCCACCCTCCCCGTTCTCTTATTCTCTCTCATTCTTATGGTAATAGTAAAATTCCAAAAGAAAAAAATTAAGAAAAATATTGGAAACAGAAAAAAGAAAACTCAACTTTAATGAGCAGCATATACAATTTCGCATATACATAAATTTATCATTGAGTATACATTTCTTACATTTAAAATTATTATAAATAAAAATCACACTAAATAACCATTGACAATAACAAAAGAAAAAAACTTATAATCTATAATCAGTTTTAATTATTAATACATCATATCTGTAGAAATAACAACGATTTCGACAAGAAAAATATAGAAGAAAATAACGTACACGCTTTCTATTTTATCCACAAATTATATAAACATTAGTAATATTACTACCCTATTACGCAATAATAAGTACTATTACGACTACTACGATTAAATTTTTAACATTACAAAATCAAATTGTTTGAATTAAGATCTTTTTCAGAAATAAATTACTTTTTCATTTTAGAAATATAAATTTTAGAAATATAAATTTATTAATAATCGTTATATATAAAAACTGTTGCTTATGTCTATATCTAAATTTATTCTACATTAATTATTAGGATGAAAATTTTATGTGGAATTTATAGCTTAATTAGAACATAATGTTATTTTTAATTAATATTATTCTTATATATTAAAAGTATTTAATATTAAAAATATTAAATATTAAACTTATATATTAAACTTATATAATAAATATAAATTTAATTAACGTTAATGAAATAACATAATATAAACAGAAAATTCAAAATTCAGAAAAATTTCTAGATACTTAAACATTAAATGTTATAATAAATTTCGTTTACAGTATGTCTGTATATAATTCTTTTTAATAGATATTTTATTTGTGATATAGACTTTTTTATCGTAAAATGATTATTAATTTAAATAAATTGTCAATAAGGAATTCGTACCTTAACAAAACATGCATTTTCATATCGAAAAATATGAAACACTAAGTATTTTCAAAATATATATGTAAAAATACATATGTAAAAAAAATTTTGAATTAAAACTAACAATAAGCAAAAGATATTAAATAATCATATAAAAATTAATAAAATTTATGAATCTATAGCTAAATTTTTAGTAAAAATTTTAGACATTTTTTGTAAACTAACTTATTCTTTAAATTATTAAAAGAATTTATAGTTTTATATTTTATAGTAATTTTTATATAACAAATTTGTGTCGCATTAGACCGTAGTAAAACAGAAAATTTTTTTATAAATTTAAGATTATTAGTTTATATCTAATAAAAATTCTAATATATATATATACAATTTGCCGTGTAAAGTCTTATCATACTTGTTAAACAATTTAATCATATAATGACATATAAATTGTATTTAATCCTGTGAGACGTATTTTTCCGTCTAAAATTATCATTAAAAACTCATCGAAAAATTTTCGTTTATTTATGGATATTTAATATCTTTTACTTATTGTTAGTTTTAATTAAAAATTTTTTTTAAATATATAGTTTACTTTGAAGATAGTGCTTCATATTTTTATGAAATATGAAGGATATGAAAATGCATGTTTCGTCAAGGTGCGAATTCCTTATTGACAATTTATTTAAATTGATAATCATTTTACGATAAAAATATAATATAAGTCTATATGACAAATAAAATATCTATTAAAAAGATTTATATACAGAAATACAGTAAACGAAATTTATTATAACATTTAATGTTTAAGTATTTAGAAATTTTTCTAAATTTTGAATTTTCTGTTTATATTATGTTCTTTAATTAACGTTAATTAAATTTATATTTATTATATAAGTTTAATATATAAGTTTAATATTTAATATTTTTAATATTAAATATTCTTAATATATAAGAATACTATTAATTAATAATAACTTATGTTCTAATTAAGCTATAAATTCCACTTAAAATTTCTATATTACATAAGATATTGAAGACAATATTTATTTCTATGTTCTAGGAATGAACTATGGAATAAAGAAGGTTTAATACGATAGAGTCATTATAAATGTATTCTTACAATTATTTGAATAAATATCTGTAATAAAGTTAACCTTTACCATTGCGATATTGCATTAATATAAAAAATATTATTTAAATATTTTTATATTTAATATTTGCATGTTATAATTCAAATAAGTTTGATATTATATTATATTTAAATAATTTTTTTCTATTAAAAGTATTAAATTATATGTAATTTACTATAATTAATACACGATTAAATTCTATAAGTTCCTAAAGTACAATATATTAACTAAACAAAAAATAAAAAATGTTATTTTTCAAAGTAAATGGTATTCTTTATTGAATCTGAAATCTTTATTTATTTCCAAGTTTGAAATATTTTTTTACATTTAATATTTTGTGTTAAAAGATATAGAAATAAATATAAAAATTTTAATTACTTTAATATTATAATTCCATTTTGAAATATTTAGGTATAGAGTAAAAACGAAAATACGTGTTTAAATGTATCATCGTTCATTTTTAATAAATTATTTATTTTATGTGAATATTTAAAGCGAGTAAAAGAAAAAATGGATTCGAACTCGCGTTATCTTAAATTTCGTAGAACATTTTTGACAGTCTCTCCCCTACTCTTTCACAACATAAGACGACAGCAAAACGTAAACATGCCAACAATTCTCCCACTCCTCCGTTTAACTGGCTAAGATAACAGTTGTGTTCTATCTGTGCGTGTCAAACGTACATTTTCCCTTTGCATAATAAACGACAGTTGTTGTGTCATTGCTCATCAGTCGTAATTACATCCTCTTAAATCTTAAACGGCAAACTCCAGCTTTACCTATGACCAACAAAGGGGCATAACAAAATCTAACGAAACCTTTCTCGTCGCAGTTAGTGACAATCAGCCATTAGCTGTTTCATTTCACGAGAGCGTATTTTCGTTCTCAGTCTGTGCCAGAATATAAAACTGTCTAATATATGGAGGAACGAGGAGAATCGTTCATTTCCGGGAAATTACCGCGATTAGAATGACAAACGCGAATGAGCAGACTTCGGAAGGATCAACGGTGTCCCTTCACTTTGACGAACTACCTCTCGAAATATTACTGCTCATCTTTGAATACTGCCATGCTATTGACTTAGTGCGACTTAGAGCTGTATGCACGCGCTTCTGTGATGTCGTTAATGATGAAGTGCTCTGGTACAGACGTACTAAACACTCCATCGCTACCAACCAGGTTTCCAAACGGTTCCGCTCAAGGTAGAAGACAATATGCAGTAGTTGTGTTTATACGTGCGTTAAGTGAATTAATGGTGGAAATGTATATTTTGTAAAACAGAACAAAGCTGTTGTGTGTAATTTAGTTATATTTATAATATGTATATTTCCATATTTGTAAGTTATATTTTTCAAATTTTATATTAGATTCACAAATAACCTTTAACGAAGTATGTTATGCAATTATTGATTATATTTTTATTTTATGTAATTAAATGAACAAAATATAAATTAGAATTTTTTTATTTAATACGTATGGATTCGCGCTCACATGTATGCATATAAAAAATAGCAGTAGATATTTGTATCATGTCAAGTATTATATTATATTATGATGAACAGCTGTTTTCAGCTGCAACTCACTTAAGATTTTGAGCATGTAAATAAGTTAATAAACAATTTAAAATAGATAACTTTGTAAAGTGAGAGTTGTTTTTTCAAGATCACAACAATTATTGCTTATTTTTTTTCATGTACAATATCAATATTTGACAAAAACAAATATTAATTAAAAACGAATTCAGATTAAAGATAGTTATGCAAATTGTAAAGTGTAATTAAATTACACTTTTTCTTAATTGTTTCTTAAATTTTTTATTGCTCATTTAACTGTGCCTATCTTATTTAACGTAATAATTTAGAAACATTTATTTACATATGATTCATACAATTATAATTTTATTTGTGAAATACTCAAATAACATAAAATATATTTGAAATCAGATACATTATCTTACAAAGTATAGGTAAATGAATTTAAAATATTAACCATCTGATGTTATTTTATTACTATCAAATTTGATTCTGTAAGATCATATTGTCTTATTGATATTTTTTGTATAATAAATTTTCAGTATTCAAATACATTGACTGGAAATGTCATTTTTTAATAAAATTAATTATATTTTTATAAACTTAAAAGATTACACATTTTTTATAATTTTTTTATCTTGAATGTATTTTTATATTCATATACAGCTCTTTTTATTTAGTTAATGTTTTCATTTAAGGTCTTGTAATAATCTTAGTAAATTTACCTTTAAAAAGACTTAACTTAATAAACTAAATTAAATTGTTTAATTTTTGAGATTATTTTGAGAAATTGCACAAATTAAAATATGAATAATTCATTGCAACTATATATACTTACCATTATTTATATTATTTTTTATAGATGCAATCCAATTCTTTGTCAACGTACAAAATGGCAAATTACACACAATTGGGAATATGGATGTTATCAAAAACGTGTTCTATTCTCACAGACAAGAAAGTTGATGCCGTGGATTCAGCTTACAGGTGATGTTTTATGGTGGAGTGGTGAAAGTCAGTTATGTGGATATTGGAGAACTGATCCATTTAATATAAACAATAAGATTTATCATCAAAATACTCACAGCGAAATTTGTAAATTTATTGTTCGAGATAATTATATCATAAGTGGTCATAGGTAAGTATAGTTAATTATTATATGTTATTTTATAGTTAATTATTTATAATATTAAGCTTTCACTAGCATTTTTTTCAGTTATTAAATTTTTATATATTTTAATTAATAATAACATTGAGTATAGTCATAATAAATCATGTTAATTTTTCAAATATATTTCATTATAAATTCTTAATCATTTATATTATTAAGAATACATTATTTTATATTTTATATATTAAGTTTTATATATAAAAAAGTTTTTAAATTAGGAGGTTAAATTAAAAAATTAAATGATTATTAAAACATATATGTTTCATTATTAAATAAATAATTAAACATTAAGTAACTAAGAATTTTAACTTTTGCATTCTAATAGAGATGGAAGCTTAAAGTTTTGGTTCAAAAATATTGTGTATGGTAACAACTACTACTATACCGGTATTGAAGATGCACATTCCAGAGATGTTGATGCAGTAGATGAAACTGGAAATTTGGTTATTTCTGGTTCTGCTGATGGTATTGTGAAAGCATGGACCTCTCCTAAGGATGAAAGTAATTTCTCTAATCTACCTCTAGCTACTATCAGAATTAGCGATCGTATTTGGTCACTTGCTGCTGATCCAACAGGCAGCAAATTAGCTATTGGTTCTTCTGGAACTAGTGGTCCTGCACTTTATATTTGTGATACTATCAAGTTAGTATTAAAATAATTTACTTATAAACTAACTTATATATTTTTTAATATAATATTAAATTACTTTTTAAATTAGTAGTAATTAATATTTAACAAAAATCAATTAAGTAATAGTTGAATCTACAAAAATTTAAATTTTATTCTAGATTTAAAATCTAAATTTGAGTTTAAAGTCAAGGCTATGTTTTATACAATTCAATTTAAGATTATGTAATTTAGAAAATTATATTAAATAAATTCGAATAGGATGTATAAAAATGATAAGTGTCAGAATATCAACATTACAAATTAATATTAGTTTTTACCAGACTTGGAATAAACCTATAATATTTATTCATTTTCCTATGTGTATAAGAAAAAATATAATAATTTTTATATTCAAAAAGAATTTTTGTTACTAATTATTAAAAATAATTAAATTAATCATTGATTTCCTTTTGATATGAAAATTTATCGATGACTTTAAATTTTAAAAAAGTTTATTAAACGCGTTTCCTTGACTTTATTAAACATTATTAAATTAATTTGAATATGTTAATTTTTAAAGTATTTCAATTATATTTTAATTAGTTAATTTACTAAAAATTGATTTGTTAAAGTTAATATATATTGTATATATAATTATGATACACTATTTTCAGTTTTAATCATTCTCATGTTATTAATCACCCATGGAGACAAGGTGCTGGAATTTTGGATATGGTATGGGACAATCCTCATACTCTGCTTACTTGTGGCTATGATACTTGTATTCGAAAATGGGATTTAAGGTTATAAATATTTAAATTGTATTCATATTTGAAAAATAATTCTATTAAAATTTTGTGTTTATTTTAGGATAGGAAAATGTGTTAGTCACTGGTCAGATCCCACAGATGCAACTATTTATTGTATATCATCAGATTACAATTACACCATGGTAACAGGAACTCAGTTCAATTGTAAAGCTGTGCTATGGGATCAGCGTAAACCACAATATGTTCAGGTAACTAATACTAAATTTTATTTTACTAAAGTGATATCTACATGTAAATTAAGAAACTAAAATTAAGTTAATCTAATTTAATTAATCAAACTCAATTAATCTAATTAAGAAAGAAAAAAAATTAAAAAATTCAGTTTAAATTTATAATAATCAATTTATAAATTACCAACATACATTATGTATTTAAAAAATTTAAAATTACAATATAAAAAAATTAATCAATTCCTTGAATGAATGCTTACAGTAGGTTTAAAAGTAATTAAAATAACATTAAAATATTTTATAATTGTGATGATTGTTAGAGTATTTTTCGAATATACGTTTTATTAATATTTTCTCAATTTTTTCAGCTATATTTTATGAATCTTCGGCGAATGTCCAGCCCAGTTTATAGTGTATCATTTGATAGTAGTCATCTGTATGGAGCTACTGATCAGACTGTTATTGAGGTGAAATTTTCTGGACAACCAAATATTAAGAAAAATTATCGTGAAATAATGAAATACGAAAAATTATCATTTGAAAGATTAAATTAATGAAATTCTCCAAACAAAATTTAATCAAACTAAGACTTCGTTATAGTAATTTATTTACTACTGACTAAGCTAATAGTTTTCATTGATAATGAATATGAAATTTGAATATTCTCTTAGTGAGTCTTATTAGCATAAACATTAAATGTTTTAAATATTATAAGAATAGAATTATTCATATTGAAGAATGAATATTCTCCATTTATGTGAGTATTTTTGATATTTCAAATAAGCAATTAATATTCATGGTGTATCACTAATATTGTAAGCATTTTAAACTTACACATTTTTCAACACATTGTTAAGATCAACAAATAATAAATTGTCAATTTTCAAATTTTCGTTTGGTAACTATTTTGAATTCTTAAAATAATGAAAACAAAAAAATTATATTTATTTTTTGCACTTATTTAAATTGCTTATGTCAAATATTCAATAATAAACTCAGGTCATTGATGTACAAATAAAAGAGTAAGAAATATGAAATATATATTTGAAAAAGTTATTTAACAATTCATTGTGTACAGTATATTGAAATACATATAGCAAAGAGAAGTAATCAAGATATACATTTATTTATATAAAATTTTCTTTTCTTATAAAATATAAAAATATAAACTAATAACGAAAAGAATATTTAGACATACCAATTTCGTAAACAATAATAATTAACGAGTGGGTCCTAATAATGTTCTGCTCTTATTAGCCTTCAAAGATTATATATTTTATTATTATTTTAAAAGACGAAGTTAGGTACCATTTAATTAATACATCTCTTAGTCGACCAAGCCTAAATCTAAATTAAGTAGCACTATGAGTCCTAAGCCTTAATTATCTAATTCATTTTTCATCTAATAAAAAACCTAAAAAATTGCATGTGCCAAACATAATTGAATGAAACTATTCATGCCCGTATAAAGTATATCTAACATAATTCTATAAATTCATGAAACTTAACAAGCAGTTGATATTATTGTTGTCAAATTTATGCATATTTATATTATCACATAGATGTATTTATATAAACTCTAGTACCTTTTTTCTACAATTAAATAAATATATTGCAGTATACAATGATTGAATATAATTTTGAATTTTATCATAAGACCTCTTAATGCAAATATAAAATGTACATATTTTTAATAATATTTTTAAATATTATATTTTTAAATAGGAATAGAATTATGTGAATATTTAACATATTAATTTTTTTATTTTCTCAAAATAAAATACAAAGGCACAATGGGCTGTTCAAGAAAATAATAATTAGATTTTATTATATATGAAAATTCTTTGTTAGAAACAATTACAGGTACTTTTTGTCAATATTTTCACTGCAAGTGCTTCTGTGAATATATAAGACATCGTCAAAATAAATCATAATTTATCTATTAACTTAAAAAATATATGTCTCAAAGATAACTGTATAATAAATGTTATGTAAATACTATAATACTACATGAACTTTTGAGTGAACAGTTATTTATTTCAAACTGATATTTAAGTTCAATCAACCTTTGCCAAAATTTTTAATAAAGTATTTTTAGTACAATATCAATAATCATGATTTTTTCAAAACAATTTTCCGTTTTGAAAGACTGAGAGTTGTTTTATACTCATAAGTAAATGTACTTATCGATAATGATTAATATACAGTTCATGAAAAAAACATTTACAGTGTAAAACATCAACAGGTACTTCGTTATCGTTATTCAATCACTGTACACCCTAGGCCTCCATTTGTTTCCAGAAGAATAGAAAAACAGCTAAGTCCAGCAGCATGATAACACTATCTCTGATGTAATGTCAATAGCACAAATCTCTTCAAATCATCTTACGTATCATGTATTGCAAGATACCACCATTCTTATAATACGTGAGGTCTACTTCAGTATCAAATCTTATGATAACCTCGAAGTTATGACCCTTGTTTGTCGTCACGCGTACCTTTTGGCCAGGTTGACAATCTTGTGGAATATCGATATCGTAAGTTTCATAACCTGTGAGCCCTAAACTATCAGCATTCTGACCAAGTAAGTATTGTAACGGCACGATCCCCATGCCGACCAAATTTGAGCGATGGATGCGCTCATAAGACTCTGCGATGACTGCCCGGATACCCAAAAGAAAGGGTCCTTTCGCTGCCCAGTCACGTGATGAACCCGAACCATACTCCTTACCAACAAGAGCTATTAATGACGTACTATCGCTCGCATATGTTTCCGCTGCATCATATACATCCATCTGTGATTAATTAAATAGCTTTTGTTAATACGTAACGTATTTTAATAAATTATTTATATATATATATATATATGCTGCAATGATACATTTATTACAATTTCTATTCTTTATCATATTAAAAACTAGCAATATAAAAAAAAGTAATGTCATCTTTAGATTTTAGAATATAGAGCAATTCAATATAAATTAGCTTATTGCTCATTATTCATAAATTTTATATTTGTTTCTTGTAAAAGAAATTAAGTTGAACGATAAAAGAAATAAAATTAAAGTATTCAAACATATACATCTTCTTATATTTTTAATATAGAAATATAAAAAAAATAGTAAAAAACTATTACTTTTAATAAAGTAACAAATATTTTGTTGAAAGTCTTAAGATTTTTTTTTATTGATTACTCTTACTTTTTTATACGCATTTATTACTTCGTATGTTATATTTAATTAAACTTTTTATTTTTTATATATTATGTGGAATTAAAAATAGTATATGAAGATTTTGTTATTAAATTTTCTTTGAATAAAATTTTTCCGAATAAAGTAATATATGCTTACGTAACAGCTAAATAATTATTTGTGTATCAAATTTTAAATAAAAACTAACTTCTTCATTTGTAGGAATATAAATTGTTCGAGGTCCAGCCTTGCCAATAAATTTATTTAATAACCGAATATTTGCAAATGTGCCACGAGCCATAACTGCATCATTTCCACGTCGAGAACCATAAGAATTAAAGTCTTTTGGATTCAATCTGTAACATATAAAGAATAAATTATAATATATATATATATATATATATATATATATATATTAAATTACAATGCGAATAAAGTAAAATTAAATAGTGAAATTCAAGTTCTCGATATTGTTAATATCTTATAAAAGAAATAAATTTTTATCTATTAAATATATGTGTATATTAGTAATTGTTACTATTTGTATTAGAAATTGTATTCATATAACATTTTATAGAAAAATCTTTTAACAAAAAAAATAATGATTTATAATATAAGGAAATTTTAAGAATACCCTCTTTTAGATAAATATCTGGCAGCAGCAGAATTGCGTGCTATACTTCCAGCGGGGCTTATATGGTCCGTTGTAACTGAATCTCCAAGATTAAGGAGAACTCGAGCATTTTTTATCGGCTTAATGGAAGGTAATTCCTAAGAATGTAAATTAGAATATAACACTTTCTATTAGACTTTATCAATATACAATTTAATTACATATTATAATTATAATTAAATATTAAAAGAAGTTTCATATTCAAATAAATAATAAATTATAATTTTATTTATATAAACAGTGCTGAGTACAAATTACGACCGTTAAAACAAGGATGTAATGTAATGATGTAATGTCTCATGCAAATTATATATTTATATACTACAATATTCTTTTATTAAAATTTTGTACAATATTAATAATATATAGTGTAAAATTATAAGGTTCGTTATGAAGAAATATATACATTACTACAAATTTTACTTTTCTTTTTGTTAAAGTACTCAATAAATTTCAAGTAAAAATAAACAGTATATATATATAAAACGTTTCTTAATAATTTATCTTTAAAGTTATACATTTTAATTATTCTTTAAATAAGTTTTGCTAATTTAATTCGTCCAATACAACTAGATATATTTCGGACAATAATATTCTTTATTTTTCTATGAATTATCAACTATTGAAACCCTTTCAACGCGTTTTAAATATTAAAATTAAAAACTGTTTATTTCTCAGATATAAAATTATATATTAGTATTTTACAAAATTCAAGTAATATTTCTGAATTTTTAATACAACTATTCAATTTAATACTACTATTAGTTCAATTTTTAAAGTATAAAATACCTCACATTGACAAAAATGTAAAGAATCATTTTTAATCTTAGCATTGATTTTTTATTTTTATGCTTTATATTATGTGATTTATGAAATCATAATATAAAATTATTAGTATAATTTTTACGACACGATTAGTATAATTTAAACTTAGAATTTATAAATAAGTTATCTTAATGAAGCTAAATTCTTTTAAAATTATTTGTTTATAAATGTTAGACTCACCTTTTCTAGATTTTTGAAGTATGGTGGACACTTAATGTATGTCGAATTTTCATTCCATGGATAAAGTTTACCATTCGGTGCAACAAGACTTAGCCAATTTTTGTTTCCACGTTCAATTTTTCCATACACCTCTTTAAACATCGCTGGTATTACGTATTTTTGTTCGATGTCTTGAATTTCTGAGCGAGTCGGCCAAATGTCACGCAAGTAAATTTCTTTCCTGTCCGCTCTATAGCCTGTACAAAAGAATAAGTTTATTTTACATAGTATTTATAATTATTAATAAATAAATATTAATTTAATAACAATTTTATAATAAAACTTTATTTTTGACATCTAATAAATATATAAAAAAGAAAATTAAATCTATATTCAGTGTGAACAGAATTCTTTATTAATTGCTATTTAATAATCATGTTAAATAAAAATATAATGTATTACTAAAACGTTTATGACATGTTTAAGGTTTAAAATACATTTTAATATCGTGTAGTGGACTACCAGTTCTATATACTTAGTGTATAAGTTTTAAAATAAATACAAATTTAATATTTTTATTATTCTACAGATCATTGTAAATAAAATATTTTAAATGAATTATAATATTTGGTGAAAATATTAGCGTTATGTACTTTATATTGTACAAAGCATATTAAGTTATATATATTTAATATCTTTAAATTCGAAGGTAATTACCCAAAGGTTCAGTTTCGAAATCAATGTCAACTGTGCCAGCAATTGCATAAGCAATAACCAAAAGCGGAGAAGCCAAATAATTAGCTCTGGTATTAGGATGGATCCTGCCTTCGAAATTACGATTTCCAGATAGAACACCACAGCAAACTAATTCATTCTGAACAATCATTAATTCATGTTTTTTCATATTTTAAACATTAAAAATATATTAAACCAAATTTCATCTTGCCACAGATTTAAAAGTAGCAAAATAGTTTCCATTAATAAAGAAAGCATACCTTTTCGATAGCCTCAATCATGGAGTCGGAAAGGGGCCCACTATTTCCAATGCACGTCATGCAGCCATAACCGACGTTATCAAAGCCTAGTTGAGTAAGGGCCGCACAAACGTCACTTTCCTTTAGGTAATAAGTTACAACTCCTGACCCTGGCGATAGGGATGTCTTTATGTATGGTGCGACCGTCAGACCTGCGGTCACCGCCTTCTTTGCCAACAATCCTGTAAAACGAGGTAGATGTATTATTCGAAAAATGAAATTTAATCTTCGACGAAAGACGATAAAGAGATTATGTGAAAGTTATGGAAATAAGTTTACATTAAATCTAAAACAAAATATAAGTAAATCCATTTTTTAATTAAAAAAATCTTCTTTATTAAAAAAAAATAAGAAAATTTTAAATAATTTTGAAAGATAATCAAATAATTTTATTATACTAACCAATAAATAAAGTTTAAAATATTGCGTTATCATCGTTACTAGTTTTATTAAAAATAAATTAGTATAATTTAAAAAGATTAAAGATAAAAAACACTTTATTTATTTTATATTTATAAATATCAGTAAAATTTTATGCTCAATATTTAAAATCACTTAAAAATTTTGGAATTGTATTTAACTCGTATTTTTTTATTGGAGAATAATCAAATAAAATTTTGCGTAAAATTTTCAATTTGATTGTTTATTATAAAGAGAATCGAAAAATGTATTCAAAATAAAACATTAACGTTTTTGTTTATACACTGAATGATCACGAAGTATTCGGATAACATAAATTCAACTATTATTTTTGAAAATAGTTTTGAAATATTTTAATTGCAAAGAAAAAAAGATACAAAGTACAACTTAAACAGAAAACTATTTATTCAGTTTTACATTTTTGTATATATTTATTAAGGCGTTTAAGAAATTAATACTCATAAATAAAGAATAAATTTGAATCACTTTAATCTATAATTCTACTAAAAAATAATTATTAAATTCACTCTAAGATAAGTATCTCTAAACATTCAATTTTTAATAAATGAACTCTAAATATAAAACTAAACTGTAAATTTTACAAGAACAATAATTACATTTTCAATTAATTATCTAAGAAATAATTACTTTAAATGTACAAATAAAGATGCCATTTGAATAGACACAAATTAGAGACTAATCTAACAAATTTAATTTCAAGTTATATTGTATATACAATATTATATATTTATATATACACAATTGTATATATTTTATATATAAAAGTTCATTTTTATAACATATACAAAATATTTTATTATAAACGGGAATAAGCATTTTTTAATATATTTTATTCCTAGACCGCCAAAATAAACTACATTAATATATATAATAATGAAATGTATTGTATTTGAAAATGTATGATTAATTATTATTTTGTATGAAGAATTAAAGACTATAAAAATTTGAAAATTAAATGAAAAAAACAACTCTTTATTATAAGATAGCTTAGTTTTCGACCATTGATGGGTTGAAAAAAGACAAAACACATTTGGTGAATAATTAATTCATTTTAGGAGAGGCGATTCGCTCTCACATATTTTGAAAAGGTTATAAAATAATTAAAAATAGCTTTGAAAATGTATTTGAAAAAGTTTAAGTCTTTTGGGTAAAAACAATGTTTAAAACTTCAAATAACTAGAATCGATCAAAGCTTCAGATTTCAAGTTCAATCTATTGTACAAATATTAGGGAAAAGTACACAGAAAGACTGAAGAATGTACCTGCGCCGAGCATCACGCTAGGATTGCTAGTATTAGTGCAGCTGGTAATTGCGGCAATGACCACGGATCCGTGCCGAAGCTTGTAATCTTTTCCTTCGAATTGGAAGACGCCCTCGGCTTTCACCTTGTCCGGGCTTAATCCATAACCTTTGAATCCTACCTGCGCAAGGGACAGGGACAAAAATAACGGTCAGTTGACCTGCAATATTGTAAATCAATTGTTGCGATTTATCTATTCTAGCTACTTAAACATTATTTTTCATTATAGTGGAAGATGGGGTAGATCAGATCAAGTTCAAACTCGTTTAAGCTTGGTTTCGTATTAATCCTAGTCAGTCATGTCCTCTTTCAGTGACTGTAAACGTTTTCCGAATTATTTGATATTTTATTTGACAAATAATGATCAATTATGATAAATATAAATTTAAAAGAATAAACCAAAATTGTATAAATAAATATGTTTTATGCATGTATAAATCACTAAAAATTTTGATTAATGTTCATAGAAAATTAGAATTATTATTTCAATTTTCAGTTTAAAATGATTGAAACACATTCAAGTATATTAACTAAGAATTTTACTAATGTCACGTCATTATTTATATATTGTTTTTATTATTTTTATTATTTATATTTATTATTTATATATATTATTTTATTATTTATATTTATTATTTATATATATTATTTTTATTATTTATATTTATTATTTATATATATTATTTTTATTATTCTAATCATTAGAATAAATATATTAACATTCAAATGCATTTTATGTAAATATGAATTTTTGTATTTAATCGATAATTTGTTACTTTAATATAGTACAAAATACATAACAAAAAAATCAAAGCATAATAATTTTATATTTTTTATTTTATTATTTAAAATTTATATTTTGATTAAACGAAACTTGATTTTAAGAATCTTTTTTACTTAGGACTTAAAACTTATTAATATTAAGAATAATTTTAATTTTCTTGATAAATTTACTAATATGAAAAACAATAATGATAAATCGTAAAGAATATAACATTGAATACATAAATTTAGAATAATAAATTTCAATGTACATAATATGGTCAAGTAAAATCATATCATGATTAATTTGTAATTGGACATTTTATTTATTCGCTATTACGCGATTTATATTTCATTTTATTAGCAATTTCTACACAGACAGATATATCAATGCTACCAAAGAATATAATTAAAATGTTATCAATAACAATCATACTTCATCGCTAGAAATATCCTGAAGGATTTGTGAGCAAGTATGATGCAAAATATTGACGCGGGTTGACATTAAACTTTGAATTTACACCTTTCAAGTGTGTAATGATCATCAGAACACTACACAGAGTAACCTCAAATGTACATCGCTCGACACGACGAACATCTCGAAGTTCCAAATGATTCGGGACTTGGTAATTTTAACGGATTCGCTGACGGCGAAGTGCAACGACCGTGGGAGGACGTTTCGTTATTAGTTACAAGTTGAGCTGTTAAAGAGTAACATTGTTCAAGTATATAAGCGGTCAATTTTTAGTCGACTTCGCTAAATTGTAGCGACATAACTGCAACGCTGGTTAAGTGAAAAGTAAAATTATTTTAATCCTAAAAAAACATTCTTTTTGAATGTTAAATATAAAACAACTATCTAACTCTATTACCTTATTTTATAATGAAAATTAAATATAGTTTCCATTGGTTGCTATAGAATATTTTTATTAATTAAACTATTTTATTTATGTTTTATATTAAAAACGTTGCTTAATATTATTGTAAATTAAATAGTTTAATAATATTTCGAAGTAAAATTTGGTTTATGTTATATATTTTCTATAAAATTTCTTTGATACGAAGAGTAAAATTCTTGATTTGGTAGTATTAATTTCATCAGAAGTTTTACTGTTCATATCAAGAATACAATGATTTATAAAGTCTTTGATAGTTCATAGAAGAGGTATGTAGTTACCCCTTGTTATTTAGTTCATAATTCAATCTAAAATATCGAATTATAATTTTAGAACAATATCCATTATTATTTCATTTAAAGATGTATAATGGTTAAAATTTGCTTATTTTTCGATAATCAAATGCAAGTATTACGTTCTGAGAAATACTAAAAAGTTTTTCAAATGAAATCAAGGAAATGGAGGGAATACAGTATTTTAATTTATTACTAGGAATAATAAATACGAATAATGTTTCTTATTTTTTGTAGTTGGTAACGCAAAATATGTAATCAGAGAATAATATTTAATGTAAAATTACATAAATTTCGATCTTTTAAATTTTTCAATGCTCCTGTGCACATTTCAAAATTATAGGATTATATTACATCATAGTAGATTTAATATGATAAATGATGCTCAAGTTACAATATATTTGTCACTATTTTGTCATATGAATTTCTACCATAATATGTTTGATAGTAAATTTAAACAAAGTATAATTTACAATATTTTTAAATGATTCTTACATCATTTTTATACGAAAAAGGAGTATGTCAAATTGGTAAATATACAAATTGTTAAAAACATATTGTAAAATTACGCTCTAAATAGTAAGAATAATAAACAAATACCTAACCAAGAGGATGAAATAATCAGGTGTATCAAAAACCTATATTTCAAAATTGTAAATTATTTTATTGAAAACAAATCTTTTCTCTGTAGAGTAAATCACCTTATAAAACTTTATTGATAACTTATAATAGTACTTTCACACTAATATATATAACAGTATAAAAAAATTATATTTAAGATAATATATTATAAAATTTGCTTTTCTTCTTACTTATTAGAGTAAATACTTGTATTTTCATACAGTATTATTGGTACACTGAAAAATACATACTTGCGATGATTAAAAACTCTTCGATATATTTTTAAATTACAGATATAATATTTGTTCTATCAATAGGACAATTTTATATTATATTATCAATATTAATAAATGATTATCGATACAGTGATGTATTGTTATTGTTAAGTAGTACAAAAATGTACTCATTTTAAAATAGTTATATTTAGCTACATAAAACGTAACTATTTATTCATAATTAAAAAAAAATTACCATGAATATATTTATGAAAAAAGGAATGTTGTCATTTCTCTTTTTAGAAACCGTGATATTCTTACATATAATTTATTACTTACGATTCTTGACAAAAACGTTATAAAGATAAGGCTATTCTTTCTCCCATCTTTCTTAATATTTGCTAAACAATTAATTGAAGTCAAATCCAGTTTCTTCTCGCTTGGTTATAAAATTTCTTTCCCGATGCTTTGAGAGAAACGAAAAATTGTTCGCAAGCCAAATACCGCTGCCCGGAACGGAAATTTAATTTAGAGTTGAATATGTGCATGTTGCCACAAAATTGCACAAGCAATGTTGCGGGATGGTATCGAATGCACATAGAGTTCGTCGCACGAAATCTGATGGACTGCGCAAAATGTAAAACGATATTCCGCGACTTCTGTATCAGCGATTTTTGCAAACATACTCGTGTCCAGCTTCGAGGCTATATATACGTAAGTTATTTCATGGCTGGGTAAACCGTGAAGTGCACTTAGCGCATTTTAATACGTACTATCGGATATTAACCTTTTCTAAGAAATTTTTAAATATGGAGGTAATCTTGAATACAATTTTCCAATCAACAGATATTTTAAACAAAAATTGACACTATCCATTAAATTTTAACCAATTAAAAACAAAAGTAGCAATTCCTTCTAGATTTATACACAATTATCATAAATAAAATGTCTAAATACTTATTTAAATTTTGTAACATGAAAGAAATTTTTTCACTCACAAGTTTTCGATATCGATTTCGAGACAAAAAATATTTTATTTTAAGAAAAATATATTAATTACAGATAAAAAATCATTGTTCAGATCACAAAGTCGAAAATTTATAAGGTATAACATATACATAAATGTACATATTTACATAAATCTTTTATAGAAAAACGCATAAATATTAACAGTATTCAATATTGTATTAAAAATATTTGAGATTTTAGTCACAACTTTTGCGGTTTATTAATTAAACCACTTTTCTATTCAAATAATAATTATTGAATTGTTATATTATTCTTTAATTTTTTTAATAAATCGAACTTCTTGAACTTTAACATAAACATTTAGAAACTTCAGTACTTAATAAACAAAAAATATAGTAATTTGAAAATTGCATTGTAAACTTAGATATCCTTGCATCAAAAAATTAAATACTGATATTTTGTAAACAAAAGAAATTTTTATTTTATTGTAGGTTTCATTTGATATAGAAATCTGTTAAGATAATATTTAACTTTAAATTACATTTTGCTTAAATTATCTTCACTATCACAATTTTAAACTTATATATGTATCAGCCTAATAATTGAATATGAATGATGGATAATTAAAAGAATTTAATTTTTAATAACATAAATATAGTTAATTTTTCAAGGCCACATTTATTTTTAAAGAGAAAAGCTAAAAACATGTCTTAGTTTATTCACGGATGATCATAATAAATGCTAATAATGCAAAAGGTAATAAAATTTTGGTAAATTAGTGATTAGATTCACGTTAAATCTATAATTAAAAATTAGTAGCTGTTCTCATTATTCTAAACTATTGGAATTTTTGAGAATATTTATTTATAGAAATAAAGATATTTTGTTGTGAAAATAATATTATAAATATTGCCAAATATTTTAAAATATATTAAGAATATAAAATATATTAAATATATTAAGAATATAATAATTTTTAAATATTTTAAAGTCATTTTAGATATCCATTTCAAAATATAATACGTGCAAATAATTTTTAATACTTTCGTAATTATTTTTTGTTTGTAAGTTAGGGAACAAATTACTTTCTTTAATATCTTTTAAATAAAAAACCTTTATTAAATTATATCAAAAGAAACATGTTTAATTAATTTAATTCAAATGTAAAATATGTATAAGAAATTTTATTATTTACTTTTTTTAAAACTGGCCAATATTATTATGAACGAAAAAAGTAAGCACATATTACACATATTAAATAAAATTTATTTAAATACCTTTAGCAACTATTATTCAACATATAGTAATACTTTAGCTTAATTTCATTTAATTAAAATAATTCTATATTTTTGTTGAGAAGTACTATAAAAAGCTTTATGTATCAGTATATTTATATCTAAAACACATACACACGATCATGATACTTACTTACGCGAAAGTTTTTAATGCTTAAAAATTACTATAAAAATTTTTCATTTTTTTTTATACAATAATTCTTAAGAATAATAAAATATATCCTTATAATAACCTATCTTTAAACAAAATTGAATAATTGAAGAAAAGACTTTCCTAAACATAAAGAATATTTACGTATAAAAACTTTCTATTTACCATTTATAAACATAAATATTAATAAAAAGTAATAACACTTCTAATAGATAACGTAGAAAATACAGGAAAATACAGAAGAAGCATAGTAAAAGAGAAATATAAATAAAATAAAGTAACTTAACGGAATGAAAATAGTATGAAATAAATAGATAATGAAAATGATGTGTGTGTGTGTGTGTGTGTAGAGAAAGAAGGAGAAAGAGACAGAACTTTTCAAAACATTCTATATGTCATTTGAAAACAAAATTATCTTCGGCTAATATATTACTTTACTTTGTTATAATTCGAAAAATAATAAGATTGTAAAAGAGCGATAGGCAATACTAAAATCGCATTCAGTACTCGCAAATGGTATTGTTATGATGAGGATCATTAAGAGTTTTTCGAAACCGAGCAACAATTTGATTTTACAAGCAGATAATGCATAGAAGAGATTCGAAACTTTTCGAAAACTTTCCGCAGGCGGGAGTAGAAGTTTAGACTTTCACCCGAAAATTGTATTTGGTGCTTATGGAAAACTTTGGGTTTCACATTTATACAGCGTTAATGACACAGACAATAGTTGTCAGTGGAATGTACGCACACTCACAATCGAAGCGTGCAAGACGAATATCTTCGATGTCACTGAGTACACGACCTTGCAATTAGGAATAAGACAGGGATAATGGCAATGTAAAGGAAAAAGCTGTTCTCGGTTTGAAATGTATTTTTAATTATTATATACGTTAATATCGTCGACATAAGTTCCGATGCATACACTTTATTAAAATAAGGAACTTTTTCGGGCGATCTACATTCTTAAGAAGTCAATATTAAGGGAATAATGCAGATTCGGAATTTAGAATTACCGTTTGAAATTCGTTAATTAAATATGCGAAATCAAATTTAATTAATTGATTTAACCACCGTTTTAATTTGCATTACCACATTTAGCTTTTTTGTAATTTATTAAGTGAACAACGTTCAATTTTAACTTATAATCAAATTTTAGTTTTTTAATGTTACATTAAAGTTATTTAAATACCATATCTACTTTTAATAGTGTAAATTATGAAAATTCTTGTGGATATTGAAATTTTTTGTTAAAAAAGATTAGAATAGCTATAATTTATATATTTATCATGTACATATTAAACTATAAAATATATTTTCTTAATTTACATACGTAGTTACTAAAAGAATATTTAAATTATTATATAATTTTGAAATAATTATTGTTAATAAGGGTAGTCAATAACCTTACGTTATAATCGAATGAGTTGTTTTTAAATGATACTAATTGTTAACGCCTACTGAAAATACACTAGAGAAATTGTTAAATTTATTATTTGGTATTAAATGTTATATAAAAAATCCCTTTAATAATTGTATTTAATAAAGAACTTACAGAACGTAGTGTTTATGTTACACATTAAAATGTTAATAAAAATGTTAAAAAAGTTTAATTAGTGTTTGTAAATTTTATAATTTATGAAATCTTGCTTATTGAGAGCATCATATTTTTTCAACTTCAATTTTTGTAATATAATAACGTTATGGGCCAAATTAAAGTTCCAACGTCTATTTCATAATTTAATTGAAAACTCAAATTTACATTAGTTTTTCTTAATTAAAAGAAAAAAAGGTACTCTTTACTTATTGCTAAGTATCTTTAAATATAGATTTAGAAAATTATATTATGCTCAATAAATATGACTTAATTATAATTTTTTAATAAATTATGATCGTTTTAATATTTTTTACTATAATTCTATTGTTCATGATCAATATAAAGCTAACTAAAATTTCAGAAAGTATATTCAAATAAAAATATGTATCAATAAACACTATGATCAGAAATTATTTATAATTGCTTCGTTTGTACATATCTAATCATTTGTAGTCTATAACATTCTTCGTTTACGTTCTCCTATTTCATTGATAAAGAAGTTACGTATCAGTCTAACTCATTCCAACGGAAGTCAAAATGCGAAACGCGCAAATCGCGATCTAATTATTTTTCAAAGTTTACAGGCTCATCCACGCGAGAAACGCGATAGCAATGTTTAAGTGTTGCCACCGCGTGAGCACTGAAAATCGATCGGAATTAAGTACGTCTATTGTTCATTTTTACTTTTCTTTATCTACATTTAAAGCAATATGTAATTATTAATAATAAGTCATTAAATTGATATTAATATAAGTTAATTTTGATTTTGTGCTTTAGCTGATAATGTAATCATTATATGGTATGATGGATCTAATTCATACTCTTTATTTAAATCTATGCTATTATAATATCCAATCACTTTTTTGTTATTAATATTTTAATTTGGATTTATTTAAAACTATTTGTACTAATTTCAATGTTAAAGTTGTTTCATTCTTTACTCTTTTATTAGAAAGGTACGTGTAAAGATTATAACAATTTTTACAAAAAGTATGATATTTGGAAATCAAGAGGTAATAAAAAACAAATGCAGAATGTAAATTAACGTTAAGCGTTATATAAATTAAATTACATTCATAATAATATAGTAAACATGACATGGAAAATTTAATAATTTTTTCAAAACTATCAAAGTTAAATATCAATGAATATATCATTCTATAATATCAATAATTACAAAACAGAACACCGTTTTAAAAGGAAGAGGAATATGACTCAAATTGTTTACTTTTTCACGTGATGTTCTTTCAGTTAGATTACAGAATATAAGTATTTAGATTTAAAATGAAGTTAAAAATATTTAGCTCAATGTATATTTTTTAATTTTTAACATACAAGATAATACAAAACATTTTCTTTTTCGATAAGAAAACAGAATAATTATATTCGTATATTAAAATTACTAGTCTGTACTTTTATTTGATCTAGTTTATATAATATTATTTTCTTCAAAACTATTAAGAATAAAAATATAATCTTGTATAAATCAAGCACAATATAGGTAATTATTTACCAAATAATGATAGTTTTTCTATGAATATTTTACAATGAATATGCAATTTTATATATAAAACAGTGATATAAAGATAAAATATTCCTTTCTAAGAAATATGAAAGATACAAGTTAGTCATTTTTTATCAAGATATTGTGAGTATAAGGAACTTTTATAAAAGATGATATTTTACTAATAAATGATAAAATCTAATTAATAAAACTAATTCAAGATGTATTCATTTTATAAAATTTCAAATAATCAAATTTCATTAGATTATGATTATTAACTAACAATTTTTATGTTTTTTATTTTATCGACCTTTTACATACGCTTAGTACTGCTTATAATTTTACCCGGCTGCACACTTTTTAAATACAACGTATACATTATAAAAATGTATATTTATACATTACTTTCGGTAACAAAAATTTTTTTAATTTTGTAAGTGTTCAAACATTTTATTATTATTCAAAAATTAATCTATTTATGTTAATAAAGAATTAAAGTTTTAGCGTGTTTTTGAAGTACTTTAACAAATAATTATTTTTGAAAATAAAGTGAAACTAAAAACTTTTAAAGACTATATTAGGAATATCTAAAGAAATTGAAATTGTTAATTGGAAATTATATATATATATATAGAATTAATTATCAGCAAATTAATTGTAATTACAAAAGAAAATATTTTATATTTTATTATATAAATATAATATATAATAAATAAAAAAATTAATATATTTAAAATTGTATGGAATATTAAAGATATACAGATTTAATAAGATAATGATTAAGAACAATATCCATAGATGTTTTTGAAGAAGTTTTAAGATTATTGAAATGATTATAGACTTATTTTAAAAACAACATACTGATAAATAAGTATTATATAAACAATAAAGTACGTACGAAAAAAATTTTTTTATTTATTTTATCTATGTATTAAAGTTGAAAGTTTTAATTTCTAAAATATTACTAATTTTCTGTAAAATAATTACATTTTATTAATAAAAATTCAGGATTTTTTAAAAAATACTTGTATTTATTATAAATATATACACATTAATCATATGATTTTTCAAATTAATTTTAAACGTACCTTTACACGTTAGTCAAAATAAACCTACAAATCGAGCATTGTGTATTTGAAGTAAATTATATCCGTTTCGTTGTTGTGAAAGCAACGCATCTTGTTTACCGTGCCCTTTTCCTAACATCTTTAGAACGAGAAAGTCTTAGAAACTTTGAGGCAAAGTCGGTAACATACGGCTTGTTTCTAAAATTCTTTCCGGGAAAGCCGTATTTTTCAGTTATCTATAAAGGGCGAATCAGAAGGGCGAATCTAGACTCCACTTCCTTCTGCCAATAGGGAAGCAAGAAAAGTCAGGATGAGGGTGCAGTAGTCCCATAACAGCATAAAGTGGGAGGTGACGCTTGGTCTATAGAACGCAGGTATAAATGGGCCTGAAATGCCGTACGGCTTGCCAGTCGTTTGTACGGTTTCAGTGAGCAGTTTTGTTGCAGATGATATAATAGAGGGTAAAATATTTAATTGTGTTTCGAAATGGCTTTGTTTGATCTGGATTGGCTCGTCATTGGTTTCAAAAAATTATGTAGCGAGTCGATACAGGATTAACAAAGGATTAAAAAAATAGGATAACATTTTTTAAAATAATGAAAATTTGTTATTTACACGTGTATACACAACAATTATTATTATAAATAACTTTTATAATGAACTCTATGTGTGCGTTTTTCAATTTTTTAAATTTCAATGAAGAGAAAGAAGCTGCTTATTGTCATCGGCGAATAAGTGTTGCATGTGTAATAATTGGACCAATATTTTTTATTTAATATGTTGGAAGGTTGTTTTAAAGGTTACGTATACATTTGTTTAATTATACATGTTAATTTAGATAAAAAGTAATTTAAAAAATTCAATTTTGCATAAAATACTTTATATTTATAAAACTGTTTTGTACTTGAAAGGTTCTATTCGAAGTAATTCAAACATTTTTATAGCTCTAATTTACAAAAAATTTGATATATGAATATTTTTAATTTTATTACACTTTGTTATAAAATATTGCAGGGAACTATCAATTAAGAATCTGACTTATAGATATTCTTTAATTATATATGTAAATAAATATAAAGTACTGTAATTCAAACGTAATAAATTAATTAAAAAAATCTAAATAACAGTAAATTTATGGAAAATATAACAGAATCATGGATATATTTTATTATATGGACAATTTTCAAGATTTTTTTCTTTTTTTGCCTTGCGTAGTGCCCGAAATATACTGTATAAAAAACAAATAAAACTTGTAAGAGAAATTTTTTAGTTTAGTCAGTTGAATTCAAGTTCTGAATATCTACTATTAGTAAATACTCATTTCGTAATTCATGTTATAAACGAATAAAATATTTTGTGAAAGTTAAAATAAATTGAAAAAAATTAATTTCTTATTCTTATTGATTAAGTTTTTAACTGAAGTTTGTATTTTAAATCATTAGAATCAAATTCAACATTCAAAATTTTTATGACTTCTGGTAAGTATTTGATAAAATATTTTAAATTAATTTTTCTAAAATTTGTGTGGATTTTTAATTAAATTACAAAACTTACTTTTACTATTTATTATTTCGTGGATTCTTAATATTAATATTTTCATTAAAAATATTTTATTTTGCTTTAAATTTACAAAATATTAAAAATTAGTAAACGAAGAATGAAAACATACAGAAGGCTGCTGTCGGGTGGAATCCCTCCTGGTAAGGGTGACATTAAAACCTCACCGGGTAGGATTCATCCAATATTTGCCTCTTGACATCTATATCAACTACTGATTGTACGTTTTTCTTTAATAAAAGATGTGGTAAGCTAAAAATGTTTTTGCCATCTTTGCGCTAGGGGCGAAGTATCGATCTAGTGACACGTTGATGCTGGAATTCGTGACTAGATCGAAATACTCGTCCCTGGCTTGGAGAAAGTTGAACTACACAGAAGACACAGAATACTCTAGAAGACATGCAACCACTGAGTCCCATATATTTTTCTTTGGTGATTTAACTGTATGGTGAATCAAAAGACCATAAAGCTAAATCAGCAGGGCATAATGTATGTGGACATATCATCATAGAATATTCCTACATCGCTGCTTTGAGATTATCACAAATAATAAATTAAAAAATTTCTATCAATGGGCTTTAAAAAATAATTGCTCAATTTTCTCTGTATTTACTTAATTTCGAAATTAATTGAATTAAATATTAATGAAATTGTAAAGATTTACAAGGTTGTATGCACTTAAAATAATTTGTAACACATTAGTACTATGAAAATTCTGTAATTTTTATAAAATGATACCATAATTATGTAATGAAAGAAGTAACGCTTGTTATGGTGGCAGAATTTGAAGGAACTCTTGCCGTGATGTGTGGTATTTAATTCTCATATCACAGCAGTAGTTACCTAGGATTCTACTGCCCAAAGTCATCAATAATTAAGAAAATGTAACATTTCAAAAGCATAGATAACGAATATGATAAGTTCCCAAGTACTACGTGAGATAAACGTGATCCTGTTTGGCGATATACCTAATACGTCACTGGGTTATGTTTGTCCCATACAAGTACTTTTTCAACAACAAAACAGCAAATTTCATTGCATTGAATGTTTAAAAACAGAATTTGAAATTTATAGAAATAAGTAATACTAAAATATATAAAATCATTTAATTTAATAAAATGAAGGTGCTTGTTAGTAATTTCGTAGATTTTTACATAAAAAATAAATCAAAATATCAGATGAAAATTTCATATCAAATGAAAATTTTTAAATTAATATAATCTTTTACAATAAATTTTAATAAGAGTCAGTATCACATGTTCAGGCATAAATTTATAAAGAAATAAATTATACCAGTATTAAAAAGAATAAAAAATACTTATTTAATGTCTTCTTTATTGAGATTAATCCTTTAAAAGTTTATTAATAATTTATTTATTATTAATTAATAAATTTATGAATATTTGAATTATGAGTTCACTGATTATTCATGAATTATTTATTTAAGAAATATTTTATTCTGAGGAAACAAAAAGGTTGCAACATCTTTTTTTACTATTTATAAAAAACAATTTTTTATTAGAACATTATCAGGTGCAAATAAAATTTAGTTTATGCAATACTAATTTTGTCACAAAAAATGCAGGATTATTATGACAGGAATGATTATTTACCAAGTTTCGTAAAAAGTCAAATATAATATTAGTGGCATGATTTCACTTCAAATATATTTGTTATTTTTATTTGATAATATATTAAAAATATATTTAAGTATACGTACATAAGTGGGAAGCAGGGTGATAATAATTCAAAAATTTATTTCAATTTATTTATGTTAGAAATTATAATTATATTTTACAAAATGTTAATCAATTTACTTTGCAACCTTGTAAAAATTTAAGTATTTTTTTAATATTACAGGAAATGAAATTGAGTTAAAAAATTAAATTGGTGGTTTTATTTTATTCTAATTTTATTTTAAAATTAATTGACTTACTTTACTTATGAGGCAAGAATTGAAGTCCTTTTTCATATCAACAACAGACACTCGATCATGAGGTCTTTTTGGTCCACTGACACTAGTAACAACTGTTGCTAGATTCAAAGTCACAACTTCGGAGAAAACAGGATCTTCGCTTGGATCATCATAATTTCGAATCATTCGTACTGCTTTAAGATATGTTTCAATTCTTTCTATATGTTCTTCTGATCGACCTATAGATTAAAATTTTTTTAGAAACAAATTTTAGATGCAGGTATTCTGCTTACAGACTATGATGTGATATTTTAAAAACTAACTTGTCTGACGCAGATAAGTCAAACTTTGTTGATCAACAGGAAAGAAGCCAACAGTTGCTCCATACTCTGGGCACATATTAGAAATAGTGGCTCGGTCTGCAATACTTAGTTGAGATACACCAGGACCAAAAAATTCTACAAATTTTCCAACAACACCAAGTTGCCTTAGATTCTGAATAAAAATAATTAAAATAATTATTTTTATGACATGTTTTAATATTTTGAGGAATACAATAAGTAATATTATAAATTATTGCAAGCTAATTTTTTTCTAAAATTGAAAAGAATAAAAGAATATCTCTGAAATAAGTGATTTTTTTGTAAAAGATTAAGCTGAATTTTCATCTAAATAACATAAGTTTGCAAAAAAAAACTGAAATTTACAAAAAATTATAAAGTTATATCAATTTACATATTACAGACTTTGAATTTTACAAGAAGATTTATATTTTGTTTGACATAATATACATTTTCACAAATAGAGATGTTTGGTTTATATTATTTTAATCAACTTTGTATTTTAAATTAAATTTTGTTTTTAAAATGATCTAGTTTTAATAGCAAAAATGTAAAACAATAATGTTAATGTTTTGCAAATTTAAAAATTTTTTTATTATATATAGTAAAAAATATAAAACATTTTTTTAAAAAATTCTTATAATATTGAATCATTAAAAAATGTTATATGTTAATTCTATTTCCTTGATTTTATATTAAATGAGTTATGTTTACTGAACATAATATATTTATATGTACAACTATAAAATTTTATCTTTACCTTAGTAATCGTGAGAACAAGATCTGTTGATGTAACGTATTGATTTAATTCTCCAATCAATTTATAACCAACTACTTTAGGAATGAGCATAGATATAGCTTGGCCAAGCATAACAGCTTCAGCTTCAATTCCTCCTACTCCCCAACCAAGGACACCAAGCCCATTAATCATAGTGGTGTGTGAATCAGTCCCGACTACACTGTCAGGGAATAAATAATCATTCATGTCAAAAACCACTCTTGCCAGGTACTCTAAATTGACTTGATGAACAATTCCACTTCCAGGTGGTATAATTAACATATTCTTGAAGGCATTGGCACCCCATTTTAGAAACATAAACCTTTCCTTATTTCTTTCAAATTCTAATTCTTCATTCTTTTTGCTGGCATCTTCACTGTAAATATTATAATATATAACTTATGTAATAATAGATTAAATAATTAAATTGTATTAAAAATTTTTTTTAATTCATTTATTGAAATATCTAATTTGAAAAATCTTTTTATAAAATTAAATTTAGAACATCATTATAAGATTATAATATTAAATCACTTTAATATTAAACACTAAGTAAAAATTAAAAAATTGATAAATCCAATTTCCCTACTAATATTTATTTTAATTGTACTAATAATCTAATTTAATTACCTTCTTGTAAAATCTACTTGTACAGAATGGTCAATAACTAAATCCGAAGGACAAACAGGATTAATTTTGTCAGGATTTCCATTAAGTCTTTTAACAGCATCTCTCATAGCTGCAAAATCAACAACTGCTGGTACTCCAGTGAAATCCTGTAACGATAAGAGCTAATAATAATAATAATTTGAAGAAATAGTTTTTTAAATGATAAACAATTCTTAAATTTCTGAAATTTGACTATTTTTAAAAACGTTTACCTGAAGAATTACTCTAGCAGGCTTAAATGACACTTCTACACCATCTTCTACAGTCTGATTTTGTTCCCAATCCAAAATTTTATTAACATCTTGAGTTTTTACTTGAAACTCATCACAGTTTCTAACAGCACTTTCAAGTAGCACTCTGATTGAAAATGGTAACCTATCTATAAGTAATAACATTAGTTGTAAAACGATACTGTCATTAAACTATAGAAACATGTTTTATCTTGAAAATATTACCATATTTTTCACCAAAAGAAGCAATATTATAAAATTGTTTCAGCTTTCCTCTTACTTCTATTGTCTGCAATAAATTCTTAAAAGGATTTCCCACTAAAATGAAAAAATTAAATTATTTAAATCTTTATATATTCCATATTAAACATGTACATTAAAAATTAGTATCTGGAGTAAGTTTTATAGTACAATGTAGAAATCTTATACCATTTATATAATATATGAATACAATTAAACTTTTAGTTAGATCTAATGATATTGAAAACATTTTATTTTAAACCATTTTTTTATAATAGTATTTATTTTCTAACAAGTTTTTGGAAAAATATGAAAATATAACTATAAAAGAAGCTGCAACAGATTAAGAAATAATGCAAATTGTTATTAAACATTTATAAAGTTGTATACAAAACTTTAAACACTAACAATAATAATTTCGAATAAAAATATAAAAAACTATGAAACACTCGTGTGAGATTTTGGAGTCATCATACGGCGTGTCGTACAGGCAAAGAAGCGCCTTTTAATCATAAATCGAAATCTATATACATTTCTTGAAGCTATAAAACTCAAAAAATAAAATTCAATTCGTAAATCTAAAATTGGAACAAATAAATATATATTGTACTTTTTTTTACTGTTATCCTTGCTTTTTTCCGATAAATATTAGAATCGAATATTTTTCAATATTGAAAGATAAATTTCTTTTTACATATTATTTATAGAAATACGACTCGAATTTAATGTAAATTAATATCTGTTATAATAATGAACAATAAGATTTACAAAAATAATTTTTTAATAAAAATTTAGAGTAAATATATGAGGATTTCACTTGCATATTGTCTACTTACTAGCCATGATCGTCACTCTTAGAGTCACGTCGTCCACTTTTATACAGGTACTAAACGTATACCTGTGAAAGCATGCAATCAAATGTTGTTCATGGCATACATACACACATATATGCATATATATATATATCTTAATATTGGTGGTAGGTGTAGTTAAATCACGAACGAAAGGTATTCCAAATGGATACAAAAAATTGACAGTAAAAATGTTACAAAAAAATGTTACAGTAAAGGTCTTCAGTAAAAGATCAACTTAAAGCTAAATTAATTTAATCAGAAATTGTAAATAGCTATTAAAAATTATCGGACAAAAATGGTTGTTACTTGAACATAGTTTCTTTATAGGTTATATGATTTATCTCTAGGTATAGACGATTGGTTGTTCTAAAATTTAATTTAAAACTAAATTAAAAATGATCACAAATCCTTTAAAATTGATTTAAAAAAATTTAAAAAAATACCTTCGTAAAATTGCAGGAAGTTTTTATTTCATCATCATAAGAAAATTTGAAACATGATAAAACTCGTATTGTGTTAATATCTGGAAGTAGGTCTACCTAACACAATTGCAATTTTATTATAAATTATGATGGTTTTCAAAATTTATTTGGAATTAAGATTTCCGAAATAAAACTAATATTTTATCTTACAAACTATTTTTTACCAGAGTCAATTTTACTTTAATATTCATATAACGATTCTGTCATTTAAAAAATCTATTCGAAAGTAAAAATGAAATAATAAAAATTTGAAGTACAATATTTATCCATAAGCTTATATAAATAAATACGATTTAATCATTTGCATAATTAAGCACTAAGTATTTTTAAATTGATGTTTAGTTAAAAACTATTAAAATGATAATCATTAAAAATAAAATCAATTTAATTTTAAATATATATATACAAAACATTAAATTAAAGTATCAGTTTCATAAATACTTCTGCATTTATTTGTAAATTAATTCATTATTCTAAAATTTTATAAGCTTTATTTAAATATAGTTTTATGAATAAAAACGACACAATAACAGTAATATATTTTATACGATAATAAATAAACATAACAATACTATATTTTACTCACTAACTTCGTTTTCTTTTATTAAAAACGATTGATTTGTTTCAAACTTTTTGAATAACATTAAAGTAAATAGACAATTTTTAATATTTAAAATATAATTCACAGATTACTTTATTACAATTTAAAAATCAGAATAAAATTTGTTTTCACAACTGAAATTTGTATATATTCATAAATATTATTATTGTTCTGACATTCAAGTAAACTAATTTATAATTATTAGCAATTTTAAGTACATAAAAAATGGTTTTATTTACATATGAAGTTACTATTTAAATTATATAGTAAATTACTGTAAAATAGATTTACAATAAACTATATATTTTATCGAATATTTCAGGAATCTTTAAAAGTAATAATTGTGTATTTTAAAATTAAATTATATAAATTATAAGTAAAAAACAGCAAAAATGATAAAATATATTAATATTTATTGGTTTCTTTTTAATTATTTAGGTAATATTTTTAGTTGCATGAAATCTACAAGAAATATAAAAATGATTTTGTAAGGTTTTTATTTAAATCAGTGAACATATTTTTTAAGGATGATATTTAGTATCTATACGTAAAAATGTTTTTTATACATTACAGTTATACATTTACATAGATAGAATACAAAAATAACATTTATGTTTATAAAATATTATTAAAAACAAATTATTTCTGAATATTTCTTTATGTATACGTTATAATGAATAAATTAAAGAAAGAGAATAAAAATTCTGCTGACTTGAAATTCATCGTAAAAACAAACGATAAAATATCATGTAACCTGTCAATTGATTCCAACCTTGGCCATTCTGTACAAAATTCTTGTAAAATTCAACAAATTCTAAATTCTTGTAAGTACTTTTTTAATAATAGCGATTTAAAAATATACACTTACCAGTAATTTAGAAATGTCTATTTTTCATTTCTTTTTAAAATGCTATTATAATAAAATTAATATTAATGACTTTTATAACTTCTATTTGATTCACATAATCGGTATAAATATATTTCAATATGTAAATATTTTCATCAAATGATAAGTGAATGATTGTAAATTTATTTACAAACGAAAAAATTATTATTTTCTACATTAACATTCATTTTTTACTAAAAAATACTGATCAATATTTTTTTTTTTGTATTATGAATGTATAAAAACCAAAATTTAGCAATTTCCTTTTTAATAGAAATAATGTTTTAATATGAATTCACCAATAATTCTAATACAGATATAGCAATTACACATATTTAAAATTTTCAATAGAAAAAATTTATAAAATTATTAAGTTATTTCATAATTTTAAGAATTAAAAAAGAGTATTTTCAAGTTTATCTATTTGACATGAAATTTTTTGTTGTAATAAATAAATAAATAACAGCAACTTTATCAATTGTAGATTATATTTAATAATATTTCAGAATATAAATCTAAATTAAAGAAAAAAATTAATACACTTCTATAGAGTATTAGTGAAAAATGCTTTAAAAAAATTTACTTAGTGAAGACTAATTATATTATTTATTACTATTTAATGTTTTGAATTTTTTGAATACAGAGTACCTTTAAGGCTACAGTTTTATTATAATAATAATTGTTTCATAATATTTTTTAAAGTTGACAATGTTTATGAAAATAAGGCATTTAGTATTCAATATTATATAGTTTAATATTAAATCTATAAGCAAAATAGTTGAATGTGTAATTATTCAGAAATATTACACAATTGAAAGATTAATTTATCTAATTGCATATCATTGTGTTAAAACTAAATTCCACTTGAATATTCTTTTTCTATAATAATACAACACGGTAAAAATTAATAATCTTATAAAATAAAAATATTTTTGAGTTCGGTGTTTTAGTCTTGTAATTTTTATTTAGAGAAATTGATAAATAAAGTTATTTAAATAGCTTATATCATGAAATCGAAATTAGATAAAATCCTTTCAACTTCATTTATAAATTTTTTAATAATTTTTTCTAAATCTTGTAAGTATTTTCTATAACAATAAAATATTAAATTATACATTCTCTACAAAAATGAATATTTTATTTGATATAAAAATAAGTAGATGAAGGTATATTTATGTAGGTGCGTGTAAATCTTATTAATATAAGAAATATTTTATAAAATTAATTATAATACAGTAAAATATGAGATTATATTTATTGTATGAGATTATATTTCTTAACATTTTCTGTATTTATTAACTTTGTAATTGTTAATTATGTGTAAAAGATGATTTCAAAAATAGTCTATTTATGATTGCTTAATTGTTGATTTTTGTGATGGAATTTATACAAAACATTTAACAAAGAATTCTTAAATTGACTAAAGAATATTGTCTTCTGAAATGTGAATCGTCTAAGTGGTTGGAATATTCATTTTCTATGTTTAAATTTGTTCTTCAAAGATAGTAAATTACATATAAAAGTATGTTTTTAATTTATTGAAATATTTCAAGTTATTTATTTTTGTTTAAAAAATGGTTTTATAGACCTAATTTATTTAAATAAAAAGGATTGTTTCTCGTATTTGTACCTGTGTTAAGTTCTTAAGCAAAAACTTATTTTAATAAACTAAGAACCTCTAGTATTTTATTGATTGACATTTTTGAAACAAATTTTCGGTTTCTTCACGTAAAACGATTTTATGTTAACATGTTTAGTAAGGTTTCTTTAACGTAGAATTTACTTGAAAAATTAATGCACTAATAACAATAAAAGACTTCTAATTTTGTCACTCATTTTTATCAAACGATCAATTTTTATTTCAAATTAATGTTAAATTTTTACTGTATTCCTGAGAAAAATTCGTACCTTTTACATATTCTTACTATTATAAAATTTTGACAATTAAAAAATCATAGCAATTAATAATATAGTGAAATATTTAGATCACTACTAATAGAATATTATTTTATCAAAGAGTAATCCAAGTATACGATGCAAACGAATAAAAAATAATTTGCAGAGTCCTAGTAAGGCGTCTCTCGCAATAATGAAGTCGAAAGAAGCATGGGCACGTTGAGAACATAGGAAATTGCGCATACATCGCGCAGAAAATCAGCATACTAAAGAGTAATCATAAGGTCGCTGTCAGAGATGAGTTGCAACCCAAGGTCTACAACACCATGTCGAACAGGAAGATTGGCACCCAGTCCAATTCAGGCGATGGCTAGTTGTGGCGGCGTGCCCTCGGGCTTTTTACAGTCCAGTTGCGGTACGTCGAATTTAGGAAAGCAATGAATGAAAAATTATCAAGAATTTCGTTTCTAATTGATGGATCAACAAAGTCATAATCCATGTTTACCTTACAACATTTAAAATGTAGTTAATGATAAGAGCATTGAAATTTGATTTATAAAATATTTAAAATAATAAATTGTACTATGAAAATTGAATATAAACACAAAGAACTATATATTTTAGAGACTTAAAAAGTTGTTTAGTTTAAATCGCCAAAAAGGCGTTTTTCTACAATTTTATTTGAAAGGCTAAAAAATTAAATCTAGCATTTTAGATAATAAATAAACGTTTTTAATGTAATAATATAAGATCTATTAGTTAATCATTGAAGTATCTTACCACTTGTGTTTAAAATTCTCAGAAAAAATCGAGTCCATTAGTTTTAATCCATGATGACCACTCTCTTCAAAGTTTATGCTTTGCTTACAAGTTTTATAGATAACAATTCCTGTACACACCATCAGCAGTCATAAATTTAATATGATAATTAGCTAATCGTTTTGCTAAAATTTGTTAAGTAACAATTGGAAAATTAAAAAAAAATTGATTTTTAATACCCTAAACCAGATTACTGACTTTTATATACCATATTTCGTAGATTAGATCTTAGAAAATTATTTAATATTATAAAATTAATATTTATACATATTTTTATATATAGGCATAGAAATTGCTGATTGTATACAAATTATTAGAATAAAACTTGACTTTCTGTTTCTTTATACTGGTAATATTATAAATAATATTACCAATAAAAAGTAATTTTACTTAAAACTAATACATTTCATAATTTCTTTATTAAAATAACATCGAATAAATATTTTTAGGAATTTCATATTTTAAACTCAAATTAACAATCAACAAACTAACATCTGTAAATACGTTCACTTATATTTACAGAAAAATTTATTTAAAAATATTTGATGTAAAATTATCTCAATATAAAATATTTATATTTGCAAAAATGTCTTTCTTTTAAAATAAATTAAGTAAATTAAAGATGTTTATATATTAATTAACATTTAAAAATTGTTCATCTTTAAATTAACAATTATAATAATTAAAATAATAAATGGAAATAATAAATTTTTTTAAAGTAAGCTTTTATTTTTGGCAATATTATTTGAAGATTTTGTATTGGCATTTTTAACGTAATATAACGCACTTTTAAGTATTGATTCACTAGAGATATATAGGAAATAAATGATAAAAAGTAAGATTTTTCATTGTACAATGATAACAGACTTATAAAATTAATTTTCTCAAAAAGCTTTGAAAGTTTGTTCAGTTCTAATCTTATATGATACAATTTGAAATATTTTTTAAAGCATTATAAGGCATTGATCTTTGTGATATAATAATGCATTATACAATTAAAATGCATAATAAGAAATATAATCCTTCAGTGAGATTGTAGATATGTAGATTCGCAAACAAAATTAATAATTTATTATAAATTATGATAAAATAAATGTATTACTATCTTTTTAAAATTTTATTTTATAATAATAGAGATCCATAAGTTGGTCAAATTTTTGTGAATGTAATTTTCACTTTACTACTTATTCATTTTTCTCACGTTATTTTGAGAGTATCTGATAATCGATAAGAGATAATTAGTGTTATCCAGTCTTTACACTTATAACGCAAATCATGGGTCGTTCACACCCATAGTTCGTTCCATGAAGCCTATGGTGAAGTCAACAATTCCGAAGCGAGGACCACCCCCGGCATTGCCCAAAAGAATTGACTACAAAAAACCACAAATGACGAAAGCGATGATCCAACGGCTTAGGCACACACAAAAGTTCCAAGATGAATTAGAACGTAAGGAGCGTGAACGGGTCCAACCGATGGCGATGCATAGGCCTCGACGGAGTAGGGGGTCTACGAGTGTTGACGGTTGCATAATTCGAGAGCGACAACCCACCATAGTAGAGGTATCTCCATATAACAGATATAAAATAAAATTGAACAATAAAACAATAATTTAATGTATATTATTGTTATATTGTTCTTTTATATAGTGTTGTTAGTTTGTTGAAAATATAATATTTGTATATAATAATTGTGTAAAATATTTAGTTTATGGTCATTATTTAGCTTATCTTAATAATAAATTTTCTAAATTACCGTTTGAAGTAATTAATATTTTTTAAAATACAAGTTTATACTTATAGATGTTTCAACTGTTAAATTATTATCTCTTTTAATTTTTTACTTTATTAAATGTACTTATTAATTTTATTTTTCAATTTTTCTTCAGAACCTTCATGAGACTATACTATACACAGTTATCTATTTAAAGTAATTTAAATATTAGCATATGCAATGAATGTGAGACTTATTGTATAAAAGAGACTAACATTAAATTAATTAATTAAAATAAAATTAATTATAAAATTCATTAATTTTATAATATTCTTAAAAAATCACTAAATATTATTTTAAAAAGACATTTGAAATTTAGAATATTAATATAATTATTCTTATTCATATTTTTATTAATAACTTAATTTAAAATAAATCTTCGAGGTCTAAGCTACTGTTTATTATATCCCCTACTCTTCAGTGCTCTCGTTATGAATTAAAACGACGAAATGGATAAGATAAGGAATTACAATTATAACCATCTACCACCATTCTTAAAATTCAGTTTTTCATTATCCTTATATTTATAGTATTTAATTTCAATTTTCTTACATCTTGTATCAATAAAGACTGATCTGTTACACAATTCATGTACAGCTATTTTTTTTATAATTTAACTATTTATTTATACTTTTATTATATCATTTTAAAATCAAAGAGCAGATTTAGAAATATATTCATAGTTAAGTATGAATACATCATGCATATATGATTACCTGATATTTTAAAGTTTGATTATTATGGTTTTTTACTATGACATAGAAGAAAATAGCCTTGCACCTTGTACACATCCGCTTTTATTTTATGCTTTTTTGCAGATATTTTTCAAAATTTAGAAATTTCTATACTGTAGCATATCCCGTATCTAGAAAACTATAGTTCTATGAATCGCTTTTCTTTCTAATGCTACCTAGATACTTTGATGGTGATATTGTTGAAGACTTTTTGCGCATTCAAAAATAGCCTTGCAGCACTCTTCTCCTTGTTATTCAAGCTAGTCCTAATACTCACGGGTACAATTCAATGGAAAATTTCCCCCGTAAGTATGACATTTTTTCTGTACGTAATATAATCTACTCACTATTTTTGAGTATTTTTAACATAACAGATGTCTAATAAATACAAGTGGTAATTTTTTACAATGGCTTTAATCGTCTTTAATCTGTTTGCAGAGTATTAATGATCGATAATGTTCCGCAATACGTCTGTACATATTTTCTTAAGAGGATAGTTTTTAGAAGTTTTATGAAGGATTCAGACTTCTTAAAATACCACTTCATTAGAATTAGGAATACGAGATTGATTTCTGAAAATATGTAGGGATTAAAACACTTATCATACGTTGAACAATAAAATTATACTATGCTGGAGCTTTAAAATATCTGGAATAGGAGTTGATTTTTTATCCCATTTATTAGGTTACATAAAAGTAAGCATCTGATTGGATCATCAAAAGCTGGTTTTTATGACGTCGATGAAGATTTCGTTGTTTGATGTGGAATAGTTCTCCGATGATAGTTTGATGACTTATAGCTATACCTTCGGATTTCCAGTTAGATAAATTAAATATAATTTAATAATTAGTAAAGATTAAATATAATTTATTTTTCATTGATCCTTTTTCTATATCATACAAATTCAATAAATAATTCATTTTATCTTTTATTATTCGTTTCCAATAAAAATTTTGTAATTCTTTCAGAATTTAAGTCTAAGTTTTTAATTTTTTTATTCACTTTTCTTAAAGCTAGTTATTTATCCATGGTAATTTATATTTATTTTTACCTTATTTCAGCTGGTAATTCTTTTCTTTTTCTCCATTCAAGTTCAAATTTGAAAGTTGAAAGTTATTTTCAGTTTCTCCTATCTGTTCTTTCAGTTTATTAAGATTTAATATGAAAGAGATAATTACACAAATTAAAAAAATATTAAAAATTTGTTTTAAAAATAAAGTAAAATGCATGTGTCATTTAATATTTAAATTACTTACACGTATAAATATAAAAGGTTTAATCAAGTAGATTATTAACAGTAATTCAAATATAATTAGTTTATATTACAACTAATAGCACATAGTAAAAAAATATTGAAATAAAAAATTAAAAACTTTTTCCTATAGATAACAGAGCAAAAGCTATAAATGGAACTAAAAAATTAATTCAAATTTTTAAAAATAAAGTTATTTTTTTGCATAATAATGGCAAAGATATAATTGTTTAGTTTACGTTTATGATGCAAAAAATTAATTACTGTGTTAGTAATATTTATATTTCACTGTTCATAATCACTTCGAATTAATAATCACGTATCTTTTTCGCTGTCTCAGACGTACATTCGACAACTATTTTATTATATTTTATTTAATTCTGTAATTACTAAATAGAGTTGTAGATAAAGATGCTTATTAAATTATAAAATACATAATTATTGAACATTAAGTTGACCAATTAACAGTATTATTAGTTTACATTTGATGCTTTTAAAAGTCATTTAGAACTCTATAAAAGAGTGAAATTATGTAATAGAAAATAATTAAAATGCATATATTGTTAATTGTTTATAGTTTCAAATCTTGATGTAATTTTAAAAGATTAAAATTTTTTAGGCCTAATGTTAAAGTTTCATTACTATCAAAGAAATTTATTATTTTACAGGATTAATATTTAAATATATATGTATGTATACATTTAATTTAATTTTATTATGTAATAAAAATTAATGATATATTAAACACTTATATTCTTTAAAATATTTTTATAAATATTCTATACGTGTATGGTTCTTTACTTACGTGTGTGTATTTTATATGAATTCTGTAATAAGTATTATTTTGATTTTTTGATTTAAGATTTATTATAGTTCTTTTAAGTTCATAAGTTTCTAATATATTTCTAATAATTATACAAATGTATATTATAATATACATACACATACTTAATTATACCATTGATAAACCGAAGGAAAAATTCTACAATATTCTTCTTCATTGTTTTTTGTATAGTATTTTTTCTGGATTCAATACAGAATATTATATTATATGAAAAAATATTTATTCAAAAATAAAAATTGTTTTTTTTAAAGAATTAGAAATCAATGTATGAAGTTAATATATTAAAAATAAGTATTATAAGTGTACTTTAATAAATTTCTAAGATTTTAGTTTGTGCATTTATATGTGGCTAAGATAGCGCAAGAAGTATCGATTTTGCGGTTTTAACTGTCAAGATTTTTATTTTAATAAAATTTAATTCAAAGTAAATGCAAAGTCTCATAATTGTTTAAAATTGTAAAAAAAATAAAATCGACTACATTTCTTATAGTACCTTATGTGTGATGTGGAAAACTACTATTTAATTTTAATATTATTACAAACATATTTTAATATATCTTGATACGTACAATTATGGTTAGTAATTTCGTAGAATTAAGTCTTAATTTACATCTTCATTTACATCTTCGATCGGAAAGATAATTTAAACTTTAATTACAATATTTTAATACTAGAAATATCAGTTATGTAAATACTAGTCATAAAGCAATTATATTCGAGGATGTTAGAGAGTTGAAGAATATTACGTAATTATATCATTTTTATATTTAAATTGTAATTATATTTGATACAAAAAAATTTTATAGAAAAATATTAGCTAAGACGAGTTTTCTTAGTTTCGATGATGATGATCATCGAAACATTGATTTTTTTCACATTAAATTAAATTTTACATAAATTATTAAAACAACAAATTATTGTCATTATTATTATTAATTCACTCAATATAATTAACCAATACCTTGTTTTATAAAAAAGAAAACAACTCTGGTCATTATTAGAAGTTTAGCTACAACTAATTGTTAGTAAGCACTATGTAAGCAAGGAAATGATGTATATTTATATAAATAACATATACATGTGTATACCATTTTAAACAGAACATCGACGTAAAATAGAAACTTACAATTATTTTTGTACTAAATTCACTAATATATTTTTTTAAAAGAATTTCTCTTGCAGCATTTGAAGGAACATCCATGCATTCAGCAAAATTTCAGTATTTAAAAGTGGTAACGAATGTACATTGAAAACTTTTTATGGGTTCATCTAGGATCGTGGAAGATCTTGCCTTGGGCAGAGCAGAGATCCGTCTTCGTGCTCAGTTGATAATCGAGATCCTAATTCTGGCCCTGCAATACAAACGTATACAGCTTCGTGTACACTAACGCCTGGTCAGTCGCGAACACATTTGCCGGCACCACTTGATTCATCGCGGAGAGTATCAACTCCTCCGCCGGTATCACCACGTACACGTAATCTGGCTAAGTCTATGAATGCGGACATTGTCCAAGCGGAACCACTACAGCGAGGGCCTGTTGATAATATTATCATACCTCCCGGAGCCATTAATTCTGAAAGGACGACGATTGTCAGTATACCTCAGTCAGATGATTGTGCGCCCTTAACTTCTTCAACTTCATCACCCTGTCGAGCTAATCAAATGCCCAACAAAAGCGTCCAAGCCATTAGCGAGACATTAAACAAACAAGTATGACGAACTTCTTTTTAAGTAGTATATTTTTATATTTATACAAAATTAATATTTTTACGAATATAATTAACGTTTTTATTATAGATATTTATTCACTTATTTATTACATAAATTATTATTTTAATATAATTAAAAATTATTTATTATTATTATTATTATCTTTTATTATGCTTTCAAAAATTGTACTTTATAGATAATTAAGAGAAAGATATATATGAGGATGTCTTACATAAATTTCGATAAGAAAAAAATTATATTATTTTTATACATATCTTATACTAATATATAAAAGAAAATTGTTAATAATAATGAAAACTGCCTTTTAAATTATGACATCAATTTTAATCCATATTAATTAAAACAAAAAATTTTTACAACTTTATGTTTTGGCATTCTTTTGACTTTATTGGTTTATACAACCTTATCTTTCAAAGATAAGTACGTAATAATATTATGTACTTAACATTGAAATAAATTAAAAATGTTTTAGACTTAGACATGTCAGAATATGCTTATTTCATTTTTAAAAATGTATAATTTAAAACTATTTTGAAAGAAGCATTGAGCAAATATTCAATACATTAACGATATTAAATTACACACACACACACACACACACACACATATATTAATTCTAAAAGATGGAATTGTATGTAATCTTGTAAATCAATACAATTAAAAGAATATTTAAACATAAAGCTGTAAGAATTATTAGTTTTTTAATGAGTACAGATTCAAATTGGTATATCATAGTTTTATAAATATTTTTTATTTATATGTATATTTTATATGTATATATGTATGTATGTATACTTATACATATTTATACATATGCATATGTACATATTTACACTTATTATATCATCGGAAATACGATTTTAGGAATATTTATTTTTAGGATACCATGGTAGGATATATTAAAAAGTTTGAACGTTGTATGGAACCTTAGACTGACCCATGTATTCATTATTTTTCTTTTTGGCCATATTTCGTTTTATATATTATGATTCTTTAGATAGTCTTCGAGAACATGGAGAAGATGTTTGGGGTGTTAAAATTCCTGCTCCTTTGCCTTCAACACCTTCTTTTATTTTATGTAATTGAAAGCATATTTCACATTCATAGTAGTCAACAAACGTGCGGATCAGAAATTATTATTTTCCCATTGTGTTGACGTTAAAATCTTGACGACCTAATGGACTGAATTGATGATACTTACGTCTTATCTAAAACCGTATTATCAAACAGTTAATCTGCTATGCCTATATATATAAATAATCTATAATGCTAGTTCTTTATTCTCTTAAACTTCCTATCCTAACGAAAACCAGAATATACTTACCATGATTGATAAACTGGTTTTGACTAAAACAAAAGCTTCCTGTCTTGTCGTCAAAAGAAACTGAAGATAGTTCTGATATATTCTGATATATTACAACAAGCAATCTTCGTTCTGTACATTATTCAAGATTTTTTTAACAGCTCAGTAGTTGCATTGTACAACTAATACAGTGACTATATCTTTAGTTGAGGCTTATACTCGCGGTACCTCCATTTATTTATTGTTCATGTTTGTAATTAATCTTCACTAAAATATGTATAAAACATACCTCTATTTACATTAAGGAATGCTTATTTATAGGGTAAAGCATTTATTTTCAATCTTCAGCTGGGATCCATTTGTGGCGCTCCTGATACTTAAAACTCTACAGGACCTCCTGTAGAGCAATTTCAATTAGTAAATCTACTTCGCAGTGTAAAATATTTATATTTCAGTGCATGAAAAATGCCTCCACTTCGATCACGTTCATTATTGTAGGATAATAATTGTTTTAGAACATCCAAATATTTATTTCATCTTTTATAACCACTCAATTCCATTATATATCATTTTTTTCATTCCAGCAATAATATAAAACATGGGGAAGGTGATCATATATACTTTCTTTGCCGGAATTATAAATCGCTCAACAAAGTTGCAAGCTGAGGTCGATAACAACAACAACTACAACAACAACAACAACAACAACGATAATAATAATAATAATAATAGAGATACGTAGTAAAGTAGCAAAATAAAATTTATTTGAATATTTTAATAAATTAAAATTGATATTTGTATTGACTTTTAAACAGCATGTATCAATAAACTCTGTTATTATATTTTATATATAAAATATTATAAACTTTATTTCTTGCAAATATTTGGTAGTTTTTATCTGATAAAAATTTCTATCAATATCATCTTTATTTATTACGTTTATAATAAGATGTAAATCAATTATTTAGAATTTACATTATTTTGTTTATTAATATATTGTTAACTATAATGACTTTTAGGATGCTGTAGAAGTAGCAGTTGTTAATTCAAAGTTACAAGATCTTCAACAGGCAAGGCGAGATTTTGTCATGGCGGTAGCAAGTGTGGGTGGAAATACCATTAGTTTGCAGGTATTAATTAAAAAAATTATATTAAATGTAGTCTACAAACAATTTTCAGTAAAAATTTGCAAATTATTTTAGTTTCTCAATTATTACGTTATTTTATGATGTGGTTTTATATATAGCACAAGTAATAATAAAATTCAAAAATAAATAAAAAATGTAAATGTAATACAAGAGTATGTACTTGATAATATTAATAAGAGACAAATGTTAAAAGATCTGGAATAATTATTTAGATAACCATAAGATGTTAAATAATTAACTGCATATTAAAGTGAAAACAAATGGTTAAAGAAATATTTAATTTTTTACTGTAACTCTTAATATAACATTTAATAAGAATAAATTAAAAATATTTATATAATATTTAGTTATAAATATTTATTTATAAATATTCGTATAATAAGTATATAGATATTGAATATTTTTATTTTGCATTACCTTTCAATTTATATATTTATATGTAGAAATATATAAAACTGATGTTGTTTTGTAAAGTATATTATAGCTCTTCAATTTATTCATTAGTTATAAAATATTTTTTCAAGTATAAATAAATAAATAAATAAATATGATAAATATATACATCTTTTCATTATAGATATTCAGGTATAGTCAATAGTAGCTTTTATAAAATGCTAAATTTATATTTATATTGGTATTTCTATGAAATAATTTCATCCCATACTAAAAGACACTTCTAATCCGTTATTACAATTGCAGGACGAGGATGCTTCAAATATTTCACCAATCTCTGATGGACAATCACAATTAGCAACTCCAAATTTGTTGAGCTCACGACTTATTTCAGTTCCATCTCTTGAGGATCCTTGTTTACAAGTCGAGTATGGACGCCACCACCCAGTTGTGGAGGCTGCTCGTGAGTACATGCGAGGTCGTCAAACCGAACGTAACATCGATGAGAATTTCGCACGTATTGCCTGTCAACCGGTTATGGAGGATATAGAGCAGGATTATCTGGAAGGCTGCGGTTTGATATCTACAGGAATCAACGATGATGACGACATCTGTGTGCCCATGGAACAGTATACTATGATACCAAGGTTAATAAAATGAACCTATTAAATATTGAACCATAAGAATCGTTGTTTGTATGGTTAAATTATTCATTTTTTTTAGAACAATGAGCTTTTAAAAATCAATTAGCGAAAAACTATATATGTGCAAATTGCTATGAAATACGTAGATAATATAAACATAACTGATACAAATTATACAATATGGAATCTTATTATATAATTTAAGGAATTGTACTAACTCTGTACTATATCACAGACTACTAGATTTTTAAATAAATTTAATTTAAATAAAAATTCAATTCCAAATTTATATGTTTGTATATATTTAAATACTTTATGTAAATACTATTTCAAATAAATTTTTAATAATTATTTGATAGTATTAGATAAATAGAATAATAGATAAATATTATTAAAAAATATTTTTTTAAAGACTCGGCATAAATTTGATTTTTATTATGCTGAATTTATGAAAATTGTTGTGGTTCATGAGTATAAAAATTTAATTGCTTTCTATTAGTTTGATTTTTTAATTAAAAATTGCTTTCATGGGTGAAATTAAATTTTTAAATATAATTATTAGATAACATATAGAATAAAACATAACACTATGTTTTAAAGAAGAATTGTAAATATTATAGAAGTACTCAACATAGTTATTATAAAGTATCTTAAAAATCGGTGTTAATATCTTCAACTTAAAAATAAATTAGTGATGATAATATAAACTATCTCTATTTTCTTTAAATATTCTCTTGTTAACGTACTCTAAGTTTTAAGTCAAGAAACTGTCTTGACAAGAAGAGTTTCTACAAAAAAATAAAATTCTCTAGAAAAATAAAATAAAGACATGGGCGTGCCAAATTCAATAGCGTCTACGTACTTGCATAATAATTCTTCTCTCCTACAATATTTCAATTCTTTTTTATTTTTATTTTTACTTAAATAAATAAAAAATGTATCCTCTTTTAGCTTAGGTAAGTATCATTTTTTTGTGAATTTATTTCAGGAAAACGGAGGCATATCGATATGATCCATTGGAGGTTGATCGTTTAGAAAGATTTTTTGACTTGCAGAGCTATCCTCCACCTTCTACTCAACCGCAAACAAGCCCACCACCCGGGAGAGAATGTCTACATCCAGATCTTTGGGAATTGGATGATCCATGGTATAGAGAGTCTAGTGCACCTGACCTCATCGATTGGAGGACTTTTTGAATGCTACGATGGATTTTTTTTTGTAAATATAGATCTTCGTGTATTTTCTTAGTATTTTTTAGTCAATATTTATTATTTTAAAAATAAAAAATAAATAAGTTTCTTTTAATTAAAAAAAGTACTTTTCAAGTTTTATAATATTTTTCAAGTTTGAAATACAACAGTTCTTTGTTATGTGAACCTTTTAGAATTCATACGTAATTTCAAAATCTATTGTAAACGCTTTAAAAATAAATATATGTTTATAAAGCTAATGTAAACATATTTTATTAAACAGGATTAAAATTTATTCATTTTTAATATCATAAAATACTGTAATTTTATTTTTTAGGTTTTTCGACAATTTTTGATGAACTATAAAATCAAAGAAAGAAAATTGATATACATATTTATATATTATTGTACTCTTGATTATTGATGGAAAAGTTTTTTAAACAAGACATTTGTTGACTATTAATATAAATTTCATATCATTATTTTTAGCTATGTAAATATAGTAATATTCTTGTAAAAAACAATATTTGTGTACAAAAATTGAAGCTCGCATAAAAAAATTTGTGTTTTAATGTATTTAATGGAAACTTAATAAAAAAATTGCTTTTTTAAGTTTTTTTTGCTTTGTTATCTAACAAAATATTGCTTTTGTAAATAAGAATGATGCGGATAATTTTTTCTAATTTACGCATGACTCTCTCTTTTTAAATATACTTTATTTCTGAATTACAATTAAGCGAAATAACTTATGTACGTGTTATGATTTAAATTACGAACATACAGGATTAATTCATTTTTCTACACATAGTCTCTAATTTACTTGCATGAATATGTGAATGAATAAAATATTTATAGATTTGAAATAAAAATGTTTGTATGATGATTGTATAAAAAGTTGCATAGTCTCGCATAAACTTACGACCATTTAGTAGTTCCCTTTCTCACTCTTGTATCCTCTTTTGCTCTTACTTTTTGCTATAAAAATATAAGTTAAGAATTAATACCAATTATGCACCTCATCAGGATTTTGGCATAGATTGCACTTTATCATTGATGTTACTTTGCTTTTTTAGAAGCATCTATACTACTCATAAACTTGCATTTATATATAGTATCATCATCAAAGGATTTTTTTTTTAATTTCAATTGATATGCAGTAATGAATTTTGTTTTTAATTTACAATTTCACAAAAGTTCTCTGATAGTATCATATTAAACGAATCAACAAATACACAGAATTGCGGCTTTGTTATTAACTTGTTAGGCGTATATAGTTTCATAAATAGTTAAAAATAACCACCTACATACTATAGTTGTATGATCTACAGCATTTTATATAACGATGTCATGTAAAAACTATTCGATTGTTCAATAATCATGACTATTAGTGCACATCTTTTAAGCATACATATCAGAGCTCTATGTTGATTGGCCCTTATAAATGCACGTTTTATGAGTTTTATATTATATAATATAATTCATGGAATATCAATAATATTGCATTGTTAGAAAAATATTCTTTTAATTTATTGTAATGTAAAAATTAATTGTTAAAATATATATAGAAATAAAACATGAATAAACATTTTATTCGTATTAATAAATAATAAATTCTTATAATTAAAATGGATCCCATTTATAATTATAAGAATATATATAGATAACTTTCTTCCGGTAAGTTTCTGGGACACAATAAATAATAAAATTAATTGTTTATTTCCACCTGAAAACTACAGTGTCTCAGATTTCTCTGATCTGGTAGCTTGCGTAAACTCTTCATTGTAGAGCTCATACCTTGCCTAGCGTTATAACTTTTCTTTGACAGCCTTTTATGAGGTAGGAAGCTTGCTCATTTTTTCATCAAATATGATTTAGGGTTCCCGTAATCATCCCACTTTCTCGAGAACAACGATATTTTCCCAAATAGCCCACTGCTGTTTCTTATAATTGGCCATCTTAACTTATGTTCGTGCTCTCGCGAAAAACTTTTGTGATTTTTATGCAAGTACCGTCACATATTATAGTTGATTCTGTAAGCTCTGTGATTCTGGATAGCGACAATACGTTCAATGATTAAATGGAATACGGTCATTTTTAATATTAGTATAAGTAGAGTATGCTCTGTAAAATAATCAGTTTCGGGGCATTAATACATGTGTTCCGCATAACTTGAGGTTTTTCAAAAGTTTATTCCTCTGTATAGCAATATACTCTGTAAGATATTGCTTATCCAGGCTTAAGCAAAAACTAGAATTGTTCCTCAACCACACAGTTTACTGCACGTCACGTGCACGTGTTCTGTGCAACTTTAAATTTCTTGACGATATGCTCACTACAGGACCTATCGTTCCAACAGGTTGTAGCACCCTATGCAATTATTGGATTCTTGGAAGTTACAGCAATGATTAAATTTATTTGATTTCTTTAGTGACTCAATAATACCCTTCTTCACTTCTGAGTCTTCACTTCTTTATTTTTACTTAGACAATAATTTCTTGTTTCTACTATCATTCTAGGCAATTACACACCACACTTGGACCACATCGTCTAATTGAAAAGTCCTTGAACTGGTATCCGAATAGAAGTTTTGACGGTACCTTACTACTGGTCTTCTTGAGAGTGTTATTCAGTTCCTGTTTTACTTGTTCAATTTCGCGGTTTTCAATTATTTATTCTTCTTGATTTAACTTTTCTTCTTGATTCAAAAGTTTTGCGCACCCGCTTCCACTTTATTTATGACCACTTCTGCCTTAACTGTTTCCGTTTTGTAAAGGAGCTTCTCACGCCCCTTTCGCGCTATCGACATTGTACACATCTCCTAAATTTTGACAGATAAACGTTGCCCAGCATCGCTTTACATTTTCAGTTTATGCATGTTACCTTTTCTCTTAAAGTTCCTGTTATAGTTTTTTAAAACGTTTTTCACATTTTTTATTTTTTGTTTGAAAAAAGCATTGTTAAATCTCGCGGCTCAATCTCGAGACTCTAGACGCGATTCCCAAGAAAGTGATCCAGTGATCTTTTTTTGTTCATCCACACTAGGTTACCGAAGAATGTAAAAGCCCTGACAAGGGCGGAATAGTTAGAGTTAGAGTAAATAGTTTATATTTCGAAAACAAGATCGGATGGAATTATTCGAAACGATTTGGGGGAAGAAGAAAACAATTAGCCAATTTTTCCTTTGGTATGGCAAGGAAGTCGATGGTATGACATTCTCTAAGATTTTTCCGGCGTCCGGTTAAGAGAGCGAGGGAAATTCTGGAAGCGGAAGTATAACTGCTCGAGATATTTATGATCTTTGCTGCTCCTGTCCCCACTGATTCGAGAACTCCTGTGCTCGGCACTTTTAGCTTTAGCTCGAAGAAATGCCGTACCAATTCTAGCGCGCAATGCCCTTCTATGGTTACCAGACCCAATCGACTTGCAGCCCCTAGTGTGCCAATCTCAGGCGACAGGGCTGAAACTTGACCGCGTCGTCCAATTACAATACCTGGGCTTTCTTCATATTTGCTCGTCGCGTAGCACGAGAAAGTTCCGGGGCCTTATTCAGGTTCGTCTGTTTGCTCCCCTCTCTTGCTCTCTCTATTTTCCAGGACAACGCCGCTAAGCCTGTACCAGGTAACCCTGTTCGTGTCAATCAAAGCCTGTATCGCGTGAGCTAGAAGGGTGGTTTTTTTAAGCTACGCATTGCAAGCATCTGGCACGCTTTACGTTTTCATCCTGTTTTGCCGATTCTTCTTTTTGATTTTCGATGTTTTAAAGCAAGATTTCATTTCTTCCGCTGTAATCAAGTCACTTTGATTTTCAACTTTGAGTTTTTGTTGTCAATATTAATTTAACCATAATTTTCCCGATTTGCTTTAACTTTATAATGACTTTTTTAAGCTCATTGTTCGCACGAGTGGTTGACACTGTTGAATTTGCATCATGTCTCTTATTCCACGTTTATTTAGTTTACTCACCTATAATATCATATGTTAAGAGAATTTAACAAACTCATCGATTTTTTTACTAACATCTATATCTACTTGTTTTTCTCCAAGATGCTCTTTCTACTTCAGATGTACAGGAGTAGAAAGAAAAATAATGTGAGTAGATTTCGGAACTAAATTTTTTATTTGTAAAATCTCGTTTTCTCGACACTAGTGTGTCTAAAACGAAAGAGATGCCACGGGTGATAGCATTCATCTAGTTTGGCACAGAGTTTCTACAAACGACGTCATTACATGCGCTCATTGGCTAGAATACTTTACCCAAGTAAGATTAAATGTAGTTACATTATTATTCGTTTTGACTTTAAATTATTAAATATGTATACAAATTGAATACAAGGCAATTAGTACATTTAACTTAACAAAAAATATTACATTCACATTGATATAGGTAACAAATTCGCATAGTAGTGACGCCTTTGAACGACGGACGAGCTCTCGACTTCTTAGACGAAAATGCTTACGTCTTACTAATGTCTATACTAGTGGGTGTAATCTTCACTATTCTTTAGTTTTATGTTTTATAGTCCTATGATACTGGTTACAGATGCTTCCCACTTCTCTTGTCGAAGTCTGAGTATTTAGTCTTACGGTGTTCTTTTGGTACATCCTGCCTTATTCCGATTACAAGGGATATTTCAAGAATAGTTTATGACTGCACTCTTCCTCTACTCCCGTCAATGATTATCTATGATGTCACCTTAGAAAGTATCATCATTGTTGTGTATGCAGGTTTTCCTCAACCTTTTGGTATGAACTGGTTAAGTGTGGTTCCTTTAAGTCTTACGTCGTTGTGGAATAGTTTCATAATTTTATACAGATCTACGTATTTCAATGCGAATTTTGTTCGATATCGTTTGTTAAGCAGCTTTACTAAGTCACTGATCATGAAATTACAGAATTTTACACTCTGGTTATAATAATTCTTGGACCGTCCCTTGGTAGTGATAAAGTTGTTGTGAGCCAATCACTTAATATCGATGATGAGTGTACGTAACCTGGAATCATAATTGTCATATATTTTGATAGTCTCCTCGATCGACTCACGCGTTAATGGTATTCGTGCGATTTTACTATAGAAAAAATCTAACGGTATCATTTTATGATGTATAATTGTTTTCATAGCATCAATAAACGTAGTTAATCTTGGGGATGTAATTGATCATTAGTTTGCCAAGGCTGATTAGGCCCGCTGCAAGTCAAGCGATAAAATCTGTTCTTGGGTGGTGCCATGAATTGCCGTAAGTTATCCATAAATTTGCACAAATTTAAATCTTTCTTTTCCTCGAAGTGATTGAAGAATTTAGTATTTAATTTAGATCTTGGTCCTATTTCGTTAGATGAGCCTTTACGATTTATTTACAAACCACAATAAAATTTAAGATATTTCAACCATCAAACCGCGGCATCAGTTTGCTATTATTATTTTAGCTATTCGGTATTTTCTGCGTTATTACTTGCGTTAAATTCAGAATAACGTCCGTTGAGCTTTTCAGCGACTGTTTAATATCGTTTACATTTGAAAATGAATGAAAGTATATATCTTGTATTTCTTGATCAAATGTGTCCACCATCTATTCATGCTAAGTAAAAACAGATTACAATTCTTACTAGCAGTACGCTATTGTTCTAGCAGATTTTCTCACAAACTTGACTTTCGGGTCGGCAGGAACTAAGGGAAAGTGTAAAAAGTGCAGGAAAATCGGAACACATCTAGACGTATCTTCAAAAATAAATGCTGGTGTACAAAAGAAAAACAAACTCGTAAATAAAAGTAAGTTGAAGAGATAATCGTTTAAGAGGTAACCAGCTGACATTTCATCAATTAAAAAAATTATACATGAATGCATCTGCAAATGCATCTTCTGCAAATCTTTTTTGTTTTAATTGTATTTCAAGTACATAAAAACTGATATTTAAACAAATATTAAATATAATATTAAAATTTTTGTTTTAAACTACACCTTACCTGAATTTAATCGCACTCTCAGAATTTGTAAAGACATAATATTTATTATAAAAATTAAAATTTTTAAAACTAATTTTCTCCTAATATGATATATTGCGTATGTGCAAAATATTACAGGACTGCAAACTTTGACAATTGTTAACTTCAACCACAATTATTCTAATACTGTAATTTTTTATCACTGTAAAAACAATTAATACAGACATTTTTAAAGCCTCTTTTAGTATAATAATAATTTTTACAATAAATATATCTATTTTGTATATAAAAAGTCTGTATCTCGAAGAAAATCATAACATTTTATTAGGTTTTTAAAATGATGGCTTCTGAAACATTTTTTATTTTACCTTGATTAAAAATTAACATTTAATTTAAATTTTTTAAATTAAACTATCAGAATCGTAACATAGCAATCGTTTAGATATACGTGTACATAGCCACCAAAAGCAAGATTTAAATAATTAAAAACTAAAATAATAATGAGAGCAGTATGATAAATATATAAAAATAGAAATGGTTTTTTTAAATATCCTCATTATTTCTTTAATATTTACATAACCGTAGACTGAAGTTGAAGAGTTCTGTATACATATTATCTAACTCATGTCCATACTCTCTATTTAATTTTTATACTTTCTTTAAATTAGACATCAAAATCAACTTCGTAAGAAAACCCGCTAGGTTCGTAGTAATCGAAAATTGGCCAACTTTTTAATGTGTTTAGCCATTTGTGTGCTTGTTAATTAAATGCGTATATTCATTTTTTTACTAAAATTTAAACGAATATTTATAAACTATCAAGTTGTAACAATAAGTAGATAGAAGAGTGTTTCCGAAATTCTATAAGCCTATATTACAGCCGTAAAATAAAATAAAAATAAAAATAAGCGTAAATTTTATTGTCACAAATTGTAATTAAAAATTTACGAAAATAATTTTATAAAAGCATATTCTATAAGCTATATGATTTTAAACGAAAAAGTTTAATGATTCATACGATATGAATACATATATAAAATATATATAAAATGTATTATATAACTATATAATATATAAAATATATAAAATATTTATTTTATATATGGTGAGTTAGTTTGATCATCATCCCAGTTAAGATATAAATTATAATTTTAATAAAATTATATTGTAACAAACAAAATAATGATAGTAAAAAAATGGAAGTAATTTGAAAAAAAGCAGTTATGTCTCTGATAAATTATATATTTTTACAGTAATAAACTTGAATGTAAATTTTTTAAAAATATTTCTGTAAAATATGCCTAGAGTTAACGTATGTATACAATTTGTTGACCAAGGATTATTTTTTAATTAAAATAAAACATTTTAATTAAATTTTAGCAAATTGGAGAAAGAAATAACACGAACGATAAAATATATAGTAAGCATTATAATTATAGGCATCGATATCGCAAATATCATGAAAAACAAGAATCAAACTCTAAAGGAATTGTAATAGAACAGTTTAAAAAATCTTGGTTAACTACATTAATTGGATTAATATTGTTTATCATTGGAACATATTTATTTATTTGGAATGAGGTAATATTAAAAAAGTAACTGATAATTGGGCATGACTTAAAAATTAGAAATTAAAATTTTATGTCACGATTTTAATCTATATTAGTATTATTATTTTAGCATAAGGCTGTAAAGATTGCATATTCTTTACAAGAAGGATTACATAATGTTGCTGTAATTAAAAATAATTTAAAGTCCGTGCCAGAATTTGAAGGTCATTTAGTATATTTATGTGGACCATTAAAAGTGTCAGAACCATTGACGGAACCTGATTATGGAGTTATAGTTAGTAGTGTAAAATTAAAAAGACGTGCACAAATGTATCAATGGATAGAATTAGAGGAAGAACAAAGGTAATTTAATTTTAATTTTTAATCTTTACAATAAGACTTATTGTACTGTATTGTTTTTTAAATGTTCTAATGTATGCTAAAAATGCTAAAAAGTGGTAAAAAAAATATTTTGTATTTATTAATGAATATTGTAAATGCAATATGTTTCAAACATATTTTTAAATATTTTGTTAGTTATCCTAGTTCAACAGATCAAGACAAACATTATTATTACACAACAGAATGGAAAGATAAGTTAGTAGATTCTGATAATTTTTATATCAAGTTTGGTCATGAAAATCCTACAGAAATACCTATAAAAAGCCAAATTCAGATATCTGAAGATGTAACAATTGGTAATTTTGCATTGGGAATGAAATTAAAAAACAAATTTAACGATTTTGTTGAAATTACAAGTGATGAGAGACCAGAGCATCAGGATATCAAAATGCATTCTGGATTGTATTACCATAGTTCTGACTTATGGGATCCAAAAGTAGGAGATATTAGAATACAATTATCATTTGCTGGAAAAGCTGGAGACATATATACCGTAATTGGAAAACTGGTTGATGGAGTTCTTGAACCATACATTACTACACATGGAGAAGAAATATTACTTCAGAGAAAACATATAGTCTCTATTGATCAAATGTTTCATCTAGAGCATGTTGATAATTATTGGAGAACATGGACCATGAGGTTTGTATTATAATTAAAACAAAAATTATAATGAAACTAATTTTGACATTTCTATTCTATAAATAATAGGTTCATAATTTTATTCGTCAATTATACCAATAAATTTTTTAAGATTAATATTTATTTAAATATTATATTATAATTTATGCAAATTTCAATGTTATCTATTTTATTAATTTTATGGAAATAAATAATAACTAAATGCTTCATTAGATTGTAATTTTTTAAAGAAAGTAGTATTAAAATGTACACTATTACTTGATTATTGATTAATTATTTCATAAATTAAACATTTATTTCTTAATAATAAATTCTTTTTTAGAGGTTTAGGGTGGTTAGTAATGTTTGTGGCTGCAACCTGCTTAGCAGACATCTTGAAGATTATAATTATAAATTCTAATGTGTTATATGGAATAATTAGCATTCAGTACTTTACAATATCTGTATCAATGTCTGTGAGTCTCTTAGTGATTGGATTTGCTTGGATCTGGTACAGACCAATTATTGGATTAGGCTTAGTAGTAGCCTCCATTTTGACAGTTTCTTACTCAACAATTGGAACAGTTCTGTCATCAGTTGCACCAGCCCAGCAAGACAATTACAGAAGACTATAAATATTTTTTTAATATTATTGAAGTATGTTATAATTGGAATTATAATATTATAATGTTTGATAGAACTTGAATTCATAGGTAGTTGTATAAATGTAAATAAATATATTAATTTTATTGATTTATTGTTATTTAACGTTATATATGTAACTTATTTCTACATATTATTTATACATGTATATATATTTGTAATATACTGCTTTAATATTTATTCAAAATTTTTTAATGATAGATATCTAATTTATCATTACCAAAGCTTTTAAAAAATAATTGCTTTTATAAATATTTTGTAAAATTTTATTTACATCTAAATTAATTCAAATCTTTAAGAAATATTCAATTTGTAATAAGTCATCTTTAATTATCCATATGAATTAAAAGTAATTAAAAAACTGATTTAATAAATGAAGGAGTTAAAAAATTATTAACAACTTATACATAATATATTAATTTAAAAATTAGCAATTAACTGCATAAATGTATCTTTAAACGAATATTGATATTTGTTGATTACAATAAAAATTACAATGATACGAAGTCCCATATATTCATTGTAAAATAATTAGATGTAAATGTGTATAAAATTATTTGTAAAAGAACTTTTTCAATCAACCAATGTACTTAAGCATAAAAGGATTCATTCATTTGTCAATAAAATTAAATATTAATAGGATATATTTTTTTTAACTATTTATTGTTTGAAATACAAACTGACATGTTTGTCGCTTGTTCCATTTTTTAGGAGCAACAACATATGATTCATCATCTTTAGTGGAATATGTTACCTCACAGTCTCCTCAAGTGAATATTATTTTTCCTAAATATACTGTATATTTTTATCCTGTAAGTTGTTCTATGTAAACTTGTATTCAGTACCCATATTTAAATTTATATATATATATGCTGACTCACATTTTTTAAATAGTTAAACCAGATAAAACATTGTTTTGCCTATTCAATTATAAATAATTCAATTATAATGATACTTTGAGACCATAGTTTTTATTTTAAATAATAAAACAAATTTTGAGTTTTAGTTTCAAATTTTCTTTAAAAATCAATTTTATAGAAAATGAATAGTTAAATTTTATTTGGTTATAATCAAACCAAAATATTTGTAATTGTACTTATTCTTACAATATTTTGATATTTGTTCACTCGTAAGTATAAACTTTCATAATATTTAAAGAAAATAAATACTAATATTTATTCTCTATTTATATTGTAGTTATTAGAAAATGTGATTTTGAAAAACATTATTGAATTCATTTGTTTCTAATATAAATTGATTTTTATAAAAATTGTAATAATGTATTGTTTTAAATTAAATAAATAATACGCTATTCTATTAAATTTGATACTTAAAATCAATTAAAGAGACTCAAAACTTTGTGGCCAAAAAGTATGACTTTACTTTTAAGTTGCAATTCTAATTGTTTTAAATAAATATCTACAAATGCTTAATAACAAGCTGCATATGCATTTATAAGAAATATGTATAATTTATTAAGTGATACTTGGAAAAAAAATATTCATTGAAAGGATTACTGCATTAAAACAAAAAGTACATATAAAAAATTTTCTGAAGTTAAAGAAAAAAATTGTACATGAAGCTTATCAGAGAAGAAAAACTGCTTAGAAAAAGTAATTATTATAAAGAGTCACATAAAAAATGTTTTCTCTTTTAGTGCATAGCAATACTGCACTGTCAATTAATTACAATATTTTTATAAGGTAGGCTTACACTGTAACATTTGAGAATTGTATATTAGTTAATCTTTATGAATCTCAGAAAACTTATAAAACTAAAAAAAGACAAAATTTTATTACTACTTTTCCAAGACATGTAATAATTTTGTTTTTTAATGATATAATAAACTTTTAAAAATGAAAAAAGAAAATTACATTATCGATTATAAGATAGTATTTATAAGTATTATAAATTTATTAAAAATTGTACATACCTTAAAATAAACAAAAGCTTAAAACGTAATTTTCCTGTTCATCATGTTTTATTATTAATCCATTAACAAAATTTCATAACAAAATTACTTCAATTAATTTTGCATATGTAACTACAAATAATTTTTATTACTATTTTTAATTCAATTATAAAAGTTTGATAGAGATTAACTAATAAATACAATTCATGTGAAAGTAACTAAAATGTAGATATTTAAGTATTAAGCTCTACCTTAGCTAGAAAAATGTAGAAAGATCTATTAAATGAAATAGAGGTTAAAGTCCTCTTACGTTATCATTCACTGGATTGGACTAAATTAAATTGATTATATACGTTTGTGTTACATACATACATGCGCGCACGTACACACATGCTTCTCTCTCTCTCTCTCTCTAACACGCATAACTCAATAAGAATAATGAATATAAGATAGTATATTGAATCGATGTTGTCGGTACGTTTTTTCTTTTGCTTTTTAATAAATACTAGTACTAACAATTACCTAAATATATAATGCAAATGCATTAAGCACATTTTTATAACAATAATTTAGTAACTGTTTTATGATTTTTATATGCTTTCATCTTTGAGTTTGCTACAATTAGGATTATTTCTCTAAAAGTATATAATGTCACCAAATCAACACTTTTTTTCTTGAAAAGTACTTTATTATATTAAAAATCAAATAATAAGTTATCTGACCATCTAATAACATCGAGCAAAAGTTTCTTTACTTTTAGTAATTTCTTATTGATCAAATCCTCAGCTATTTTAATTGTTTAACAAATACGATCACTTTTATATTTTCAAGTAATCATTTACACCATTTTTTAATGTAATCTTAGTTGTTATTTAAATTAGATTATAAAATAGTTCAAATTCAATAAGATTTATAAAAGCAAATCGAATAATTATTTGAAGTGTTATTTTCAGACAAATTAGTTCTATCGTATAAGAGCATATAATAACCCATAAATTACGAATTCCTTAGTAATTTAACAAATTGAACGATTGTTTTACGAAGGAAATGTTACTTGACATTACTTAGCTATAACGAATAACGTTTTGTTAATCAACTTGAAAAAATTAAACATATATATTACTTCAAATATTGACTAAAGCATACGTACCGACACTCGAAGTTGCCTACATTCATTATTGTACATATTTGAGGGATTTTTTTCTTTGTTTCTCTTCTTTGCTCGCTTTGGGCAATAGACCAAAATTCGCTTGGCGTTGTCTCAGAATTGTTTTGCGACTTTATAATATAATTTTGTAAACGCTCACGGTGTCGCACTAAATCCTAACACAACGGAGAAGAATTTCGAGATATTAACCCAATATTAGTGTATTTTTATAATTCTAATAGAAAACCATCTTTGAAATTTTCTGACCGATCAAGCCACTAATTCTTCAATACGATTTCAAGTGAGTGGCTCGAGAAAATTTCAAATGGCTTGTTTCACGTGTTGTTTTTTTCTTTTAATTTTCTAATACCTTTCATGACATTAATATGAATATGATCCCAAAATGCTTCGAGGCCCCAAACGAAGGCAAATTGGGATAGAGAAACATTATCAAATTACCTACTTTGTATATTTTTATCATTATTTGCTTTTTCAATATACATTTTTTTCTTCTTTTTCTTGCGCATAACTTTGATGATGTTTCATACTAACATTCATACAACAAGATTCAAAGTAAAAATTTAAGAGAAAGCAAAAAGATAATTAATTCTAAAAGACAAATTTTAAGTTAGTAAGTAATTAGACATAGTTTATGTTACATTCATAAAAATGACAAAGTCAAGGTATTAGTTATGTTTTTATGAAGTCGAGATATGGCCGCATTTCATCGTTTGCGATTTATTTTTAATTTTTTTCGATTGAAAATATAAAGAGTACGCTATATAATCACAAGCTAAGAGAAAAAAAATAATTGTAATGAGTGATCATCTTCATCGTAAAAACTTTATAGATTCACTTCGCAGTTTAATCAAATCACATCTTCGTTCTCTTTGTTTCTACTTCTTTTACATAAAAAATACACATAATCTTATCGTTTTTTTCTCGCATCAAGCCAGAAAATCTGCAAAATGAATCTACGTATCAAAGTTAATCATCTAACGAAATTGATGATGATAAATACAGTGATAATACGAGCACAATGAACATATTTTTCTTTCTTCTAAAATAATAATTAAAACAAAAGAAAATAAAGAATGAAATAAGCATTCTATTGATTGAGCTTGACATATGTTTTAAATAGAATATTAGTTGAAGCTATTTTCATTATTAATCTTCAATATTAAGCAACATACAAAGTAAATACCTTACACTAATTTGGTTAATTTGACAAAAACCATTGTTCATCCATGAATTTGATAATCTGACAATTTTTTTAATGAAATTTGATCCAAATAAATAATAAATGTATCTGAATATATCATATTTTTTACAATGAGTTTTTGAAATATTACGTAAATTTCTTGTATTTTTATAGTTTCTTTAATTACAAATTAAAGCAAATATTTAATGAATTGAAAATTACTCTTCATGTTTATGATAACTATAATGGTAAGATCAACTAAATAAATGAAAACTTTATTTTTAAAATTATAATTAATGTATTACAAAAATTCAATTACTATTCTAACTTAAATAAAAATGAAAACTGAAGTTAAATATTTTTGATATTTAATAAGTTTTAATAATAAAAGTTATAATAATAAGTTATATATTTTTGAAGTAGTATTTTAATTATTTAGTTGGATAATTCCATTAGATAGTAGATAAACATTTTTATTCATTAAAAAACATATTTACTCACATTAGTAATTTTCAGTATAAAATTATACTCACACAAAGTTAATGAAATATTGTCAATTTATTATGTCTATCACGGAACGCGTTTGAAGTAAAACAATAAAGAAGGAAAAATTTTAGCAAAAGACTTAAAAAAGAAAAAGGAAAAATAGAGACAAAAAACCTTTTTCTTTTTTACTTATCCATCGCACTATTGATTACGTTGTTGCACTTAATCTGTTGGTTGTAAGTGTGTACACCAGTGCCGTCACTGTTAAGCGCAGAATTGGATTTATCCTTTTTACTGTTAGAGTTAGTAACGCTATCGAGACCTAATTTACTCAGGGTGCGCAAAGCGGTAAGCGCTGCCTGATCACGACTAGCGCTTTTCGTGGGTCCATGGCCATGACAAACTTGAGGTGGATCAGTACTCAGTGAGACAAGTGACAAGAACTCTTTATAGGTGCCCTAAAAACACGACGTATTTTACAAAATCTACAGCATGAAGAAATTATAGAAAATTATTATATGTAAATTATGATGAAAGATTTGATATAAAAAATGTATATTTTTATCATAATTTCAATGACTGAAACATTAGATAAACTTTTTCAACGAACTAAAAATCATATCAAAAAATTCATTCCAGAAATCCTTTATTTTTAAGTAATGAAAAAAATTTTATAAAAATAATGATTGAATAATTTAATGTGTAACATAATTTTAGAAAATTTGTTAAATATTGTATGTTTATTTTATTTATATGTTATAATGATTTACTATTAAATATATAAATACATTACGCAATAATTTATTAGACAAATTTATTGGATTTAAAGCAATTTTACATCTTAAAATATAAAATTTTATTTTTTGTAGAAATAGTAAGAACGTGGCTCAAAGATTAAGTTTTTTAAAGATAAAATTTCTCAAAAAAGCATGTTTAGCATAACTTAGTTGAAAAAAGTGGAATTTCACAAAAATTAATAAAATTTATTTCTGTTTATAATATTAAAGCAACTCTTAATTTACTCCGTTATTGTTACCTCTATCTTGCATACAAATATCTAAGCTAACATATTATTTATATTAGATGGCATTTGTCTTATGCACTAGACTTCTTGATACATTAATATTACTATTCATTAGAATTTATACTCAATTATAATTTACTTTAAAAACTTAGATACTTATAGTTAAATATCTTTTGGATATATATATACACACACACACAAAATAAAAGTAATTGTTCAAAATACCTTTGGAAAATCACTAAATTGTACTTCAAAATTGAGTAGTTGAGCAAGATATTTGAGTTTATCCTTTGGAGATACGATATTTGACTGGGGCTGCTGTTGCCCACGCAATTCTTCAGCAACAACTTGAACACTTGGTCCACTGATAACTTTAGAATCTATACCGTTATCCACCAGAAGAAGTCCAGGTACTAACTGACGTCCAATAGTACCTTATCGAAATAAAGCATATCATTTTGATAATTTATTTCATTTAAAATAGAAATGAAATTAAAAAATAATTATTACCTCCTTGTGTATGACCATGCGTAGTATCATTACTTGTGTCAACTTCGACAAAAGTGACCTTTCGCTTGCCTTCACTTATATTTTCTTTATTCCCTGCTCCAACATTGTTACTAGTTTTGATAGACGGTTTTGATGGTTGTGGCTGAGGTTTACTGTATCCTAGAGTTGCAAGTAGTGCCTCAGCTGCAGCTCTTTTTGCTAAACAAGTAAATAAATAATATAAAGTATTCTAAATTTAAATTTTTGTTTTCTATCCTACAATTTCAGCAAAAATAACGCTCTTCTAATTAAATTTAATGACTAAAAGAAATTAAATTTAATGACTTAGGTAAATGAGGTTCGTTTGCAATACTAATAAAATTATAATAAAAATTGGGCACTTCAGATAGGTTTCAGTTGCTCCACAGATAAATTAAATAAAAAAATAATACCTTTTAAATATATATACTTATATAATAATAATATTAATTTTTTTTCTTTTATTTAAATTCAATAATATATATTATTGAATATATTTTGTATAATTATATATAATATATATAATTCAATAATATGTATTATAATTAAAACTATAATCAAAACAGATAAATAATCAAAACTAACTAACTTTACTTATATTTTATACAGCAGATATTATTAACTAATTAATTAATAATATTAATTTTTTTTCTTTTATTTAAATTCAATAATATATATTTTTGAATATATGTTTGGAATATATTTAGGTTTGGTTTCTTTATTTAAATTTTTTTTTAAAATAATTCGATTTTAAATTTAAATTAAAATCTTTAATTCTTCTTTTTTATTCAAGGGTTTATACATACTAAAACGTATGATTCTTTATTATGTGTTAAAATATTTATTTTTAAAAAAGAATTAAATTGTATTTATTTTTTATTAAGTTTAAGCTTAAGAATCTGAAACATTTAGTTATTATAATTAAAAAAAATAAGTTTAACTATAAAATCGAAAATCAAAGAAATACAAAATACTAAATTTCGAAACATGTAATTTCAAAAGATACTAAAATAATTATAAAAAAATATTGCAATTACAATAACAATAATATAACAATACTAATGATTCCTTAGAATTTAAAGTCTATAATATTAAGTGTAATATATTTAAATTTAAGTTTTTTTTGCATTATTTATTTCCCAATTTTAATTTCTATTATAATTGATTCAAAAATGTATATTACTAGAATTTCATTTTTCATATTTCAAAAATATTTTTAATTTGAATTTAACAATCTCATTAAGTTCTTATAACATACATGATATAATTGATTCGTGATATATTCAATATTAATTTGAAATTTTATTCGTTTTAATTTCTCGATATTGTTTATAATTTAACGAATATTAGAAGAATGTTTTGATATGTTAACTCTACAATTAAAAAATTATAATATTAAATATGGTAAGAGATTATGAATCCATGTATAATACATCACATAATAAATACTCAATAAAATAACTAAATGGAAGACGAAACAAATGTTCTTATCTTACCTAATTTTTTATTCGGACCCATTCCTTGAGCAGAGTGTTGTCCAACAGAAACCTCCATGACGAACTCGCGTCTTCGAGGAGCACCTTTTTCTTCTATGATATTGTATACTGGTTCGCGTTCACGCTTTGCTTGTTGGATTTGGACAAGGCGTGAGATGGGGTTTACTTCTTCAGAGCTATCAGACTCTGTTCGAGGTTCCTGATATACTTTGATGAGATTACGTGATTTCTTTCTCGTTGCTGGAGGCTTACGTTTCAAGCGTAAAATTCGATTGTTTGCAGCAACTGGAGGTAGGCGTTTTAATTCTTCCAACATAAGTTCGGCAGCACGCTTCTTAGATACCTGAAAGTTAGAGATAGATCAATATATTCTTTTCTTCAATTTCTGAAACATTAAAAATGAGATTTGTTGAATTTTCAGTTTATCATGATTTTATCTTACCTTATAAAAAATTTCGAACAAAAGCTTACAGAATTCAATGAAAAGTGAATGTCTAATGTTCCACTAGGTAATATATTTTTTAAGTCTTGAAGTAGAGTATACCTTTTTTGAAGAACCTTCGCCTAGAGTGACTTTGTCTCCAACCGTGCATCTGGTCATAAAAGTTCTAATGTGTGGCTTGCCTGTTTCAGAAACGACATCAAAACTGACAGAAAGGCCGCGCTTCAGGGCAGTTTCATGTACCAAAGATACGGAACTTTTAAGTTCAGCGTTAGGATCATCGATGCCAGCAAGACTAATATCATTGCCAGCACCTTCACCTACTGTAACAGTTGAGTTTGCCAGCTCTTCTGGTAAGGGTAACTGTCGCAGCTGTTCAAGCGCACGACTTGCCGCGTCGTGACGTGCCGCTTGTCCCGTTGTACCTTGACCAATGAATTCTCTTTCGCCTACCTATTAAAAGTTTCATATATCCTAATTTTTTGCCTTAAAATTATTCAATTATTATAGAGAAAAATTTTAAGATACAAGAATTTTTAATTTTTCATAAAATAAGTAATTATTTATAAGTATATATAGCTTAGATTGTAGTAGGAGAAAGGGGATATGTTCACGAGCATCTCTTAGTATACGGTAAATAATATAAAATTATTGATTCATAACAAACAATACATTTAATTTGAAATAGAAATCATTAAAATGCTTTTAAACGGATTTTTTAAACAATTATAGCGACCTAGCAAGATGTACAGTCTGTATTTCATGACTGTTTATTATAGAAAAATTCTTATAGTTGTAAAACTGGTTAGATCAATGACGTTTAATTATTAAGAGTATTAATTATTAATTATTATGACTACCTTCAATCACATTTCACAACAATAACGTTTTATATTTGATTGTTATAAATGTATGCTTATGTTTGCTTATAAATTGTAATAATGTCGATTGGTTAAGTGTTTGCAAATATATTAGTCAAAAGATCGACAAATATAAGATCATACTGCAACTAGCCTAGATACAAGATAAAAATAATATATGAAACATTGATATAAGAATAACAATAGTTTCACTACATAAAAATAAATATAAAACGAGTATAACAAAGAGATATATGTATACCGTCATAAAAAATGCAATAATTAATACAAATATGAAAGAAATCATAAAATAACGAGACTTTCATTATAGGTATAAATATAAGAATTTCCGTGATCGGAGATGCCAGGTCATATATAAAAAATAAATGGTTTACACGGTATTGTAATGGGAAATCTAAATAATTTTCCAACAAGGCATAAAATATTTAATATTAAAATGAAAGAGCAAAATAAAGTTTATACCAGAGGAAAATATTGGGGCCTTTAAAACTCTAACACCCAGTGGTCTTAGACTGCCTATGATTTACGGCCTTCATTGAGTGAACACATTATTCTCTGACGACAAAAAGTAAAATTTTTTTTATGTCCTTCAAAAGACTGCTTCTTTCTCATTTCCAAATGAAAAAGCGAAAAGAAAAAGGGAAAAGGGAAGAGGAAACGCGTTGCTTTCAGCATCACGCTGTAAGTCATTTGGTATTAGATTGCGAAATTCATGGTATCTCCAGTTCAGTTCCTTATTTCGCCTCTTCGAAAAAATAAGACTATTTCTGCTGTATTATTTTTGTATTTTATTTCACTTTACCTTTCTACAAAAATAATTTTCTTTTCAACTTAAATTTTCAAAATTTATGAATGAACAGTTTTATTTATAAAAACATGATTTAAGATTAAATATTTAAAAATTTGTACTTATATTTTGCTAAATTTTTCACTATAAATAACTGGCTTCCTAACAAAATTTTTTACAATTTATTACATGTTTATTTTAGTTTTTATAATCTGAAGACAGTTTTTAAGAAGAAAATAAATTCGGGTTTGTACGTCTTTAAAATTTTGGAGCATTGAAAATTAAAAACAATACTTTTAAAATATTTATTCACTATGTTTCTGCAATTTTTAATATATTTATACCTATAAAAGTTCATTCATTGAAATTCTTAATTAAACTTCTTTTTCGTTAACATAAATATTATTGAATACTGAAAATTGTATTATTGAATACAATATTATTATACTGAAAATTGTATTATTGAATACAATATTATTATACTGAAAATTGTATTATTAAATACAATATTATTATACTGAAAATTGTGAGAGGACACTTTAATAACAAAATATTATAATAAGAAAATTTCAAATAAATTTAATTAATATTATTACAGTTATTAGTAATAAAAAATCTGATAAAGCATTAATTTTAAAATACTTCAGACTGTGAATAAATATTAGAATTAATCTTTGTATTAAGCCATAGTTTAAATGACAATTATACAAACAATTCAATTATTTACTAATTCAAGCAGATGTATCTCTGAAAATGATTTTTAATAAGATTTTTAATTTTTATTTAAAATTAGAACTTTATCGTACCTTTAATGTGACAAGATAAATTCCTTGAGGTTCGGGATGAAAACCACGATTATAAGTTGGATATCGTGGATTAAACATACGTGGAAATGTGCCAAAGCCATGTGAAATGAATTGTTGTGGTGCTGGAGTTGTTGCTGGGGGTGCATGTCTGAATGTATAAATTGTTGGCTCTCCTCTTTTCATCGCTAAAGCATTTAATTCCACTGTTGGGGGTAAGTGTCCTCCTAAGTAATAATTTTTTTAATTACAATTATTAATGAAAATATAATTGTATTTTTTAAAGAAACTATCAATTCGATAGTAGTATAAGTTAAAAGGTTATAAACTTTTGTTAACGAAATATTTGACTCAATGTTTAGTCAACAAACTTTTATGAAGTATAAGATATGTGCAAATGGCTTGTTGAATATCTTTCTTACTTGTGATAAATGTAGATTGTATACAAACACTAATTGCACAAATCTATGTAGTTTTATAATTCGTAATTTACACATTTAAGTTTTATTATCTTTACTTATTTATTATACAATACTAAGTTTTACTAAATAATAATAAAATATATATAAAATATCTAGATAAAAATTTAAAAATAACTAATGATAAAAAAGCAACAAAAAAACAATGATTAATTAATCAACTTGTTTACTGTAAGATATTTCATGCAAAAATAAGATTTAAGTTGTAACTATATCAGTATGGAAATAGGTTTGTGTAATTCAAATGTTTATTTATTATTTTTTGAACATATTAAAGAATAAATTTATTTTTAAAGGAAACTCATATTATATCAATTCATTGTAACTTACCAGAACCAGTTGGACACTTGCCCGGTACCCTGATGGCCCTGGTAGGTTTGGGTGGTGGCTTCCTGTACCAAGTTTTTGTGAGAGCACGACTCGCTGCGCTGTGTTGAGCCTTTTTAATGCTCGGTCCATCGGCGACGTATTCCTCTTCGCCGAGCATTAGAGTTACGGTAAAGCGCTTTTTATGAGCGGGTCCTTGTTCATTTGTTAACCTGTACTGGTGTTGGATCTTATTAAACCTGGCGAGCTCATTCACCAGGCACATTGGTGTCTTTTCTCGAGTGTTTGCCAAGTTTGCGTTGGTCGCGTTAGGCTGACCTTGCTGTTGACTTCCTAATCCATCATCCTTTGACTCGCCTAAATCATTTATTAAAAACAACTCTTTGTAATCTTTCATTTTATTTTATAGAATTATGTAATTTATGTATCTATTTTTAATTAAAGTTTTGCAATTAAATTTTACTTTTATGTTTTTTAATATTTGTTAATAATAATGAAAACTTATTTTGATGAATGTATATTTACATAATTAATTCATGAATGTATATCAAAGATGCACATTTTTGTATTATTATAAATTAAATAAAAATTAAATATAGTTGTTGGAGTCATTGCATATATAAAATAAGTAAATTGAATTTAATACAAGTGTTCACTTGAAGGGAAATAGAGAGAAAACCAATGCTAATCTGGACCTCAATCTAAATAAACATTGATAAGTAAAGCAATAATTGTGACTAGGAATGTCGGTAAAATATATATGCATTCATTAGTTGCACTCATTATTTAATTAGTCTTACTCTTTAATTATGTGTGAAAGATCAGTTGAAAGTAAAGCTTCATTGGGTGGCTTTATGTTTACACCTTTTTAAAATATGTTTTATAAAAGTTGCTTTTTTGTATAGAGTTCTTTTTGTATTCATTCAATCCTGATAAAAGCCGCGTACAATTTTTAATTATTTTAAGAAATACATTTTGCTACTATAAAAATATATATTTTAATTATTTTTCAGTAATAAATGGTAGTATAAAAATCTTGAAGAATAGGAAAATTGTTAAAATTTCGAAACATTTGCTAGTGATTCTTGGTATTAATAATAAATTTTATTAATTTAAATTTAGACATACTTAAATTATTTTTCATTTTTACAGATTTTAAGAATAGTATAAAACTTGAAATGAATGACTACTATATTAAGCAATCAAAGATTCTTCTTTGATTAAGAAAAAAAGAATCTTTTAAATCTAGAAAATTGATCTAAAATACAGATGTAAAAGAAGTATATTATTATTATTTTAAAAATCATAAATCAATAAATGGTCAAAAGATTAGATAATAATAAAATTTAAATTTAAAACTGCTACGATCAATATTGAAACTTACTTATTTATAAATTACTAGTAAAATAAATAAATACTATACATAAAAGAAATTGTAACTTTTAAATGAAATGTATTTAAAAAAAGTTGACATTAGTGCACTATATGTATGATAGTAAGCATTAGTCAAACATTGTTTTTTACTTCAGTATTTCTGAATACTAAATACTTACCAGTATCTTCAACAGAGCTTTTCTTTTGTTCAATATTTTTTTGAATAGATTGCTGCTGTTGAATTGAAGGATGATTTTGCAGTGCCAATGGAATGGAATTTGCATGATCTTTTAAACCAACATTCACCAACGCTAATGTGCCTGTAATTATTAATTTATCTTAAGTAACTAAATTTCTTTAACAGATAAATGTACAAGATATGTTGTTTCATTAAAGACTATGATCAATAATATCTAATTGAATTAAATTAATTTTATAGTTCGATTGAATAATTAATAATTAATAAAAGAATTAGTGTTATAAAAGCATAAGATATAGGCATAGCCTTAACTAGCTGTTAGTAATATTACCATCCTTAGATCTACAGCACAAAATACCAAATATTAGTCTATCCTTTTTTATTAAAATACCAAATTGAGTTCAGCAATGCGATATAAACTTCACTTTAAATAATCAAAATACATAATATACAATATGTAACATTTGAGGAACTTAAGTTAAAAGAATTAAATTTACATAAAATACAAAGAAAAAAAATTTAAACATAAAAATATAATAATATAATAATAATAATAATTTGAACATATATTTTCAATATGCTATTCAACTTTCACTAAATAAATAAACGAACTAATGAAACGAACTTTTAAATCAAGTTCCTAGAAAAAAATAAGAATGTGATAAAGCAAACAAAACAATATTTATTTCAATTTGAAGAATGAAATTCCATACTACAGAATTTGAATAGAAGTATTAGATCGATAAGACAAAGAATCATCGTTATTTATTTTAAAATCCTCGAAACAAAAACAGACCTTCAATGCACCCACTTGGTCCAAATAAAAGTTCCAAGTATTCAAGATTATCTAGTAATGATGATCGATGTATTTTTGCACCTGCACAGGATAGGGCACATACCAGTATTACCAGTAAAACGTAGCGATGCACTAACAAAAAATAAACAAAACAATGATGAATGTGATTTTCTAATTACACGGTTTGTCCTTTCGACGTTTAAAATTGAAACCTTTTTAAAATAAACAGAATAAAAGCTGCTAAAAAAGGTTTAATAATTACTTTAAAATACTTTCCAAAATAATTTACAAATAAAATAAAATATAATTTTATCCATTAAATTAAAGTAATAAAAAATAATGTTTACCTTGTTTTTTGGTATCTTTATTAAACTGATGTCTTGTGTATATAAGCAAATTAATTATAGCATTTTTAAAGCGATTTATAGAATAGAATAATAAATAATAATAGAATAATAAAACATGTACTAAGAAATTATATGATTAATAATTTTTTTTTAATGATAAACAAAATAGATGCATTTGATTACTGTATACAATTATAAAACATTAGATAAATATTTAAAAATCTACTTTTGCTAAACTACACTGATACCATACAATCATATCTAATTATAATAAATTAGTAATTATTGATGAATTAGAATGCTAATAGTTTATATTAATCATTTTAATATCTAATACTGATAATAATTTCCTTTAGCTAATATTCTGCTCATTAAGTTAAAATAATGAAGTAGGAGAAAGTTGATGCTATTATGATATTTGTACACCACTTGCTGAATCTAAAAACAATCTGGGATATTTATGCCAAATAAAATAAGAATATGTAAAAATTAATCATACTCTTAAATTAACAAACATTTTTACTGTATAAAAAAGAAAGTTCTATTGTTACCATCACCTTATTAAGGACACAGAGTACTTCCCAATAACTGTATAAGATAAAAAATAAATGCAATCAAGAAAAAGTAGTTTTGTTAAGTTAATACATATTTTTATTTAAGCATGTTATTAAGAAATGTTTATTTTACATATAAAATTTCTACAAATAAATATTAAGCTTTAGGTATCTTTATATTATATTTATATTATATTCTATTTAATATTTTGAAATAAGTTTTTTTCAAACAAAATTTGCATTATTTGATTACTTTTATTTTAAAATTAATATTAGAACATCATAAGCATTACTCTTTTGCTTTCGTATTCATTACTCATATTTTCTTTGTATATAATTTTTGTAAAACATATCTCTATATATACCATATATATAATCATTATATAGCTGTAAAATATGTTACATTTTTAAAAGAATATTTTGTTCTTTCTTTTTAAAAAGATTCCAATCCATTATCATTTTTACAGTCTCTATTTTAAGTTTTTGATAATACTTAAAATAAAACATTTTATGTTTTGTTAATTTAATTTCGCTTTAAATAAATCCAATTTCTTATTCTATAAAATTAAGTTCATTATTTGCCATCTCAATTATTATTACCATTAATTACTACTGTAGATATGTATGATAATTAACGTACCCATAATATATATTTCTTATTTTCTTTATCTTACAATTATGGGTGTTTAAAAATACTAATAATTTGTATTCTACAGCCTTCTAAAGCCCATTTATATTAATGTAAATTTTAAAATCTAAAGTAATTATATATAGTTGTCTATGTGATATATCCCAACTCAAATATATCACATCTAACAAATTAAAATGCTTTTAGTGTCATTAAAAAGTATTGTTTCATTCTACAGTAATTTACAAAATGGATCCAATACTTAATTATTTATAAACTTTAAATAATAATTAATAATTTCTTGAGAATCTTTATCAATAATTTACATTAATTTTTCATTAATAACAATTATATATTTTTATATTTCTCTTCTTTCATTCTATATTTCTTCATATTTTTTTTAAATTACTTGCACTTAATGTATATATATATATATATATATATATATATATATATATATATGCTTACAGTTTCTTTGATATCAATTTTAAAATGAAAGAAATCAAATGTGAATTTTAATTTGAAAAAAACTTATTCCAAAATATTAAAAGAATACTTAAAAAAATGAAATGTTTTACATTCAATAATTATAAAAAGAAATTGTTTTTACATAAAAAATGTTTTTTATTTATTTTCTTGATTAAAAAAATAATATGAATGCTAAGGGATATAAATACCTAAAGCCCCATAAACAATATTTTCAAATTTCATAATTTTAATTGTTCTGATATTGTTATTAAAAGTTTTTCTTTTCTTTACTAAGTTTTTATATTTTCTTTAAATGGTTGCTTTCTACACTAGCATGTTTTTATTACTAGAGTATTGTGTAATTAAACAAGACAGCTAATCTAGAATAGTTATTTAAGTAATATAGTACAGCTTTGCTTATGGCATTATCTCACCATTTTCCAACTTAGAATTCTTCTTTAATTCCAGTTTTATAAATTAAATTTTTTAATTTTGTAAATACATTGTATATGCTGCATTAAAGACTGAAATTAATATTGTAATAAATTTCATCATCTATTAATTTGACATCCTGTTGATGTATTTTTCTGAGCAAGTTGAGATACGCAATTCTTGGAACATAACCTTTGAATTTATAGCTTGTTTTTGAAAATATAATAAAATATAATATATAAAAAATATATAAATATATTTTATTATATAATTATATAATAAAATATATATTATATAAAATATAATAAAATCTCAACTATTCTCTGTGAAAATATTTAAGGCAGTTTACTAATGAACACAACACTTAAATTAATTTATACTATTCTAATAAAACAACACAATATCGATTTAGTATTCAAAGCTTGAAACTAATTCTCAACTGCAATATTCTTTTTCACAAAAAGAAAGACTTTAAAAACATTAAAAAAAAGAAAGAAATAAGTAATCTATGTCCTTATATAATAATCAAACTTTGAAAAGACACTCCCAGTTTCTTTTTGTCTTTCTCAAACTCATTAAATTTAGTATATAAAAACTAATAAAGCGATGCATAAAATTAAATGCATAAAATCAGCATTAACTAGTTGCTAAATATTTTGATATGGACAAACTCATGCATCAGGAGCAAATAATACACATGAGTATAGATAATAGATACAATAAGGAAGAACTTACCGTTAGGATTCGGAGAGCTCATACCCATCAAAATTCGTGGATTGGACATGGCAGGATGCTGCATATGATGCATATGATGCTGTTGATGTGGTGCCAAAGATAATAATTGATGGTGGGTGCGATGTTGCACAGGCTGGTGTGTAGGGGCCATCGAAGCCTGTTGCATCGGACGCATTACCTTTTACAATAATAATAATAATAATAAATTATTATTTTTATTTTGTAAATTTAACTTGTAAATATTATTTTTATTTTATAAATTTAACTTGTAAATATAACTTGTAAATATTATTTCTATTTTGTAAATTTAACTTGTAAATATAATTTTTATTATATATTTATAAGAATTAATAAAATACAAAACATAGATTAAATATTTATTAAAATTTTTATTAATATTAATTATATTAAATAGATAAATAAATTATAATTGATTATCTACAAAATTAATTAATTTTCAATAATAATTTCAAAAAAACAGCTACAAAATACTTGTTTTTTAATTAGATTGACTAATGTATATTAGAAAAACAGCTTATCAATTAATAACTGCTTTTTATTGGAAAATATGATTTTAATATGGTACTCATTTTAAATTTAGTAACTGTTATCATTATCAATTCTTTATAAAAAAATTTTATTGTGTCTTTATAAGTTTTAATTTGTTAAATCAAATTTTAAAGTATCAATTACTATACTTTAAAGAGGGTTAAGATATTTAAAATATTAATTTCTTTTTATAAATTCTTTTTTAATATTATTTAATTTGTTGTATTTTATTAATAATGATATAATAGATCCAAAATTTATTCTAATAATAGTTAATTTGATACAAAATTTTTCTGTTGTACCAATTACTTTTAATATTCAATTACAAGTTGATGTATTTCTATTAATTTGTAAATATAGTATAAACTAAAAAATCTAAATTTGTGAATATGATATATATATGTGACAAGATTTGATTAAAAATATTATTCAGTCTTTTGTTAATAAAACTTGATATTAATGATGCTTTAATGATTTTATTTGATAATATTTCAATGATGTGTCATAAAGTTAAAATTAAAAGACAACAGGTGAGAAATATAGATTTTAAACCTTACAAAAAGCTTAATTTCTTTTAATATAAAAAATTGCTTACTTATACAAATTAATTAAAAAGAAAGTGATTATATTAAATGCATAATCAATTTATTATCAAAAAGTTAAAGGTAAATAGTAAATAAATTAATATGGTATAATACTATTAAAAACTAGGATTTAGTTTTACATCAATTCAAATGTAAGAAATTCATTTAACTCTTAAAAATCGAACAACGTTTTTCTTTAAAATTTATATATATTATTTATATATAAAATTAATATATATATATATATATGAATTGTAAAAAATCACATTTGAAAATTGTATTATTTAGTATACATAGTATACTATGTGTAACTTTTACATATTGGTGTAAAATCTTTAATCAATTAAAAAATAATTACTACAAATATTTTTTAATTTGTAAGTTTAAAATAAGAAATGTAATAATTCCGAAGGGTAAATAATTTCATCATAAGCTTTCACGACGAAGTAATTAAAACTGAACCTCGAATAAAAAGAGAAGAGAGAAGATTACGGGTAAGAAACGAGGGAAGCGGCTATATAAGAAATGAAAATTGTTCTCCTTCCTCCGCACCCTTTTTAACTATGCTAATCTGCAAAAACGTTTGCAAATAAGTTATAATGACGTTTCTTAAATACCAATATGCATGAATAAAATTTTACAAAACAAACCGGTAAGTGTTTATATGCACGCATTATTTTACTTTTCATTTTATTCTCAAAGCAGAATATTAACCTTAAAAAGTAAAACGATAAAAACCAAAGGCAACTAGAGAAGAGTATGAAAAAACAAGAAAAGGAAAGATTGTTTAAGTAAAATGAAAAATTAAGAGATCTTGTAACTTACTTTAAGTAAATGTCTCTCTCGCTCCTCTTCTCGAGGAACCTTACAAATTTGACCACTAACGTGTTTTTCGTATTTCTTCTCAGCAACTAACAGCAGAGAAGAGAGGGAGGGAGGGAGAGAGAGAGAGAGAAAGAGAGAGAGAGTGAACGAGTGAGACAACGGCGGGGCCGGCGACGAAGACGACGATGACAGAGGCGGCGGTACGGACGATAATTTCTTAATCGGACGGCTGCAATGCTGCGATAGGTCTCATTCGTACTTTTATTGTAAAACAAGGCCCCCCGTACACGAATCCTAGTCACAACGGCAATTGGCAAACAGTAAAGAAAAAGAATATTATGGAAAGAGAAAGAGCGCTTTCCTTCGCGTGTAGACTAAAATGCGGCCATTTTTCCCTGAGTGTATAGTAATTTTGTGTGCGTGCATGCGCAGAGATTCGTTTGCCGCAATGTGTTAAATTAAGGTAAGAACTTTAAGGAAAAATTTGACTAACTTACCGATATGACAACAGAAAAATAAATGTGTTTGTCCTTTTCTGGCGCTTAAAAAGCATAATTATGTAAGAAATATTATTTTACCTATGTACTTTTTAGGTTAATCGACAAATAAAATCAGACCAATTAGAAGTCAGAAAGGTTAGTGGCGTATCTTTCTCTGCATACCTAAAATTTAGTAATTTCATATTGCCGTGTGTATGTACAATGTAGTATCAAAAGAAAATAAAACGTAAGATTGTTTATAGATTCTGAATTATATTATAAACTGAAAGTTCTGCGAGAAAAGTTACAATTTCTTGCCATGTCAATAAAATAAAAAATGTATAATAAAGTTATAAATATAACATTAATTATTGTGTAAATAATAATAAACATTGAGATTTTATCATGTTTTAGAAAATTTATTCATATATAGCTGATTCTATATATTTAAGGAGTGTTTTCAAAGCCACATCGTTGTACTGCAAGGAAAAAATATTTATTGCTTAAAACAATGACAACAATGACAACAACGACATTAATAAAAATTTAAATTAATATTATGGGACGAAAAGTCCTTTTCTCGCGCAAGAAAAGCTGGGAAAACAAAAAAAAATACGTGCATCCAAAACCACGGTACAAGCACGGTGTAGAAGGCGCCATATTGAATAACAACATGAAAGCGCGCAGCATGTTATAAGTGAACGAGCGAATGAATGAGAAGGTAGGGAGCGTAACTAGTAACTAGGCAGGATCGAGCGCTCGCCTAACCGTAGCCACCTCACCGACGAATTCGCACCGCTTACTGTAAGGAAGAGAAACTAATCTCCCTCCGCTAGGCGGCAAGGGGAAAAACGAAGGAGGGATAGCCTTCTCCGTAATACAAAAGAGCCAGGTGGTTGAACAAACGACAGTGGGAAAAAGACTGATACAAGAAATTATATAAAACGTGCAACGGTGAATAGTAATATTTGTTCGAAGCGGTGCAATGGAGATGAGTGAAGGTAAAACATGGAAAATCTTTATGGATATGAGAGTGACATGATTCACACTCTCTCTTCCTGGCAGATGCGAGTCGTTACGATATCTTCACCGATCCGAGAGTAAACATGTCTTGCGTTATCTCATCATGAGCAAAAACGAATCACTTAACGCCATTATCGAGGGTAACAATACGCGATTCGTGCGCTCTTCTTGCAAATAGGATCGCTATCTCATACCAGTTCTAGACTGATACGATTCACGCTCTCCCATCCCAAGGGATAATGAGAGTACCAGCCTTAGAAACGTAAGTGATTTAGAAATCTGCGAATATTGTACGCTGACACCGTGAATGTACTCGGAAATCTGCAAATATTGTATCGCCAACACTTTGTATGTATTTGAAAATTCGTGAATGTTATGCGTCGATACCGTGAATTTACTCGGAAATCTGCAAATATTGTATCACCAACCGAAATGGTACAATTAGTCATGTACTTAACATCTGAACATTTTCTTGTTGTAGCGGTGAGATGCGAATAAAGACGCTGCATTTACTTTTTTTATATAAATCCTGCATTGTTATTTGTCGCTCTTTTCTGGAAACCACTCCCTTTCCGCCCTAAACGAACCCTGGCCGACGCGGTAACCCGGCTACAAAATGGGTAAAAGGAGTGGATAAAAAGGCACTGCTGCGGTCTCACCAGGTCTCGAGATTACTCGCCAACAGGATCTGCAGGAGACGAAAACCAACCACCTCAAAACAAGACAAACCGTCACAATTAAATTTTTATTTTTATGTAAAACAGGTAAATGAAAATTTTATTGTTTTTTTTTTTTGCTATAGTTTGACAACCACTAACATTGGGAGAAAATTAAATTAATAATTAGACGGTTCTATGTTCTTCTTATAAATCTTATTAATATTTGATAAAGTAATTTATAATATAAAATATAATTTTATAATGTTGTCTCATTGAAATAACAATTGTAGTGCATAAATCGATTATTTTATATTGTACTACGTCAAATGATAAAAAGCAATTTATTTAATTTATTTAATTCACAATTTTAAGACTAAAATTTACTTTTTATTAACGAATACGTAATAAAAATAAGTTTTTCTTACTACCATTTATATTATTTAATGAATCTAATATATTCGCATTGTAAATGTACAATAAATTACAAAAATTTAAAAAAAGCAAGAACCAAAAAACAGCTTTCTCGATTCTTACGATCACTAAAATATTATAAGAACAGGACACAAACTAAGTAACTTTAACCCTAAATTTAGTAAAAAATGTATTATTATTTATTATGTACTAAACAATAACATATAAATAAATTACAAAACAATAATAAATAAAACTCGTAATAAATTAATTCATAATTAATATAATAAAAAGAAATTATCCCTTCGCTATAATAATCAGAATAATGATTTTTATGTCCAACACTTTAAGCGTCAATTAATTTAAAAACTAAAAATTGTAAATGTTAAAGCAATAGTTGAATTGCGTAATTGATTTTTAGATGATCAAAAATAGAAATTTAATATTTATGTATACATTTGATACACATTTTGATGAAGTTATATATATATATATATATATATATTTACGCTTTGATGAAATTATGTGAATAAAATTCTAACTGTAGCACACTTAACATCTTCATAGAAAAACTGGACTTCGCAGTCATCAACAATGAAAAACCTCTCTATTAAACTTTAACTTTATAATTACATATAGTGCGATAGAATAAGTTCTTTTTGAAGAGTCATAAAATCCATGCAAATATTAAATGGATGAATGTGAAAAGACATTTATAAATTCAAATAATTGGAAATTCAATCAATTGGTCTTTATAATTCATCCAGGAATAATGTATATTATGGGATTTATAATAATTTCAGGGTAGATCCTGTAACCATAAACACTGTAAAAGTAATTTGACTCTGATTATTACTGAACCTACAGAACTTCCTACACAACTTTAATTGATGTTAATTTGCCAGTAATATGAAATATTTCCAAATTATTAATAGTTCACTTATTAATAAATATGCCAGCAGGACTGAGAATATTGTTTAATTATTTTTTGGAGAGGGACCACTTCCATGCTATCCATCGAAAAAATAAAAGTTAAATGTTACAAATAAAATAATCTATTATTGAAACATATAGTAACGTAAAACTTAAAGGTAACTATTAGATTTATTTTATATATTAAACCCCAAAAAACCTTATGAAATGTATGTATAAATTAAAATGATTGATAAGTTGTGATGATTAAAATAATTATTTTTTATTATATAAAATATTATAATGAGTAATGAAACTGAAATTTGAAAATAAACTTCAAATTAATATTAAATTTTATCTTTTTGTAAATAACATTATCGTAGTTGTTATGTAGTGTTATATTATTATAAAAAATTATATCAAAAATTCAAACATTTTTAATTATTATATTATAACATTGATAAAATATGATTTTATAACCTAGAATTATTTTCAAAAGCCAGTTTTATATAGTTTGTAAATGCTATAAAGACGGCTTAGGCAATCTTTATATTTTGAACGCTACATCATTAGTCAATACTTTGAACTGTTAATTTTGGAACATGATTAGAATTTTATTGTTTTTTCAGAAATTTAGTTATGGAAACTAGTTTTTAGAATATAAAAGATAATGTTAATATTCTATCGTTTATTGCACTTACTTAATAAAGACTTTCAAAATTATATATTTAGTAATAAGAATCACTTTCGAAGCTTAATATTCTGTAATTTTGATACAAAAATATATACCTCGAATAGGAAATAAATGCTAAGTTTAAATATTTCTAATAAAACAAATTATTAGTCATCTATAAAATAAATACTAATTTCAAAAATTTTTTGTTTACAATATATTTTGGCAAAGAACAGTTGTATTGTTCCAATATTATATGATTTGTTAACATGAATGTATTTAATTTTACTGAATTTTTAATTAAAAATAGTTGTTGGATTTTAAATGGATTAATTATAATATAAAATATTTACATGATAATAAATAATTCACCTTATCTAAGTAAACTAGATCACTAAATTGTTTTTGAGAATTTATATTTTCTTAAACATTCAAAGAATTATTAAATAAATAAAAATTAACTTCAATTAAAATATGCATAGATGTTAGTTTTTATGTAAACTAAATTTAAATAATTGATTTTTTTTATTATTTTCAAATAAATATACTATTTTCTTCTATTAGATTAAAAAATATTATAGGTCTAGGAAATCTAATTAAATACATATAATTAAAATTTTTTTAGTTAAGTCTGGTGAAAATTCAAATGTAGAACATTAATTTTTTACAATTTTTTATGTTGCACATACAAATATGTAAAAATAAAAAATATAATATATAGTTTAAAAATCAATTTTAATATTGATTTATATTCCCTCTCTCCATTCATTCTCTTTTTCTTTCTCGCGTTCCTGTACAATAATTAAGCTATGCGCTTGTCGTGTCATTTTTTCTATAAGCTTTCCGTTTCGTGTTTGCCGAGACAATTCAGCAGCTTAACTGACTTTGCTTATACTTCAATACAATTAGTACAATACATTTAGTATTGCTGACGTCGTCCATGAAATGCAATCGTATTCGTCTTCGTGAAATGCTCCAATTTTATTTTCGTATAATTAAACGATTACTATTAAGAAAAAATTTGGGCATTAATCTAACAGGTTTACGTATTTTATAAAGTGCGTGAGTATGTATATGTTTATATGTGTTTATTAAAGGCATACGGAAAAGAAGAATACAGAAAAATACTGACGGTGACTTAGAAAATCACGTGCATGTATGTAATACGATTTCACCCCTTTTTGATGAAAAATAGGCAAATGCATACGGAACGATATGAATCCAAGACTCAGCGAATTTTATTAGCAAATTATTTTTTTGGTAAGAAATATTTTAAATATTTTCTTAGTTTCTCGAAACTTTCAGTTTATTATTCTTCTATTTAATTCCTAACAGAGAAGTTTTAGATAGTTAACGAGCTAATAATAATTCAAACATATAATCGAACACGCCTAAATATTCCTTTGTTTGCTTGTGCGATTATGCAAATAACACTATCTCAAGATAATAGCGCCATTGATTTTGATCTATCTAGTTTCATCTTCATATCTTGTATTTGTATTGGGAAATAGTAATTTCTTGAATCGATTGATGTAATTTTATTCTGTTATGATATTTTAATCGTTGAAGGCAAAATTGATATTATAAAGTAAATATTAATTTTGGTTTTTAATATTTAAATTTACTAAATTTATATAGAGAAAGTTAAATAAAAGATAAATTCGTAGTTTTTTAAAATATAATTTTTATAATACATTAAATGTAAGGTATTTATTTTGAATTAAATATTATATAGGATTTGAGTTGATAAATATATAATAAATATATAATAAATATATAATAAAATTTATAATAAATATAAAATATTTAAACATGAATATAATCATTTTGAATAAATACAAATATAAGCATACGAGTGAATTAATTAGATATATATTAATGTACAATAAATTTTTTAATTTTCTTATTTTATGATTTAATTTATAGAAAATATATTACGAGTTATATAGTTTACATAAAACATGTGTAAAGAATTATAAATATCAAAAATTTAATCTAACAATACAAACTTTTAATGCATTGTAAATCATGCACAAGATGTTTTGGTTATTGGGTTATTGAGTTATGGTAATTGATTATTAAGGTTAATAACATTTTCTTAATTTGTAATAAAAATATGTATAATTCGTACTTTATTAACTTCTTTATTAATTTATTTTGACTTAAGTTTTATCACATTGAGTAAGTATCTAACAATTTGTATTATTTTATAAAAACAGTTTTTTTCAAAATATATATATAAACATAATATGAATCTTTAAAAGTGTTTCAAATATTGAAGTAGATTTTATTATGAGTAATTGCAATTGTAAATTTTAATATAAACACGAAGAGAAAATTAATTATCAAAATATTAATAGAGATGTGTAATTTTATGCAAACTCTATTAGTATTGGCATTTATCTCATACAAGTGTGTATCATATAATACAGCAAAAGTGCGCGCTAGGTACTTGAAATAATGCTGCGAAAGCACATGACGAGAAGTATAACAAAAGTGCACACTTCAAGTCAGAAAGATGTGCTGAACGTATGTATCAAGTATTTGATAAGGTGAATCGAAAGCACGTATTCAGTATTTGAGGACTGTGGCAAAGGTACTGGGTCAGGACGGTGTTGCGACAGCGCAGATTCAGTATTCGGTGTCACTGAATACTGAATATTTGCAACGGCATACATATTATGAAGACTAAGTTGTATTCGTCAATGTTATAAATTATATATAATATTTCACAAATTAGCTCTGGAAGTAAATAATTACTTATTAAAAAAAATTTTTTTATCATTGCTAAACAAATTGTAACATAAAAAATTGTTATGAAAATCCATAATATTGAGAAATAAAACGAATGTATTCATAAAAAATATAACAAAAATAATACGAAATAACTAGTAAATAAACTAAAAATTATTTGAAATATCTTTCAGCCAACTTTAAACATAACATTTCAATGTAACGCACATGAAAAATTAAAAGTGTGACGGTTTTTCGTTTATTTTTTTTGCGGTAGTTTCGGTTTGCCTCCTTCAGCTTCTATTATGTGTGCTAGAGGCCTGGTGCGAGTTTCGCGACGGCTTTTCTTCCGCTCCTTATGTCCGTTATATAGTTGGATCAGCTTGTCGGTCAGGGTTCGTTTAGGGCGGAAAGAGTGTGGTTTTCAGAAAGGGTCTACAAAGAAATTACGCTAGAATTATCAATAATAAAATATAATAATTTTATTGCAGTCTCAGTTCTCTTCTACTAGACGATAATAAAGAAAATTTACATTGGTTAGTTCAACGCACAGTTTATTCTATCTTAACAGCTAATTACCTTCCAGCGAGGATTATATATATTTATTACATCAATCATGAATACAATCAGGCGATACAATCATTCCAGTTCAGTTACACGTATGTACACATGTACAGTAGATACACATATTCACGGAGCGTGGATTCTTTCTTTACTACTCGTCTGATGAGAAATATGCGGACAACTAGGATGAGAAAACGCTAAATACGTTACTCTTGATGCGGTTAGGATGGCGTAGCGAACCGCGTCACTTCCAGAAGAGTTAAGGTGGCGTAGTGAACCGTTTTTACCAGAGAGAAGAGAGCGCGAATCTCATCCTTCTCGGATTAGTAGGAATGGCGTAGCGAATGCGTCACTCTCGAATCGATAAAAATGGCATAGCGAATCGCATCACTTTTAGATTGGTCAAAATATTACCTACTCTATCTCTGCTCGTTATCTCGTTGCTTCGACTCCCGCACTACTTTAATACTTTATAAGCTTTCTCGAGTTTCTCGTATCACTTCGATACGTTCTACTCTCCACTTAAAATCTACTCTTCGCTCGCTCTATTTATATACTATGAAAGATTTTTCTTCTTTCGCTTTTCTTTCGCCGCCTGGTGGAAGAAATCGTTTCTCCTCCTCACAGCGTAGGCCGGCGCGAATTCATTAGTAAGTAGTGCTACGATAAGGCGGGTGCTCGACTAACATTAGCGCGTAAATACGCTCCCCTTCCAAGCGCTCATTCTCTCAGTTTTTTCTCTCTCGTTCTGTGCTGCGCGTGCTTATGTTATTTAATATGTCATCAACCTCATCGTTTCGTGCTGCGTTTTCATTACGTGTTTTATTTTCCAGTTTTAGCGCGAAAGAGGATTTTCATCGCAAATGTATAATTATACTTTAAATATATATAAATTATAGCATATATTTTTATAAGTGTTTAAAATTTTAGGATTTCTTTGATTTTCAAAAAGATAAATATATATTAAAATGTATATATATATATATATATATATATATATATATATATATATACACATACATATAATAAATGTTATGAAAAGCACTGAAATAAGTAATGAAAAAATTATTTATTATTCAATCGCAATTATAGATTTCAAAATAGTTTTCTTCAAAAGCATTACATTTCTTTGAGTAGTTCTTTAATATATGAATTCTTGTCAAATAATACGATTTATCAAGGGCTTTGAACATGTAGTAGTTTCTTATTCAAAATTCTCGTTTGATGCAAATCTCTTTCTCAAATTGGAAAACAAATAGTAGTCGATGGAGTCAGATCTGGATAATACAAAAGGTGGTGTAGCAATATGTACTTTAATTATTTCGATTTTGTTATTGGTTTTATGGCGATATTAGCTGGTGCACTTTTTTAGTGAAATAGCACTATATTTCTCGCAATATACGGCTTTTTTCAAAATTTTATTGTTCCAGTAATGCAATAATATTGTATAATATTTTTCTGTGACATTTTTTTAAATAAGACGTCTAGAACATGCATCGATATTGGTTTTTGTCCATCACATTTAAATTAACTAACCCATTGACAAATGGTTTGTTTTGATGTAGCAGATATGCTGTAATGCTTTTAAGTAATTTCTCTTAAAAATAAATCTTTCTTGAGAAATCTTGTATCAGTGGTAGATGAGTGGCCTTCTATTGAACTGACACTTCTGTGAATTCAATTGTAGTTTTGCCTCGGAGATGTTTCAGAATAACGGAACCTACCACTAGCCGCTTTTCAGGTAGCTAGTTTTTCCAAAGTTGCATTAATTTGCATTCAAAGATATGTATTCTTTTTGGTTAATATATTAAGTTTAGTCGTCACTAATCAGCCGCATAGTCCGGGTGATTTTCCCAGGCTTATACGTTGTTCTCCCTTCTCTCTCTTTCTCTTCCGGTACAATCACAAGGACAAGCGCTTGAGAAGCGGCTTTATCCATACTGGTAAAAATCTATTTGCACGAACTCAATGTTTACATTTCCAAAACAAAATTCAAACTTTTTAATAAGAAAATTTCAAATTTATCTTGAAGAATGCTTTTAAAAATATAAATATATATGTAAAATTGAAAGTACTTATAATCTTGGCAATATTATATATAAAAATCTATTAATTCTATAAAAATATATAAAAGATTTGTTAGATATTTTTTATTCAAAGATTAATGAATTTTAATTTTTTCAATATATTCAATTTTGTATTTCACTATAGAAGATAAAAGTAATTCATAGGAAACATTTGCTAATGTCTATTAACTACTATCAAGATATTAACTGAATTTTGTTAATATAACTCCTTCTTTTGGCATGTTGTTCATATGCCCATTTGCTCCGAATCTTTCTTTATCTACCTATACTGTAGTGCCTTTATCTGGATAGGTGTTTGTATTAGTGTTAGATAATAGCGCGAATATAATGTCTGTAGTGTACCGTACACACATACACACACGTGCGCGCGCGCGCAAAATAATTGTTAATATTACATTGCTGATTATTTTATATCGTCCTTATAGTAGAGTCAGTAAAGGTGCCAGTACTGATTATTCAGATCGGGTCCAGTAAACACTAAAGAAACAAAGATATAATTTGTATAATAATATGTTATTTTTTAATAACTCGATCTGTTTCTTTGTTATAAAAATGCTGACTTGATTTGAGTTTGTGACTGGTGAAAACCACAAGGACCAAGATAACATGAGACCTGACTTATGATTGTATATACGTCGAGGAGATATACATAACTTAATCGACCCAAGGAAACTATAAAATTACCGGTGATGAACGTGGTTGTCGATATCGCTATGGATAGTCTGAAATTTAAACCATTCTCAACACAAAATGTATCAGTTATATCATAAGCAAAACATCAGTGAAATGATGCTATCAGTAAGATTAAATTTTTACCAATCCTAGAAAGCTGGAACATCATGGCAATATTTTTTGTGATTCAATCACTCAGCTATGAGATACAAATTGCAATAGATTTTCTCGTATGAAATTTAAAATATCCCTCGATAACCCAGCTACCTGAGATAGGTTCGCCACGCAATCAACTTCATGTTGATTGGATCTGGAGACTGTAGATGGCTATAGCGCGCTGAGATTTGAGCGGCGTTGCTTCACTAGGGCTTAAAAAGAAGATCATAGACGCTCTTGTGATAGTTGTGGCAGGAGTAGTAGGTAAGACAGATACTTGGAGTGGTACCAATCACCACCTACAAAGCTCTTTCTTTTACTTCGACACCGGGTTTACTTAGAGATGTACAGAATCATCTCTGGTCCTTGCCGATTGAAGAGGAATTGGCTTAATCTCCCTCCCCCGAGTTATCCTGCTCTACTTCAACCATCCTTGTCAAGGCAATTTATTGCAACTCGGACGCAATTTTTCGAAATTGTCCATTATAGACGAATTCCTTTTTTTTAACAACGAGGAACCCTATTTGATCTATCCTTGTAAGAGCAAAGAGGAACAAGGCTAATACAAAATTATTCCGTTCTTGTGAAGACGTTTCAGTGACGTTTCAGACGTAAAGAACAAAATAAGGTCATCGAAACTTACTTAAAATTGGTGTCTTCGACTTAAAGACTAGTCGTTAGCTTTTCTCAAGTCATAAATACACCGTTATTACTTGAAAGATAAAAACAAAAATGAATTAAACTTATAATATCATAAAAGATACAACTGTCTATATATATTCATATACGAAAACTTTTGACAGATAATCAATTGGTTAGGATTATTATTTAAAATTATAAGTACTTTAAAATGAAAATAAATTTTAAATATTTTACAAGCGTATGTAATAAAGTTTTTTATTTTCAATATACGTAGTAAATTAAATTTAATAAAACAATTGAATAAATATTGAATTAACTTATATAGTAAGGACAAAAGTATCAGTGTAAAATAAAAGATAAGAGATATGATGGTATACAATAAGAAAGTATTCAAACTATATATTAAATAATATGTATAATTTTTTATTTTAATTTTGGAACTTTAAATTTTGATATTATTAGGAAAATTATTTTATGAATCTAATTGAAATATTTAACTTTGCATTTATCAAACTATATTACTTTAAAATTTATGGATACACCTAATTTAATCTATGAAGAATTTTAAAATATTGAATTATACTATTTGTAAAATTGAATATTTAATCTTAATTTTTTCAAAACTAAAGACTTAATAAACAAACATTAAATTTTTATGATTTTGTAAAAATATTATATAATAATCCCAAAGATGTTTTGTTTAAATTTGAAGGAAAATAACGAATATCTTTAATTAAATCTTATGAAGAATTACTTTAATTAATTTAAAGACATTTGAATTTTAGAAAAAAATTAAATGATAACAAATTTTTTAACTTTGTTTTAAACGAGCAGATTTTTTAAAAAAAATTTAAAGTTATCTTTGGTTTTTATGATATTTAACAATTTGCATACAAGTTAGATTTTAATTTGTAAAATGACATCATAAATTAGTTATTAATGTTCAGTATGCTGTTGAAGAATATTATGTATTTTCTTACTTTCTCTGATCTATCGTTTCTATAATTATTTTTTTTATTAATAAATTTGTATTTATCAAACAATTTATAAAATTTTTATAATTTTTGAAAGTAAAGGACATAAAACAAGTGGCTACTATTTAATACAGTGCAAACTGTTACAACTAAGCTTAAAATCTTTTAGCATTTTTATATAATTATTTAAATTCTCATATAATTGTGGAAGTTCATCATGTTACCATAGGTATACATTCGGGATATTTCGAACTACAAGTTTTAAATTCTTTAATCATATTAGGTGAAATATTGCGGTCTTATTTGTACCTTATTTATAATTATACTACAGCATACATTTTCTGATCCGTTTTTCTTTAAATTTTTTTCAGAACTTTATAATTTTATTTTTGTCATACTTTTATGTATAACTTATTTAATGACACCAAAAATTACTTTAACAGTGCAAATATTAGTTGAGCTATGGTATCGCAATTAAAGGATTGATGAACTTGATGATATTTCCAAAATTTATAACTTTATAACTTTAATTACAAGAATCGTTTGTAAATGAGGAATATCAGCATTGAATACGAAATATTAAATTTAGTCTGAGTAGGCAAAAACTCTTCATCACAGACAATAGTAGTAAGACTACTTTTTTAATTATCTAGGAATTAAACGATCTTTTTAATAAAAGTAATATAAAATCGATAAGATTATAATTATTATATTTTTTATATATATAGTAAATATATATAAAAAATATATATAAAGAATATCGTCACTTATATATACAAACATAGTTTAATGTTTTAGAACAATTGCACTTTAGTATACAATGAATATTTTAAAAAATTGTAAAACTATTTCTACTAGTACTTCTTTTAATTAAATTGTAAAAGAAATTGATTACTTTTTAAAGTAAACATATTTTTCTACCATATGTTCAAATAACTCTAGTAATCATTATAACCATTACATTTTACGCTATTGTATTGTAGTACAGCAAAATATATATGCCTATCATTGCATATGAAATAAACGAATAAGGTAAATTTTGGATTCTAATTATTTTTATCGGGTATCGCTCTTATGGGCATGGATTTTATGTGGTTATTTGTTTTGATATAAAGATTTGTTGTCATCATAAAAGGATAAAAGATAATTATAAAAAATAAAAAATACATTTTCAGTGTTTTTTAACGCTGTTTGCTAAAGAAATTTTATGGAAATTTATTTACCATTGTATAAGATTGAATTTAATCACTTTCTATTCGATCAACTTAATGAGGTAAAATGTACGATATCTATTTGAACGTATTTGACGTAACTATTGTAAAAAGAAAAAATATAAAACAATAGATATTGAATTAATTTATAATTCTGTTGATTCTTTTCGGATAGTAAAACAATTTTAAACAATTACTTAAAAGTAAAACTATTATTTAAATGATAATATAAATAATTATTATAAAATTGAAATTATCATTAGCAATTTAATAAATTGTATTTGTAGAAATTATAATATATTTTGTCTTGCTTATATTTATACGGTAAAAATTAATTTGAGTTCAATTTTAAATTTATTGAAACTTTATTGAATACTTTTCTGAGAAAAATTAAAACTGGATTTCGTTAATTCTTTATGAATATAATTAAAAAGGTTTTTATAGAATATATAATATGCCTTTTTGGTACATGCAAAGAAAAAATTACATTTGTTAAATAATACTTTAAAAAATACGTTATATTTATTAAGCATATTTTCAAGTTTTGATATAATTTCTTATATATCAAGAACATAAATATTTAAAAAGTTACATTCAAATGCATACTATGTAAAAATATATAACTTTGAAATTTTATCAATTATTGAAAAGTGATTTTAGTTGTATTTTAACTATTCAATTTTCAATCTAATTATATTTTTTGTTGCATAAAAATTGAAGTGGAAAAAATTTAATTATAAAATAACGCATAGAAATAATTATAAAAAAATATTGTATATAGAAAAAAATTTTTTAATTAAAAAATCGTGTATTTATATATTTCTATGGCTTAAACTATAAACTAATAATTTCATAATAATAGTACAAGATAATATTTTATTAAACTGATACGTTATCTTTTTTTTCTCAGAATAGTCTTTTTAAAACTAAATGCATAATAAAGCTTAAATTTTATATTAAACACTGCAATTTTAAATAGCTACTTTCAGTAATATTAATCTGTTGTTTATGTAGTTCAGATGAGCATTTTAATTAAAAAAAATAATTATATCCGATATTTGTGTTTTCTTACAATTGTTGCAGTAATTATTGAATAAAGTTTTTTTAAATTTTAAATTAATTTATAATGCAAGATGTTTTCAAAAAAGCAAATTACCTTGAAAGAATTTTGTTTAAAAAAAAAAGTTTAATTTAAGAATATGGATTTAGCGTTAGGTTTAGTTTAGGAAAACCATTAAAATAGTTTTATACGCAAATACATTTTTTCTACAAAATAATATTATTAATAGAAATATTATAATATCATACAGATATTTATTTTAATTGTAATATATTTTATATATATATATATATTAAAAAATATCAGTAATTTAAATTATTTTTGACCATTTAACATTAAAAATTGTTATAACTATATAATTTTGCAAATCTCTAATTACCTTTTGCAGGTGGTTAAAGTCCATTTTTTACCAAGAAAAAGCTCTAGACCTTAAAAATGATGATCTTTATGAAACGCTTCCAGCGGATGTTAGTGAGCAACTTGGTAACCGCCTGGAAAAGTATGAATACTTAGTTTAAATAATTTCTGAGTGCGAAAATGAAAAAGAAATAATGAAAGTAAATTTTTATTTTATTTAATGATTATAGTAATTGGAAAAACGAAGTAGAAAATGCACATCAGAGAAACAGGAAGCCAAAACTTGTTAACGCTATAAGGAAAACCTTTGGACGAACATATTTCTATTATGCTAGTTATATGTTCATGTTAAATTTTTAAAGGCAAGTTTATTTGAAAAAGACTTTTTGTTATAACTAATCATTTTTTATAGTTTACCTATTATTTTATTCTCACAATTTACTAATTATCAAGTACAATTTTTTTCATTTATAAAAGTAAAATACGATATTGAATCGTCATTTAGAATTTTCTTTTAAAACGTGATGTAAATTAACGCTTTCCTTTCAGAAGATACACGTTATATTCTATTAACGTAAAATGTCATCTCATTATTTACGCTTGATGTTAATGCATTCTTAACGATGATTATCTAATTCACAAGTGATAAATTTTAGCATTGTTAACAGAAAAAAATTATGTTATATAGATATAAAAATTTTTTAAGTTTTAAAAATGTCATAAAATATTGGACATTTTCGCGAATTTATGATTTTTATTTTCAAAGAGGTAAAAATCTTTCAGACGCAAAAGAAGGTATTTTATCTACAGGGAGGATACCATTGTCGAAAAAAATTTTTTTTATTTTTATACACAACCAAATAAGACAACTTTTAAAGCAAATATTCTCTAAAATCTCTTCTGTTATAAAATTCCAAGTACAATCACAACATCAATAATTTACATGTATAAAGTAGAGAATGCCTTTGTCATTCAATACTATCCAGCGCCAAATAATGGATAAATTTTTGCCTAAAGCCAATAATTGAACAACCTACTTTTTAAACTTTCAAAAGCATTTTTTTTTATTATGTAAATCCCTTACAGTACTTTTATTTAATATTATATTCTCTAATTTATTAAGTATATTCTATAACAATATGGGTCAAGGATCTGAGTGATCTGGCTTGTCCCTAAGTAAATTCTGTATAAATCTGTATATACAGATGTATATCTGTAATTCTGTATAAATTCTGTATATCTGGTATCTCCAATACTATTTTTGTTACTAAAAAATGCTAAACCTTTCCATTTGTTAATACTGACTAAAATATTAATAATTTTACAAGTGTTTATTTTCATAATATTCATAAATTTGTTTTATGAATATAATCGTTCAAAATTATTCGTTTATTTTTAATAGAAAATTGATTTTCCCCCGTGATATTATTAAAATTAAAGCACTACTTATAATTTCACAAAATTACATACTTCGGTAGATTATTGTTCATCTCATATATTTGTATGTAACTTAATCATTAATTTATTTATATATTAGTTTAACTAGCTAGAAAAATCATTAAAGTGAATAAATTGAATCTACGACAAATTATATTTATATCTCCCCAATTTAATTTTTATCAGATGAATTTAGTTAAATCCTTAAAAAAATTTTATTAAAAAATGTTTACCTTTAAATTCAATCTTTTCTTTATTCCATTGAAAAAATATACTATTTATTATATTTTATAAAATATAAGGACGAATAAAAAATTCTACAGAATTTAATATTATTTAGTAAATAAAAATTTTTCATGCATTTATGGAATTTATTTAACTAAAGCTTTAGATATTTTTTTAGATTGAATGAAACTCTTATTTTTTAATAACTTGATTTAAAGTATGGTTGTCCTATGTTGATTCATTCTAATTTAATTACTTATATAATGAAAAAAAAACTGAAAATTTCAACACAACTTCGTTAGCGTAAATAAAGAATTACAATTCACTAAAGATATGTAAATTTTAGGGTTATAAAGCCATTAGTTTTGGGTCCTTTGATCGAATATTTTGAGCGTAGTTCACAAACAACGAGATGTCAGGCATATGCTTTCGCTTTCAGTCTTGTATTACTGATTTTCTTACATAGTCTATAAAAACATCATATTGATTTGGGTACTCTTGAGATCGGTATGCGTCTCAGAATAGCATGCTCGTCGCTTATTTACAGAAAGGTAAGCATAAATATAGCGCAATGCTTTACTTCTTCTTTATTTATAATTCTAATTAAAAACTATTTTTATACTACAGATGTAATTTAAAAATATATATATACACACATTACATTCAAGTAAATTTAAAATGAAAAGATTTTTTATTTTGCTTCATTAATACATCTATACTGAGATGCAATGATAAAATTAAAGTAGTAGTGATTATTTGTATTTATAAAATGTATTAGTATAAGTATAGATAAGTTAGGCAAGAGTTGAATTAGGGTAAAGGAAACTAGAATTTCCATTAATTTGATTGAAGAAAATTAAGGTCCTTCTTTAGAAGAGTTTTCATCTTGGTAAGTAGAAGCTCCATTTCCCCCATAGCCTACATCAAGCTTTCGAAGTTCAGCAATCATTGTCAAGCTAATCGCATGCTATGTAAATATTAGCATCTTTTTGAGACTGAGCAGAATCTCTTCCTTTGAGAGTTTTTATCTCGCAGAACCTAGAACTTTCTTTCTGATTTTAAAAATTTTATTCTATTACCCTCTTAAATTATATTTCATTACGCCTTAATTATAGTAGTCCATTATATCTTCCTTCTCCAATTATATTAAATTAATTATAAAAATTACAAAAAATATTTTATTATAATTTTCTTTTTAATAAATTTACATCAGTTTCTTAACATCTCTACTTAGTGGATTGTAGTCAACTTTGATATAATATATAAAAGAAGTAAACTTACGCGTCTGCTAGAAAATTATTTCGCGTTTCAAATTTCAAAAAAACATCACTTTATTTTGGTTAGAGGAATGAATCACGATAGGTGGTATTTAATTGACATACTAATTTATTCTTAGAAATTACTCAGAAGCATTTCTTACTGTAAGAAGCATTCTGGTAGTTAGCATACGTATCATTCAATATAAGACATTGGTTATAAAAGTGTTTAAGATTTTGTATGCATAGGAATAATGTTGCAAATTTAGAAAAGGTTTTACATTACTGATATCATTAGTGATCAAAGAGACTAGAATGACAAAGTGTAACTTTACATGATTAAAATTGAGTTTTTACATAATTATTAACATGTGTATGAGCGATTGCTTGACTATGGTAATGGTTTACCGACCGGGCGCATCTTTTACCGAGATGTTTCATTGTTGTAACTAATTACAGTGGCGAAGAATAAAGAACAAAATGTTCTCGAGCGAAAACACTTTAGATATTATTTTCTCTTTACATGTAGAATGTCACTTATCTCTGTATAGCTCATTGAACATTGTCATATTCGTCATCAAATATATATTAATGTAAATTAATATATATAGTGTTAATGTAGCCTGATGGAGTAATCATACAACTCTCAAGTACAAAAGTTCATTATGATAGTTGTATGGTTCGCAGTATGTTTGAAAAGGTTAGACGCATAAGAAAGAAGTATATATGGCATTAATCAATGAATTTTTGTAAACTTTAATTTCAATACTTTTATAATTCTAAACAATGTGATGAAATTCAAGATATTTTTTTAGTTCAAAGAAGAATTGAGATTACAAAAACTATAAAAATACATGATTTTATTATTATGTTTGCAGTATGCAATACAATGTGCGACGGGAACACTCGTCGTGAAAGTCCGGAAGCAACTATCGCGGGGCAAGAGGAGACGGCAGAATCAGAAAGCCCACTCTCTACGCCACGATAACTTAATAAATGCATGAGTTGACTTTCTCGGGCGAGCGTCAGCGCCCAAATGAATGTATAAGTGAGAAATAATGTGAGCCGTGCAAGTGAGTGAGAGAGTATGGGCGCGGAGTGGAGGGGTCTCAACTACGCATACCAGCTGAGGCCCGGCCGTCCCAACGCGTCACTCCGCCGTTGCCCCCGACGCGGGACCTTACCGACGTTGGCCCTAGCTCGTGCCGCGTTAGAATTATAAGTAGAGAAGCGTTCCTCCACTAGGCGGCGCGAAGAAACTACAAGAGGAAAAGGTTCTGGACGTGGTGTACAAGCGTCGCGCCAGGCAAACTTCTAGATCGAGTTTCAAACTAAAAAAGCGAATATCTAAAAGCCTCCAGTTCATCATGACAGCCACTAAGGCTCGTTAATTAATCAAGCAATTGGCAGGCGCGGTCCTTAAATGGCCTGACCTAAAATTGGTTGAAAATTAATTTCAGGAAATAGGTATAAAGTAACTCGTTGTTTGCGGGTACGATCCTTGACCGTCCCGACCTTCGAGTTACTCGCGATAAGATTAAAATAGGAAGTAATTTGTTGTTGGCGGGTACTTCTTGAATGGCCTGATTTTCGAGTTACTCGCGATTTTAGAATAGATAAGAAAATAACTCGTTGTTGGTAGGTGCGGTCCTTGAACAGGCTGAACTCGATATATTGAAAATACCCTCTGTGTGTAGAGGAGGTGTTGTGTCCTGACAGGAAAAAACAAATGTTTTCAACACAGAAAAAACTCACGGTCGCGAAACTATGTACTACCTAGCTGTCATACGTACACAATAACGAAGCGAAGAAGATATCCAGGCCGGGATAGTGAGGACGCGTGAAGAATCAGCCGCCACCGGAGAAAAAAGGCAAGAGGGGAAAATCTGTAAATTCTCTGACACCAAATTCGTGTGTCGACGGGAATGCACCGGGAGAAGCATTAAGCGAATAAAAGTCAAGCGAAAATATCATAAATTTGTTCCAGTCGAAATATTAAGATTAGTAATGGTTGATTCATAATAATAAAGTTTATTAAATAATAAAGCATTTTGCATTAATATCCTTCGATAGTATATTTATATAAGATTTATATATATAAGGTCTTTGTATATTTTATAAAAAATTACGTAAAAGAATTCTTTTTTTAAAAAGTTAACTTGAATAGTTTTAACACCTAAGCCTTGTTTACATTGTTTCAAACACAGACTTGTATCAAGAAGAATATCTTCTATTATCTAGTTAAGTTTTTGACATTCAGTTATAATACAGTTGCCTTCATATTATTTATTACTTTAACTATTCTGACATTTTTGGATCTATTATACACGTTGCACTCAAACTAGCAAAAATGTTATAAAAAAAGAAAAACATATTTGTCGAAGAAAGCAGTACATTACCTATAATTCTTAACTTTTGCTTACCACTGAAACTTCTAATACCAATACATGCTCTATTTAGTGTCGAAGAAAATTTTTTCGATATCTTTTACTAGGCAACGCTAATTTAGAAGCAGCTTCAATAATTTTATTCATAGTTCAATAAATTTCTTCTAGTTTTTTTAAATCTGATATCCAGCATTTCCTTAAGATTCATCGTATTAGATACATCAGTTACAGTCTTCTGACCAATGTCTGCTTATAATATTTTGTTATTATCAGAATTTTTTGAATAAGCTAAATCATGCTCTTTGCAAACTGAATCAAAAGGATTTGCTCTTGCATAATCGCATGCAATACTCTCAGCTAGCCTAGTAGCAGATCCACAATATTTAAATTTAGATATATGTTATTCAAGAGTTAGCGAATGAATAAGCTTATTAAGAACACCTCTGTATAATTATTATGATTTGAAGATTACAATGCAACTGATGCTCGAATATATATGTACTTGTTATTTATACTTCTCTGTCAATTGACATTTAATGTTACACAGTAAAAAATGAATTTTAAAAACAGCCTATTAAATTAAAAATTGAGAATTTTTACTTAATTGTAGAACAAGTGAAGAATCTAAAATTTAATGGAGAGATAATCTTGGATACCATTTAAGCTTTGTTTTAAAAACCATCACATTGTCGTAAAAATAATAGTCTATTAGTACTTGAAACACATCATAATGGACTTAGATCTAAAAATATACGTGTTTCCGCAAATTCATGAAAGCAGTTAAAATACAATCACTTAGAGAAAACTATCAATTCTGGAGATGATATACAGATGTCTCTTTACTAATCTGTAGTATCTCTTTATGATACTGAAATATTTCAGATCTTGAAATATTAAACAATATTAAATGTCATACGATATTTAATTAATTATATTTATTTTATATTATTTCAAAACATTTTTATTGTAATGAAACGAAAATATTTCATAAATATTAAAAATTAATATTTAATATCAATTATGAATATCTATAGAGAATTTCAATGAAAAATAAATTTAATATCAGTTTTTCTTAATATGAATAAATAATAAAATAATCAATTAATATTCTTTATATAAGCAATATGTATTTTTTTTCAGTTTCAATTGATAAAGTAACTTTAAAATTACGAGAAAAAATTGCAGCAAGGACAGATGAAAGAATTCAGCTAATGAGTGAAATAATTAATGGAATTCATGTTATCAAAATGTACACTTGGAAAAAACTTTTCGAGTGTCTCGTATCTCTTGCTAGAAGGTAAGATAAATATCCTAAAATTCTGTTATTACCAAGATCACATGTAATTTTATATTTCACTATTATTATTTTTTCAACTATTATCTTGTATGTACAATAGTAAAAAGTACAATTTTTAAAATTCTCATAATGACCTTTTCTTTTTAATACTGTAACATAATTAAAAAATCATTTTGAAACATCACAAGTTTTTTTAATAATGGCTATTTGAGAAATTTTTTATTCATCTACGAAGTTAAAACGTTTAATCCTACGCTGATTATATTAATTGTTTAATTTAGTTACTAACAATATTATAAAATATGGAACTGAAATAATTTTTGGAAAATAAAAGGTAATTAATTTTCGATTGTTTAAACTTACAAGCATAGATTATTACTAAAACACGTTATTTAGATGGATAACCTATTTTTATTGATATTTATCCTTTTAATATATTTTAAACAATATTCCCATTATTGGAATAAGTTTAATCTACTAATTATAGTTTTTAAATATTATTTAATAAATTATTAAATGTCAAGTACCTCCATTTAAAATATAATTTAAAAATCGGAAAGATATTTTATTTATAATATTAAATAATAAATAATAAATAATAAATAATAAATAATAAAGAATATTAAAACGATAATTTGCTGTATATATAAATATATGGATTAAAATATTATGTAATAAATTTTTAATTGTAATACGAGTAGCTTATAGAGTTCCAGTGTCAATTACGTAAACTTAAAAAAATTTTTCTTTTGTATTATCGAAATTTATATTAAAAAAGAAAATATTTTTATTAATTATTTAATTCAGGTATAAAATCAACATGATTACTTATATGTCTTATCTGAGAGGTATAAATATTGCTTCCAATGCTTTCGTCGATCGTACCTGTCTGTACATCACGGTGATGAGTTATGTTCTTGCGGGCAATGTTTTATCAGTCAATAAAATATTTTCGATGGTCCAGTATTTTGCAATTCTACAAAATCTTCTGGTTTATAATTACCCACGCAATTTTTAATGCTGCAGAAGCTCGAGTTTCCGTCAAACGAATAGAGGTAAATTTTATTACTAGTTTTTCCATTTACCTTATGTTACCATATTTTTTTATTTTAAAGACTAAGGAAGTTTAATTTTCATTCATAGATAATATTAAAAACATAATAAATTTTATTTGATAAATGAATGCTTAATTAATAAAATGTATTTGAATAAATTATTTGGAAAGTTCAAATGTAAGATTTTAATAATATAGCTTAAAAGAGAAATTATTTTAATTCTTACATTTCTTACAAAATATTATTTGTATTTTAGAAATTTTTAAAGCTCGAAGAAATAAAAATAAAAGCGCCATTTTTATCTATGGAAGACAATTCCAGTATAACATTGAAAAATGTTACAGCTTCTTGGTTAACTAATAAAATCGTGAATACTCTTCATGATATTACAATCTATGTAGCCCTAAAAAAATTATATGCTATCGTTGGTTCTATTGGTTCTAGAAAGGTAAAAAATGTATATTTGTAGGTGTAAATGAGTCTATAGATATGTATGTTATAAATTCAAAGAAAATATAGACTTTCATATTAATGTAATAATATATTTTTAAAACTGTTTAACATAATGTATAAATTAAATATTTAATTAGAAGAAGAAAAATGTTATAAATGTAAATATATTTTAAAAATATAAAAGAAACTAAAAATATAGGCTGTTCTTACTTTAACGTTTATTTGGGCGAAGCTCTTAATAATTTCATTTTTATCAGAATCATATTAAATAATAAATGTATAATTATTTTCTATAATTTAAAATAATTTAAAATCCTATTTAAATATTTAGTAATAATCTAGTATTTGTATAGAAGTAAAATATATTTAATATAAGAAAACATATACATAAGTGAAAGAACTAAAATTTTTTTCAATTTTTTAAAAATAAAAATAAAACAATATCAGTACCAAGAAATATTTTAGAAATGAAAAATTAATTTTTTCATTTTTTGAATTTTTCATTTTTATTTCACAACAATATTTATACTTTTTAAAACTTACTCATAATTATTTTTAGATTTTATAATTTATTCTATGAAATTTAAATTCAATGCACCTTTTAATTTTTGGAATAATTAATATTTTATGTCTCATATATTTTATAATTTTCACATTTGACCATTTTGATGTTCACTTACCTTCTTCAACACTACTTCATGCAATTTGATATTTCGCTTCTGCTTTAGCTATTTTCAATCTGTTGAATTATGTAAAAGGAAATAAGTTAAATTTATATTTTTTCGTAAATATACATTAAATAATAAAGAAATTAAGAAAAATAATGATCTATATTTTTATATTAAGAATTAGTTGTGTAAGCAATAATATTATTTAATTAGATAAAATATTCTTTATGAATAGTAATTTTATTTATACATTACCTAAGTATAACGTAATTATTATTTTGTTACATCCTTTTTAAAAGGAATATTTAACTTTTAAACTTTTAATTTATTACCTTTACACTTTTAAATTATTAACTTATTTATTTCAAAGTAAAGCATTAAATTAACTTAATCATATGAAAATGATATAGATTACTTTTGTAACTAATTTATTCTATTTCTATCAGTATTATCATATTATAAGAATTTTTTCGCTGAATGGTTTTTTCTATTTACTTAGAAGTATAGTACAGTTACATATTTTTAATTATCATTTTTCATTTATGAAAATGGGTTAGTTAACGAAACAGACCTAATCAATGAATTATTTTGGTGCTACAGAGCTCACTTCTGCATCTAATACTTGGCGAGCTACGACCCTCGTTTGGGGATTTGAAAATCAATGGTACGATATCCTACGCCTCGCAGCGGTCTTGACTCTTTCCTGGTACATTACGTGACAATATTCTCTTGAATCAACCATATAATGAGATGCGTTATCGCGAGGTCCTACGAGTTTGTTTGCTTGAGCGAGACTTCGAGAACTGCCCATGGTGATCGTATCCAAGTTGGAGATGGTGGTATGAGCCTTAGTAGTGGTCAGTGCGCAAAAATCAACTTGGCTAGGTAGATAATCGTCTTGACATTTTCTTTATTGTATAAATTAATTATATTTATACTTATCTCTGTAAACTTTTTTTATTGAAACTTTGGTAATATAAAAGAATGTATTTAATTATTTAAAGTCATTAAAAAATTAAATATAATTAAACGACTGTATAAAAGAAAAATATAATTCATTTACTAAAAACTAGAAATAACTAAGAATATTACAATAATTTACAAAAACTATTTTTCAATATTTTGATTCTGTTGTCAAAGTTAATAAAAGAAAATATAAAATGAGAGGGGCTTGATGAACTCTTTACTTACTCACAAATTAATGTAACAAAAGTGTAATGTAATAAGAATAAGAACTTCAATGAAGTAGGGAGTTATTAAGAAGTTTGAGTACCACTGTGATTTTTTAAATTTCTTAAGAACTACTAGGGTCTATATAATGGTAATAATATTTGTCATTGATTACGACTAATGTCTAAGTAATTATGATTTTAATAATCACTAAGGTAAGCTAGTAAGCTATATTAAGTATACAATGCTAGCGAAAGAAGAGAACTCCAAGCTTTAAAAATTTTTAATTGAATGTGTGTCATTAAACAAGAAGAAATCCACTTGTACGGCAAAATTGTCAACTGAAAAGCAGTTTGTATGAGTTTAGTAGCTGAAGTCGTTCCATAAAATACGTAATTAACATATTGATTATGAGAATTAATGGAACTGCTATTGGATACTTTAAGCCTTCATTTTTAGCAAGTTGTAGGATTTTCTTACCACTACAAATGTTATAGTTTTTGTTCTATTGACTCATATTATTCTTTGCACATTCCAATTATCTAGTTGAATGATAACTTAACAGTACATTTTATTTACGAAATGATGTTTGGGAAATTTGAATAAATAAATCAGTATTATTAAGCATTAAATTTTCATTTATATGTGAGATAATTTACTGAACAGCCTGAAAAACATGAGTTGGATCCGTTGAAATGACTTTTAATTTAGTTGTTCAGCTTTAAAACTTAAGAACACTATGGGATGGCATATACTATTGTTCTTGACTAATTATTTATTTATTTTTCATTTTTGTCTAATGGTCTTGCTTTTTATACTCTTGTGTGAATGAAAGTCTAATGCAATTTATATTGAGTGGTATATTTTAATATACCAATTTCATTAGTATACGCATGAGCAGTTTGGTATGAGTTAGGTAAGATATTCAGTGTCGAATTAAAATATAGATCGCAACATAACACTCACGTGTTATAAAGTTATAAAGAATAAAGTTATAAAGAATCTTATGTTCTTTATACTTCTGTTCATTAGATTTTATCTTCGAATAGTCTGATGGTACTGTATGAGTAAAAAATTTTATAAAGAACTTTTATAATTTCTCATAAATGTTATTGATAATAGCTTCATAAGCAATAATTAGTTAACCTTGATATTTGACTGAGTTTAGGGCTAGCTATCCTAAGATCGTTAAGTAGGCACTTGGAGTTGTTATGCTGAGCTAGATACTTGACGTATATGTATTTGCCCTAATACTGATATCAATTTCTCCAGGTACCAGAAACTAAGAATCGGTTATATTATTTTCCTTGAAATGAGGCCAATCGTAATTATTAATCAGTCTTTAAGGTTGGTTTTAACATTCATTTTTTCTATTACAATTTTTTATGAAGATTTAAGATGGATTTGCATTTTCAGAGACTGTGCCATTGAAATATTGTAACTTCTTAAGATTTAAGACGTCTATCTGTTCTCCGTTTACAGAGCTTAAGTTAAAATCATTGAAAATTTTGATAATCATGAGAGGTCTCGCTGAGTAGAATGAGATAGCTGATTGAGCTGTATTATGAAATGATATAAATGGCATCTAATTCTTAGTATGAATTTGTACATTTCGATACTGTAGTTGAGATCTACTCATGGTCAAGGTGTAAATAAAGTCAATTTATCTAGAATCAGATGTGATTATTCTTGAATGAGAAGTGCAGTATTTACCATTTTGTTGACTTTATACAGCTTGATGCTCTCGTTTCAATTGGCTACTTGAAGAGCCGTAAGGTGCATGAGCAAATTATCTGGTTGAGTTTGACTGATCAATATTATCTAACTCATTTAATTGATTAATCAAATGGCTCGTTCCGCAAAAAATAATATTGTTCTTATTGTCATTGTTGTCAAGGCAGCTAAAAGAAAATACAAAATGTGAAGGGCTTGGTCATTGTGCAACACTTCTTCCCTTTACTCAAAAACTAATATAATGTTGTAATAAGAATCAGAAGTTTAGTTGATGGTCACTGAAAGGGTTAAACACAATTGTGATTTTATTTATCACCTTAGAATCAATATGGTCTATGTAAACGTGATTATAACAATTATTGAAATCCACTAAGGTCTAAAGAATTGTTATTCTAATAATCAGTAAGATGAGAAGTGTCTATAATGAGTATATATTGCGTATACAACGCTAGTAAGTGTAGCTAGTACCTAGAGTAGTGAAAGTAGAGTCGTTTATAACATTACGGCTAAATGATAAATTCTTATATTTTAAAGATAAAATAGCTGAAAGCAAAAAGACAGGTCTATTCTTTTTACTTTGAGAAAGTATTGTGTTATAGATTAAGTTCTGTTACTTAAGAGATGTTACTAGAAAGCCACTAGATAGTAAATTAGTGGATTTTGGTTCATTATCAAGAGCTCTGGCATGGTAGAATTTAAAATTACAAATAATTGCAGAAAGTTTATACTGATCTACTATATTCAATTTTAATAAAATTTAGGAATTATGAAGTTTAATTACCTTTTAAAATCAATTATGTTGTATTTATTTTAAATTTTGTACAATTATACATTCTTTAATACATGTTAATTAATTTTATGTTTAAATATATTTAAATATAATAATTAACCTAATGGTATGAGCAATATGACTTCCCTGATGAGTAATTTCAATATTTTCTTTCTTTCATTCTTTAACAGTTCAGTAATAGTTGAATTTAATTATAATATTGAAATATAACAAAAATTATAGTGATTATTCCTACTTTTAAATGTGTAATTATCGAATTTTGCAGGGCCGTTTATAAACATGCTGATATCTATATTCTTGATGATCCCTTTTCTGCGGTGGATGAGAATGTTTGTAAATTTTTGTTTAATGACTGCATTAACAGATATCTAAAAGATAAAACTAGAATACTTGTGACACATCAAATCCAATGTTTAAAGAAAACTGATATTATTTTTCTTCTAAACAATATATGTTTCTCTTGCTTGTTATTAAAATATATATATATATATATTTGAAGTAGTATATTTCATTTTGAATTTCTCTGTTTTATAATATTTTTTATATTTTTACAGATTAAATGTTTTCTTTCCTTTTTCTAAGTATGCATAACTGATAAGTTATCATTGCACACATTTATTTAGTATCAGGAATTTAAATGCAAGTGAAAAGAAAACTAAGTTTTTTATTATAAAATTTATACATAGTGTATTTAGTTTAAAAAGTTTGAAAAATACTTAAACATAAAAATATATGCATATATATAGTTAAGGTGTTTTAAGTCAATAAATTAGTATCCATGATAAAATATTATAAATCGTTTACACTTATTAAACTTTAATATATATTTAATTCAATTATAATCATATACGAAAATATTTGTTTTCTGTGCAGGGGAAATTAGAGTTTCAAGGACAATTTATGAATTTTTCTAAAAAAACAATTATCTTTTTTAAATGTTATTGTGGAACAAGAAAATAATTTAAGACAAAAAAGTAATTAAAATATAAAAAATATAGGAAACATGTTTCAAGACGGTGTTTCATCGAATTCTTTCAGAAATAACAAAAATTCAGAGATAGAACCAGAAGAATCAAAAGAACTCATAGCTAATGGAAAAATGAAAACTTCAATATTATTAAAATATTTTCGAACTAAAAATTCTTATGTTCTTCTTGTGACAACATTTTTATTTTTTATTTTGGCTCAGCTGGCTAGGAGTTGTTCAGATTATTGGTTATCATATTGGTAAGTATATTTCAAATTATTTATATTTGTTAAAAAGTCAAATATAATATTACTCAATACAAAGTAAACAGCTTATAGAGCTATTCAGTGATTATAAAACTATTTGTACTATTTTTATATTATTTCTTATAAAAATAAAACATATTCTATATGTTTTTATAATACTTAAATTTTTTAAATATTTATACATGAATTTATAAAATTTGATTTATCATTTTTTTAAAAATATAAATCATATATTTTAACATATGATATTTTTATTTTTAAAAATTTTTAATTTTTTAATAGTATGTTTTGAAAAATATAAAAAATAAATGATTTTACTTGTTTAAATATAGGTCACGTGAAGAAGAATTTCGATTGAATACTATAAAAAATGGAATATCAAAACTAATATCTAATTCAATAAATAAAATAATTCAACTAAAATATCATTGACAGATTTAACAAGTACAGACAAAGATGCTTTACTTACTACAATGAAAAATGTATTCCCAGATTCAAAATCAAATTTCTTATCAATTACAACCAAAAATATACTAATAAGTTCTGCTTTGTTAGTACATAAAATAGATAATTCAACACAAAAATTTGTGTCAAGTACAATAGAAAGTTTGTTACCAAAATATTTTGTGCCAAATTCTATGGAAATTTTATTATTAAATACATCACAAAAATTAGTACTAAAGAAAACAGAGAATTTAGACAGTTTTTCTTCTAATGCAACAGAAAAGTTAATATCAAATTTAATTTTAAACAAAATATTAAATTCAACATTTACTACTATTGCAAGTACAAAATAAACTTTCTTAGATGTGACTATAGCTTTAATTATTTATGCTGCATACTTTTAGGTTGTATTATTACAACAATAATTAAATGTGTATTATTTTACAAGATTTGTGTGAATGCAAGTACAAATATTCATAGTGAAATGTTTTCTTGTGTTTTAAGAGCTCCTATGCAATTCTTCAATAAGCAAACTTCTGGTAAGATAACTAGTTTTAAATATCTTTAAAATAAGATAATACAATTTATATTATAATAAAATGTATTTAAACACGGAGTAAATAATAGTACTGTTATTTAAAAGAAAAATTTTATCTTCATATAATTTTTATCATATTATGATTTGTTTGGATGTATAAATGAAAGCATTTTACATTAATTTGGTTGTTAAAAATTAAGCAAACAGAGATAAAGGTAATAAATTAAAGAGGCATAAAATAAAACAGTAACGAGAAGTATTTAAAATTAATTAATTTTGTATCAGAGAATTGCCAAAAAAAATTTTCAGTTATCCTCAGATAAAGCTAAAGCTTCATTCTCACTTCACCTTCACACGTAACTTGTTTTAATCTCGATACAACAGGTATTTATTTTCTATTCATGTTCTATCGTAAATTCAAATTATTTTTAAAGTTCCGCTAATTCTTCGTTTGTCGTCTGCTGTAATATTGAATCAAATGTAGTTTCCTCAGTGTTAAGCCTGTTCTGTCTTGGCGATCTTCTTGAAGGATAAACAAGACTGCTTTGCTTAATTCGTCATTAGCATTATTGTTATTAACAATACTGATGTTCAATCTCCAGAACTCCAGTTTTTCGTTTGGCTATAGTTACAATGGCTTCGAATTACGGCTTCTGTTTCATCGGCATTTCTTTATTGAGGATTTTTTTAACTTCGTATAGGCAATATATTAAGGTAATATATTAAGCCATAGCAGAACTTTCTGCTATGGCTATCAAAGAAGGTGATCATTTATTTCACGCCCATTATGTTACCTTTTGTAATGTTGTTGAGGTGTCTCATCGTAGGTTATGTTGGACTTTAATTTTATTTTGTGTTTTCTGCACAGTGAAGTTCATTTACATGTAAGGTCTCATTATTATTGTAAGTTTTCTCGAACAAATCATTCAACAAAACAACCTCGGTTTTATACCGTGGTCAACAACTTAGCAGCCGCTCCATGGAGCATTTATCTATACTCGAATGAATGTAGTTGTTCAGGTTTCGTCTGTCTTTATACACGCAATAACTGTATTTACATTGTTCAAAAAACCAATCTCTGACGTCGCGATCGAAAATTTATTATGGATCTTTCAAATATACTCAACAGGATGAATGAGTAGCGAAAGGGAAATAACGATCATAGATAAAGAAATAATACAATGTTAATATTTTCACAGGCGAATGTAAAGTTACACTGTTTATGTACTTGAAATTTGTATCTATTAAAAATAAAACATAATATTAATATTTTAATATAATTCTTGAGATCTACGAAATGATATATTTCTTGTACGTTATCCAGATTTTTAATTCCTTTGTGGGATTTATTTTGCTTTCTGCTATTTCGAAGTTAAGAAAATTTGTCTAGGTCATTAAAAATTAACTATTATTTTAATTTTAGTGTCAATTTGGTCTCTCGCAGATGCTGAAGCATAATACTAATCGATTTCAAAACGGCCATTTGAAATCGAAAAGCAATATCAGCGGAAAGATGATATTGTCAATGTATACTTGGATGATAGTCTCACGTATATCTCGTTAAATGATGCTATTATTTTTATCACCAGATTAACGAATTTGATTAAAAAATTAGTTAGCCTGAATGATACTTGCAGATAATCAGTCTGTTCATTAAATATCACAAAGGCAGTTTTCTTGATCACTACTTTCGCAACAGGGATTTGATAATACACAGAGAAGTCTAAGATCTTGAATCTCATCGTAGCTTAAAGATTATATAGTTAGTTCACATTTATTTGGAATAATATTACTTCTTTTTTATTATAAAGTTAAATTTCCGATAAACTATGCACGTGTTCAGTTACTTTTTGTGCAATAAGAGTAAAGGACTTGCAAATGGTGAGTTTTAATAGCGAGTTATTTTGTATGCTTTTAGGCCTTTGACAATCCGTTTTACTTTAGTTACTCGCATGCTGACAACGCTAAAGCAAGCGAAGCCAAACACTCTTGTAGCTTTTTTATCATTCGCAAAGCTTCCCGAATATTTTTGAAGTTCTGCTAACGAACGCGCAAAAGAGCGAGGGAGAGAGCATAAGCGAAAAGAGATTTGAGAGAAAAGAAGACGCAGCGTCCGCTGCTGCGATTCTCCGAGTTTGTGCGAACCGATGAAATAGTAAATATAAGAGAGAAGAAAGTGTAGTATCTATTGATGTAGTAAAAGCAAGCATATACAACTGAGCCTTGTTCGCCTAAGAGTAGTCTAGAGTAACTAAACATGGCCAGAATACGAGTTTCGACACCGCTAATTTCACCGCCATCCACCGACCTGATCGTTTCCTTCCTTTTTCCCTTCCCCGGCAGTACGTTATTTGACTTACTGCTGTTCTCTCCTCCCACAGACAGTACGTTATTTGACGTGCTGCCTCTTCTTTACTCTCGTACGTTATTTGACGATTGAAAGTTTTTCCCAGTAGTATGTTATTTGACGTATTGCCGTTCACCTCTCCCTTGGGAAGTATGCTTTTTGACATATTGTGGTTCACCTGTTCCTTGGGCAGTATGTTATTTGAAGTACTGTCTTTCTTTTTTACATTATTTGACATACGGGATCGTCCTACTTCTTTTTCTCCTTTTTTTTCTAAATCAGATACGGCCAGAAACGAGTGAGGCGTACACATTCGTCCTCAACTAAATGAGAACAAATGCTCACCATGTTAAGTATTAATTAAAGATCTCAATTGATACCATATACAGCATTTACCCGTCTTTTTTCCGATTCCAAATCCTTTTCCTTCAGAAGAATCTTACTTCGTTGTCTAGCTATCCCCACGCTTAGGGAAATTGACACCGATCAACGCGGACACGACTATCCAAAATCATCTAACGCAGGTGATTTTCTTTTTACTCAGCAAGAGGAACTACTATTTAATCATCCCTTGTCAAAGCAAAAGGGCAAGAAAAGAAACAACCACTCTATAAAAACTATTCCTCTCTAGTGGAGACCTTTAGGTGATCTTGCAACTGTATGAGCAATAAAAAGGTTATCGAAACTTACTTGAGATCAACGTCACTCCCTTCATGATCGGCCTTGAGACACTTTCTTTCTCTCTTTCTACGTGTTGTCTTAAAACATGCTTTTTATGCAGTAAAGGAATTTCTCTAGTCCGTTTCCTAGGCTATTTTTTAAATGATCATATACTTACATATCCATGGATAGTGAACGTTGTCATGATTTGTCGCCGTTTCTTGAACTGTAACAGTTAAGTAATTGATAGCATTACAAGTGTTTAGATATAATGCGATATGATGCATATTTGTTTACACACTTGAACTTAGATACTTATAAAATTCTTACATTGCTATACATTTTTTCGAATTGTGCACTTTGTAGAAATTGTCATAACTCGTCAAGGCATTCACGTATAACAATGACTTATTTAATTACAACGTATTTCTCGAATGAATGTTATTTATTCCACTTTTTATCTATTAAAAATCAGAGTGACGTAAGTGGATAAAATTGAATGAATACACGCGAAAATAAGACATTTGGGATAAGTATTTATAAATCATTTATATTATCAGATTCTTATATGTATCTTATATATATCAGAAAGAGATATATACCTAAGAAGCTTTAGCTATTTTTACACAAAGCTAAGACGATATAGTTCTGTCGCCTCTACTTAATAAAATCTCGTTTCCCAGCTAGGTTTCGTTCTAAGCTTCTTGAAACACTTACAAGACTAGAGTACTTTGTTGCTTTTGTTATGAAAATGGCAATAAATCTCTCTATCAATGTCGATGTTACACTTTTCTTCTACGTAAGTTGTATTGATTATTTATATTCTTATATATAGTTTCATTATAATATATAATTAATTTTCATAAAACAAAGTTTTTAAAAGTTTGTATTACAAAAATTAATTTGTTTTTGCAGTACTCATAAAGTATACTTACATTTTTTAAATAATTCTTATTAATATTTTTAATTTTATTTATTTTGACAACTAAAAATTAATAACAAATACTCACAAATTAGAAATTTCTTTAATTTCTTTTTGATAGTAACGATTTTAATTATATTGTGTGTATTTTAGTATATATGTGCTTAACTTTTTTATAGGACAAATTCTTAATCGTTTCTCGAAAGACACTGGAGCAATGGAATTTTACCTATCACTATGTACGAGTCTATAGAAATTTTTTTCATAATTTTTGGCGTCGTAGTGCAAGTTATCATCATTAATTGATGGTGTATTTTACTAGTGATAATAGCTGGTCTTTTATATTGGAAAATTAGGAATTTTTATATAAAAACTGTATGTGGAATCAAGCGATTGGAAGGTGCAGGTAAAATGAATCTTTAAACTCAATTATAGTTTAGATAAAGCAAAGTGCGATTTAAATATAATTCAGTAAAAGTAATATTGATTTAAAAAAAGATTCCTTATATGTTATGCGGGAATACGAATTAATTTAGAGAACATATGTTACAATGTACCATCAGAGATGGGAAAAATACAGATGATACGCTCACAGTCATTTCTTGTTGCTTGCACATCAAAAGATGCATTGTCCCTCAGTTAAATTGACCTTCGTTTATACATGTATAGATTCCAACCATATATATCACAGTTTTAGTTATTATTTAAAGTATTTTAAATTTATATTATTATATTCTTCTAAAGATATTAGGTTTAAACGACATCATTATAGAAGGTATGATCATTCAGCAACTATTTTATTAAATTAGTTAGGTACTCATTATAAGAGAAAATTGATTTATTTACTAGAAAATCTTAAAATAATTTTTATATTTTTTATAATATATAATATGTAATATGTAATATATATAATTTTTATAATACTGCACTTTTAAAAATAAAAATTCTTAAATATTGAAATATTTCTTTCTCGTATTAACTGAAATAATATACTGAATAACAAACAAATTGTATTAAAAATATGTAGATTAATTATACAATTTGTTCGAAAACAAAATAATTTGGTAATGGGTTTAGAGTTTCATCTGTCAAAATTTTGTTATTAGAAGAAAAAATATTCACATTATTTTTTAGAAAAATACGTATTTTAAATTAACGTTAGTCTAAGTACAAAATATATTAAATATTAGTAAGAACAAAATCTCTTTGTAAGGGAGCTTATCAGTAAAAAGAAATATATAAATATGAAATGCAGGTATATAATTTTTTTAAACTGCTATCAATTTTCGTGAAAACCATATGATGAGTAATGTAGTAAAATTATTATATTATTAAAAATTATAAAATAATATAAATAATATAAATATTATAAATTAATAAAATATTATATTAGTGCTTACATAAGTGATCATAAATACAATAGTTTACTAAAATTTATGGTGTTTAAACAAAAATAAGTATTTAAAAGAAACAGAAGTTTGATAGAGCGTAGCTATTGATAAATTCCTTTCAAAATATGTTAGTGGTTAAAATGTGAATGAAATTCAACTGTACTAAAATTAATAAAACCGTAGCCAAGAGTCCAGTGCTGTCACGCGTTACTGCTACTCTAGACTCAAGCTGCAGCCAGTCGACTGTTTACCGAAATTTCGACACTCGCCAAAACGTACATACACGCGTCCATTTCCTTACTATTGCAGTCGCTTCAGCTTTCGGACTTTAGCTCGACCTTGTCTCTATCATTCTCGTTAGTTTCGTCACTTTTGGATGTTTGCTTATTGACGAATCCAAAATTTTTGCTGGTAGTGTTGGACTGGCTATCACCCAGGTATATACAAATAATGGTATTTTAATAATTTTTTGCTTTCAAAATCAACTATTCACTCTGTGATAAAATGAGTGCATATTAAAATAGAATCTCATATATAAGATAATAACGTTTCTAGTCGATTTATCAGAATTAAATAATCCTTATTCATCTAAGTAATTTTGTTTTAAAACTAACGTTTGTATTGTGGTATTAATTGTATACAAAATAAAGTTTTCGTGTTGCAAAGAGTTATAGGCAAGGAATGTTATAATATAATTTATTCATAGATTTATTCAATAAATAGGAGACAGGACGTTTTGAATATATGTATTCATATTTTACTACAATTGATTGTACTCTCGCATTCTCTTGTGCTGGTACCCTCGGATTTACGTAATCCTTAAATAAAGAGAAAAATATGTTCAGCACTGCTATACATTGTAGTTTGTCCTTCGATACTTATTCACTTTATGCCAAATGAGTTATCGTTAGGCTGCATATACCGTTCTCATTTACAAAAAAATATTTGCAAAGTAATAAATGCTTAAAAATAGCATTGAACATTTCTAAACTTTTAAATATTTAAAATTATGATCATTTTATGTTTATTGCAACTATTCTAAAAGCTTAAGAAATTTTATTTAAATAACAAAGTCAAATGCTTTAGATAACTTTTATTTTTATATATATTTTTATTTTCTTTCTCTAGTAAACTTTTATTTCTTAATGAAACGTATAAAAAAATAAATCTGTTTTTAAGCAGTTATTCAAGCGTATAGAACATTGACGTTTCATAATGCTTGCTAATAGCGATTCTTGGCGGAATTCTCTCTTTGCCACATTTTAGCATCCAAAGTCAAAGGTTCTCATAAGCCACGTAATCTGGGATGTCAAATTTCTTTAAGTGATAAAATTCGTGATAATTCCTTAGTAAAAATATACTTCATGAATAATGTATTTTTACTTTCAGAGAATATTTTCACATATCAATTGCTAAAAATTATTCCAATATGAGTAATAATGAGATTGCAAATCTTTTGCAGCCAGGGCGTTCATGTGAATAAAAATAATGTACACTAATATTGTACTTCTGGTCTTTAATAAGTATCTTCTAAATTAAAATTCTCTATTAATAATTTAGTAGTCAATTTTAAATTATTTGATCCATTTACAATCTTATTGAATAATATACAAATGTTTAAAGGGTGGAGATTGTCACTAGAGAACGTAAGCGAGAAAGCAAGGCGTTTGTGTGGATTAAAAGGTCCTAGAGGAGAGAGAGAGAGAGAGAGAGACGGAAGTAGAGCGAAGATTTGTAGGTGAACTTTTTTCAGAAAGTGACACCTTTGAAAATAGTCGCATAAGTTATTAAATATTTTATACTTTTAATTACTGTTTTATCCATTTCACCTTACCTTTGTGTCTCGTAAAACGTACAAACTTGTTGATTTTCGTTACGATAAGGTTTTTATTTTCTATCACCTATCTATTTATTTTTTATCTAGTACAAATATTTTACAATACACGTTGCTGTTGGTTTTTATGTAATATAATTCTAGATATAACATTTCAAATATTTACAAAAGTGATATATAAGAAACCTAATTTGACGCGGCTTTTTAAAATTAAATATTACTATTATTTGGATATCGGCTATATTATTATTTCTACATAATTACAAAATATATTTTTATCATAAATCTTATTCAGTTTATATAGTTGTCGTTTCTATTAAGTGATTTGATCACGATCAAATTTATAATTTGCGCACAACATAATTGATAATAATATTACTTATTTTATAATGTACGAACTTATATTATAGAATTATTCTTACTTTACAAATCATATTATAATTAAATAAAAGTTTCTTTTTGTTATCAAATATAATTTTAAGAATATTATTTAAATGAATGCACTGGCTCTATGATGATAACAACAGCAGTTATGAAAATTATGTAAATAGAAATTTGTTAAATAAAGTTATTTTTGTACTAAAATTATATCTTTTATCTTAATTTTACGTAAGTATTACTTATCATCTATTCAACTTTTTAAGGTCATCATCTTAAAATGAATAATTATGAAAAAAGGCAAAGTAAAAGTAATGTTTTAAAAAATTTTAACTAATATACTGAGATTAAAAGTTTACGAAAGTCAGCAAATTTTATTATTTTCTAATTAGAAAAATGTCTAAAATGACTTCCATTTAAACAAAAATTTGTTTATTTTAACAGAAACATATGTATAAAAAATTAATTTAGAACATTTGAATAAGAGAAATCTTACTATCAAACATTTATAAAGTGATTTACATATTCTGATCGGTTAATTAAAAATAATAATAATTATTACTGAAAATATATTAAATCTTTAATGGTAAAATTTTGTTTTTACTCTAAAATAAATTCTGAAATATGTATATAAAAGTGTGCAAATAATATGCAACGTTGCAAATAAGACTATATGTTCAAATATTTTAGTTGTCGATAACATTTTTCTTAATAGATTCTGATGTTGTGTGGGATGCTACAGCGAGGAATTAGACAGACAGCTGAGTCGATGACGCAAATGATAAGTGTTGAGCGAATACTACAGTTTATTCGATTGGAGCAGGAGGAAAACTACAAACTGTTGAATATTGGAACGAAACCTCCAAGCGAGAAAATTGAATTCAAGCAGTTTTGCTTACGCTATGTCGCGAATGAGGAACCCATTCTCAAAAACGTGAATCTTGTAATTAAGCCTGGTGCAAAGGTAAGAAACCTAGTGCACCTTCAATGTGGCTTTTATTATTAAAAAGGATATGCGATTTAATAATATTATTCTCTTGATTTAATGTAAGAGATTTTTTCTAGATTACAAAAGACTTTAAATGAGATTATGCATATATTAAGTAATTTTTGTTGTTTATGTAGTTTTTTATAAAACATAATATGCAAAAATTCTTTGAACAGTAACTCAAAGTTCAATATAGCTATTAATATTACCGTTGACATTTTTAATAATAATCATTTAATATCATAAGAGTTATAGGGTTAATGTATGATGTTGTTCGATTATAACGCTTTCATGTTGTACTTAGGCTTATGAGTTGCAAGTTAAGCAGTCGGATGCTTGCTTATGAGCAGCACAAAAATCACGCTCGTTTTCTAAATTGCAGGCAAAGAGAATGAAAATATCTTTAAAAAAGTTATATAATATATATATAAGTATGAAATCACACATTCCATCATAGTTTTTAAAATTTAAACATGCTTTTCTTTAAAATTACATTTTTTCATTTTGAAAAATTGGAAGTCTCAAAGACTTTGTATTCAATTTATTTTAAATTTAAATATATATTTAAAATAATATTATGTATGAAAAAACTTAGAAGATTTTTTATTATTTGAAAACGTTTAAAAATTTAAAAAAAATTTTTTTCTCGTAAATGTTCACTTAAAAATATTATTTTGTCTAAAGGTAAAATTTAAAAAATTTCTGACGCTTTAAAATATTTCAATGTAGAATATTAAGAAAAAGTTTTGTTTGTTTGAGATTAATTATTATAGAATTATTTTATTTCGTAATGGATCAATACGAGAAAATATTATTCCTCAAGAATTGGTGTACTACTATTTTTAAAAACATTTTAAAAGAAAAGTCTTTTAAACTTTAATATATATTTTTATATCATGTATGTATTGATTTTAATATAAAATAATGTTATTGTTTTATGAAAGAAATATCATTCTATTATGTTTCCATATAATAGAAAATTAATCGTAGTAACCTTATTTTTTAGTTGATTTATTGACGTATCTCTTAATTTAACAAGAAAATTGAAACTTCAATATGATGTTATTGTACACTTTGTTATGCATATTATGTTCATAACTAATTTGATAATATTTAGCTAATTATAAAGTTGTGAAAAGAAATATGTAATTAAGAATGACGAATAACATTAAATTCAGATATATATTGAATTTATATAATCTAATTAATACAAGTAGTATTAATTAGTACAATAATACTAATAATACAATAGTACTAATTAGTACAATAATACTAATAATACAATAGTACTAATTAGTACAATAATACTAATAATACAATAGTACTAATTAGTACAATAATACTAATAATACAATAGTACTAATTAGTACAATAATACTAAAAATACAATAGTACTAATTAATACAAGTAGTATTAATTAGTAGTAAATACTCTAAGGCTGCTAGGAGTATATAAAGCGATTTTATATGACTATTTGAAAATAATTAAATTTGATTATCTAAATGGTTGACGTACAGTTTTCACCATGTTAATAAAATTTTTAATTAATTCTAATAAACAAAGAAATTATTATGTTTCTGATTTCGTTATATTTTATAGTTAAATCCTTCATTAACACTGTAAATGATTGTTTTAAGTTGTATGTATCCCGCTAAGTGCTATTAAAAATTTATATTTTTCTATATAATATATTATTTCAGGGTTCATATTATTAATTTTAATTATTATTCATAATAGAGCAAACTTATTTGTACAATATTGTTAAATGTTTGATAATTAATATAATTAACTTTTGCTAATATAAACTAGATCCGAATACATTACCCACATACTCTTTAAATAAAACAATTACATTTGAAAGTTTTAAATGTATAAAATTAATTCTTTTTAATTTAAATATGAAATAAAAAACAGGCTTATAATTGGCGTTTTATTTGCAGATTGGTATAGTTGGATGTACTGGAGTGGGAAAAACTTCACTGATTTCGGTACTGTTTTGGTTTGCTCAAGCTAACGGAGACGTATTTATCGATGACATTTATATTAAGAAATACTATGTAAACGTATTGCAGTAATACCGCAAAAGCCGGTGTTGTTTTCGACCTCGCTACGCGATAATTTGGATCCATTTCACGAGTTTAAGGATACAAATCTTTGCGCTGCCCTCGAAGTGTCGAGTTATATAAAGCCTTCGTACCTCACGATCACCCGATTGAAAATAGTGGCAAAAATCTGAGGTTAAAGCTTGATTTATTATTTCTTATTTTTATCTTTATTGTGAAAACAAAGTAGGAAGAAAAAAACAGTTATGTACATAATATTTTTTATAAATATACCTATTTAAATTAATCCTGATTATTACATGAAAGCTTGAAATATATTAGCTATATAATAATATACAAGAATATACGTGAAATTATAAATTTGTATAGAATAATGATTTTTAAATCATTATAATAAAATAAAAATGTTCTATTAAGAATGAATATTTAATTTACTTATAGAAAACTTACATTTTGTCAAATCTAGATTCAATACTAGTCTTTAACTGCCATTGATAGAATATAAATTGTGAATTAAAAATAATGTTAATAGATCATTTAAACTATTACATATCAATTGTAGCCTAAAATATGAAATATTTAAATGCTTATACAATCTTAATTTAGACTTATGAAGGTAATGAAAATATTTCATAAGTTATTGATTATTTCATATTAGTGAATTATTAGTTATTTCTTAAATTGCAATAATTTAAATTAATCTTGAAAAATGATGCGCTAAATAAAAATTTACTATATATTTAACTACGTAATTTAATATATTTTCTTATTTATAATTTTGGTTTAAAATTTCTATACATATTTTTACTTCAAATTTACTACTTTTGAGTAAATTTAAGAATTTTTAAAATAAATATTTACTAACATATAATAATGAAAATATATGATTTTCAGGTATAAAATAAAAATATTAATATTTCTAAGGATAGAAATATTAAAGTTATGTTTTATTTTAATCGTGTATCTTTATAGTAATTTGTATCTATATAAATGAATTTTTTATATTATATTATATTTTTTATATTACACGTTGATTCAGAATAGATTTAATAATAAGAAATTGAAGATTTATAGATTATGACTGATTATTTGGTCAAAGCTAACCTAAAATATAGAATACCTATTTTGAACACCTTTTTGTACAGGATTTGAAATTTTATAAAATTTTATGAGTTATATTATAAAATATGAATACATAAATCGATCAATAATGGAACAAAATTAAATAGAATGATTAATAATTTAAAATTGAAATAATAGATTTGTATCTTGAAGAAGTGTATGTAATTTATGTATATTTTTTATTTATTGTACATTTTTTTATAATATTATAATAATAAAATATAGATTTCTTAAGTTTAACATAATTTTTACATTAAAAAAATTTTTTCTTTTCCTTAATATTTGCAATTGTGCCTTATACGGTATTCTACTATATTTGGACATCGAAGAGTTTCTGCTTACGGAAAAGCTAACAGTTTCGGGTAGGTGTTTTTAATAATTTTTTGTATAAGTATGAGTATTTATTTTTCCCAAAATATAAAAATATGAAGAAAAATGTATTATTTAGTGTTTGGTTGGACATGAAACAGTATATGCGTCTTTTGGAAACTTTGATTATCTGTATTTGTGCTAGAAAAATACATAGTATTTTTAAAAATACTATAATACACATTATATTATTTGAAAGACTTAGTTATTAAGAAATATTATATTTATTTTAATAACAGACTAGATATAGTACATTTACTTGTTTTCCAAAAACATAGTTTATTTGTTTTATATGAAAATGCATTATTGTTTTAAAATACGTTACAAGTATTACAAACATCAAATAAATATACAAGACTTTTAAAGTAGAATGCATTAGAAATAGATAAATGTATAAGAAAGTTCAAACAATTTTTATTAATGCATTTTAAAATTATAGTTTCATCATTCTAAATTATTCAACTTACATATTGAATAATTTTTATATTTCTTCCAGTGTTATCTGTGTTATCGAATTATAGTCATTTTCGTCGGATCGTGGCGTTCAGTTAAATAATTGTAGCTGAAACACCGATTGTTCCTCATCAGTGACGATAACAAGTATCGATTTTTAGAGCTGTTCAAATTTAACTTTATCGAGAGCGATTATATTAGAATTGTGAGAATCGATTATTAAAATTGTGATTTTATTAAAACTGATTCCATTTATGATATAAATATACTTTATAAAAATGTGGCATTTACAAAATCGTATTAATTCTGTATTTTTATGGAATCAGTACTCTTCTCTCTTCTCTTGTACCTTTAAAAATTACAGTTACTTAACTGGTTTTTCATTTTCAATTCTACTTTTAACAAATTCTTGGTAATTTTTTGGATAATAAAAAATAAAAAAGATAAAATGGTACTTAAGATATATGCATAACTGTGACTATCGGTTTACTAGTTTATATCATTGATAACATTATTTAAAATATGGTTTTGCGAAAAATGTATTTAAATTTTAAAAAATGCTTTAAAAAATTCAAAATATTGCACTTACAATTATTCTAATGTACATGTTCCATATTTAATAACTTTGTTTTTAAAAAAAGTCTTGTAAGGTTGATAATCTCTTCCTTTTTGTATTCTGGCCTGTTTGTTGACAGAGATACGTGTTACGCTGATCGGCTGATTCGTTATAAAATGCGAATGTTAGTGTTCACGTTTCTTAAAAAGTTATGATTAGTAAAAATCGTTCATAAAAAATAGACTGTTTCAATCGTCTTTACTTCTGATTGGTCGTGTTTGGAGTTAGGCACCAGATAAACGTGTTTAACTACTCACTGTTGTAAATTAGTAATAATAAATTAGACGACGTTAAATTTTTAATTAATTCATTTAATTACTTGAAGAACTGTAAGATTTAAAGGTACTTAATCTTGATGGAGAAGGAACCGCATTTTTTAACTTTATACCACTTGCACGAACAATATCTATTTTGCAACATCTTGTCGAGAGAACTTTGATAAAAACCTACCCCACATTTCTTTTTCATAGCTTCAACAGAATTAGAATGTTAGCCATAATATATTTTAAATTTACTCATAAGTTTTTGATTAATTTAATAGTGCTTTTAATGCTGATGTGATATAAAAAAATTTATAAAACTCATTATTTTATACAGAGTATAGTTTTTATTATATCTCATATAAAAATAAACAATGGAAAATATTTACAGTAGTGAAAATTTATAAGTTTCAGATATTAATAAAATTTATTTATAAAAATATTAACGTAAGAATATGACAATTTAAAGAATTTCAAAGATTGTATATTATAAAATTTTAATAATCTATTTTAATGTAGAGTTTGTTTTTAGACTATACTTTTCTCGATTAAAGAACAAAGAAAACTTTATAGTATTTCAAAATATAATTACATATATACACTACATGCAACGAGTTTATCAAATTTAAGATACATTTATTTTTAAAGATGGTAGAAAACTATTGATAAAAATTTATTATATCAATTGCACATCTCCAGTCTTTACTAAATGAGCAATAGCGGTATATTGTATAATATGTTGTGAACCTTCCATAAAATTCTCCTCTTCCAAATTTCCTGGAATTAAAATTCCATTAGTAGACTTATTTGCTCTTACAAAGACATGTTTATTCATATTTGGCTTGGAAGCCATTTTATTCAGTTCAAAATCTTTGATTCGATGTGGCATGTGCTGCAAAGCTAGAGTTGTAAATAAAGATTCAATACTAGATACATATTCTCTTGCAAAACGAGTTTCAGCAGGTGTCATAAAAGCTTCTTCAGGAGTTCTTTTGGCATCTTCTGACAATAAATGAATAGCATATTCTTCTACTTTATCAAGTCTTTTTCTAAGATAGCTTGAAATTATAAATCTTATCCGATTTATTTCCAATGTATGAATATTTATGCGAATATCTCCTTTATCTAACCTAATAATAAAAATATCATCTAATTTTCATTTGTTAAAGAACAAACTGATTGTTATTTTAGTTTTTAAGTTCAGTTTAGTATATAAATAATTAGAGTATTATACCAATAAGATTCAGGTACATATTTAATTGTATTGATACAAAATATTAAGCATTTTTATTTTCTAATTAAAATGATTTTAGAAGACGATTATGAGATATAAATTGATTTTTCTAACTTTTTTAAGTTATCTTCCATATGTGATATTTGTTCTAGCATGCAATCAACAAGTTCTAATTGATGAGGTAACAATTCAGGGGAAAATCTTTCATTTAACCAAGCATTTTCAAGTGCCTGTAGTGCTCGTTCAGCCGTTATTTCATCGTCACTTTCTTCTATAGGAGAATTAATACTTTCTGTGTCATATTCAATTAATGAATTTTCTGCTTCCATTTTTATATAAATTTATTTATTTTTGCAATCTAAATCTAAACAAAGAATAAAGAAAAAAAATTAGTAAATATTATAATCTATTGTGCTTAACATTAATAAGTTGTTCGATTTTCAATTTAAAAGAATCATAAATATTTATAAATTATTAGAAAAATTTATTATATTTAGTTTAATATATTATTTATAATTGTGAAATATTTTATATTAATATTTAATTTGTGACATTAAAGAGGTTAAGGAATTTTCAAATTTTTAAAAAAATGTTCACTTGATTTATTAAGTAATTATAAAAGTTTATGTTTCTTTTACCTTAAAATTATTTTTTGTTCATACATTGAAAATTTTTTAAGCCTCTTTAACTATAAAATTCATTAGAATTTATATTTACAGTTAAAGTTATACTCGCGTAGAAATAATAGTCACGTGGCAAACGTCATTTAAAAAGTATTCAAACAATTTTCTTTATAACTCAACAGATTTAGTGATAAATAAAGTATAAAAGTAATAATAAAATAATTCTGTTAGCATTATTCAGATATTTATATCATTTTTAGATTGCATATATATACATATATTAACAACTTACACGTATTATCCAGGACGCTTGTAACATGATAGCACAAATTATATTTGCTTACATCATCTAAGTATTTAAGTTGAAATACAATTTCAGCTTATCTCGTGACTTTAAATAAATATCTATAAAGAGTTATGCACTATTTGGATGCGGTTTTCAAAAAACCTCTCATAATATACGAATTTTTTAATCGTACTCTAAAACAAAAGTAATACAATAAATTTATTACGAATGCTCGAATGAATTTAGAAGTATACAAATTAACTAATATCAGCAAATATGTTAATTTTTTATAGTAACATATTAAAAGAATATTTAGAAAAACATTAAAATTGAAAATAATAGGTTTAGAAATATTGATGTCAAAAGAAGTGCATATATGATTGAATCGTTAAAGTAGTAATTGAAATAATAAAGTTTCTTTATAAGAAAGTATTTAGCGCGATTACTTTTTAATAAATGAAAATATTCATTTTTTAGACTACATTAAGTTTTAAATGATTTAGATAAATTTAATGATTATGTTTCAAATAAATTGACAGGAATAAAAAATCAGTATAGAAAAAGATAAATAGATTTTGTTTCCAATTCAGTAAAATATTATTTTTACCATATTGTATACGAAAAATTTCATAATGTTAAAAAAGTATCAAGTTAATTATGATATAAAAGAAAGATATGCAGGAAGAACACACGTAATGTGTACAATGCAATAACACAAGATATTATCTTTAAACAGAAATCTAATATGCAAATAAAAAAAACAGAGATGATGAATTTATAAATTATTCATTATCAAGATTAACCATTCATGAAAATTGTGATAAGGAGACTCATACAAAATGTTATTACGTTATGAGAGATTATTTTATCAAAAATGCACAAAAATATTTTATATTAAATTTAATATTGAAAAATATGCGGTTTAAGGGGTTTCATGAATATTTAAAATTAACATTTGAAATATTCAATAATTTTAATACAATTAAAATAAATATTAAAAAAGAAAATAAGAGTTAAGTTAAATTTTATAATTAAATATGTGACTATTTTACTATTAAAATATTAAATTACAAAATGTATAAAAATGTTAAAAATTTTGAAAATATTTGAACGAAAACGTTCAAATACACATTATTTCTTGAAAGGTTGAAAGGTATCACTTATCATTCTTATTATAAAAAAAGAGAATTGAATTTCTTGTATTTTATATTAGTACTTTAATGATAATTTCATAGTAAATCTAATCGCTGATTTCACAATTCTAGATTGATAATAATTTAGATTTACTGATTATCATGATAAGAGCAAATTTTATAATGATTGAAATGATTTTATGAATAACAAGTTAAAAATGACTCAGATGTTGCATGACTGACTAATACGTGCATAATAACATTTATTTGAAAATGTCTGATCAGATTTTGAATAATTCTAAATAAGGCAATTCTTAAAATACTTTGGAGATTTCTTAAATTTATATAGAAAAAGAAAAAAAAGACCTTGAAGTGTAATAACATGAGATACCAGACCGTTAAGAATACGAGACAACGATCACTCGTTTATCGAATCATCGCGAATTATTTTAAGATAATAAGCAACACACTTCTTATAAACGCTTAATTTTTCTTTATAATATGAGAACTAGTCATTTTAATTAACTCATATAAACGTGTTGTTGAAATTTCAATCAATATGTAGACAATAAGGTTCTAGAATTGCATGAATTTTCATTTGTTATTTAGAACTTATTATATAAAGATTCATATTTTTAACTTTTAAAAATATATTGTATTTATTTTTGTTGCATTTCGAAAAATTTTATTTAAATATGAAAAACTTAATTTTGATTTTCTTGTTACAATTTATATTTAAAACATACTTTTTATCTGGAAGCTCGTTAAAAGTATAAGTTAAAAGTAGAATAAAACGTTTTTAACTCTTTGTCAGCTGTAGTAGGATAGTATGAGCTCTTCAAAAAAAGGAAAAAATGAATAGTTTAGTATCTTTTAATTTTTTCTTTTAATTTTAATTTTAAAAATTTTTCATGTTTAACATATTTTATTTTTCGTATTTAATGGTTTAATATCATATTTCTATAATCCTAAAAAATGTGGATAAATACATTTTAGAATATAATTTGTTTAGTCGGATATACTTCGTTTAAAATGACTGTATAATTAAATGATATGTATAATTATATTCATCGTAGACAACAATCTCATAAAAAAAATTATTTTGTTCATTAGTTGACAAATAATTTATTATATAGTTTAATTTATATAAAAATACTTAAAACAAAAAAATATATTTTTTTTATTTTCATTAAATATATTTATAAAGATTACATAACATTTTGATTTTACATTATGTAAATTTTTAATATTGAACTTTTTTCATATATATTAATATATCAATATACGATAGCAGGAAGTATAATAATAAATAAAAGAACAACATATTAAATAGATAGACGTTTAAAAATTACAAGATTTTTATGTGTGTTTAAATTTAAAATTTTTTTGAACTTGTGAATTCTTAAATTTTTTATTTTAATAAATTTAAAATTTAAATAACTTCTATTACTGCATTTATAAAATTGTTTAAAGAATTAGTATTTATATAACAAATGTGAATTTACTATATTCATATTACTGAAATAATTAATCCTTAAGATAGACACCGATTATAAAAAGTATTTGATATATTTAAATTTAAAAACATATTTGTAATAAATTAAAAATGTTTTTGTTTAAAGCATAAATTAATGAAATATAAAGTTATTAAAGAGGAACAAATAGAAATATAATAATTAATAAAAATTTTAAATTAATTTCTTTTTATTTAATATCTTTTCTCGGATTCTATAGATTTTTTAATTACATTTATATATAACGTTTATATATATTTATATATAACGATAGGCGCATTATGATTGTAAAAATTACGATGATTTATTAAGTTATTTTCATTTTTAGAAAAGTTTTAATCATACAGAATTTATCTTATATAAGAAATATGAAACAAGCAGTTTTTATGTACAGAAAAATATAGGCTTTATGAAATATAAAATTATTTACAAAATATATTAAATCATTACAATCCGCTTAGATCAATTTATAGATCCTATATATAAATGTTGTAACAATGTTTTCTATGTGTTTTCTAAGCATTTTCTATGTGTACAAAGATCAGTTTTTATTTTTGAAAATAAATAATAAATTAACAAAACAAAAACATTACTGTATATTAAAATACATTAATATATATTAATGTATATTAATCGAATTAGTATTTCTCGTACTCATTATATGATTTATATAAAAACCTTTTGCATTATTCCTATTTATAAGAGCTAGTTGTAAAAATTTATTAAATAAATAAGATGTTTTATTTTTCGCACACATTTTTGTAACTTAAATATTAATTGATAAAAACAGAATCAACATCATATCATTGGTATTTGATGACATATTATTTTATTAAGAATATAATATATATTATTATATATATATTATTAAGATATACATATTATTAAGATATATATATATATATTATTATTATATATATATTATTATTATATATATATTATTAATATAATAAAAAAGAAATATTTTTTATTTATGTATTTGTTAAAATTCAGCTTTTTTAGATTAAAAAATATAAAATATATTTAACTTAAGAGAGTTTGTAACTGGACTAGGAGGCTTTCTCTCTCTCTTCCTCTCTCTCGTTTTCTGAATACTTGATATTACACCTTATCCTATCTGAATTTTATTTGTTTTTAGGTGATCAACATTATTTAATCAACTGTACATTCTATGCATTTTTTCCTGTCTTGTATTTTTATAATATTTTTGTTTTTTCATCCTCATTAATATTTAATTATAAAACAATCATTATTTAGATTAACTCTGCTTTACATTTTACATTATATTTTCTCTTTTGCATACAGTTTTTTTATTCCTTCATATTTTGATTATCCTAATTTTCATACTCTAATTTATTCAAGCATTTTTCTGTTTTTTTCTCGTAATTGTTGTTATTGAAGTTGTTCATGTTGCATTTTAAAGCATAACATCATATAATTTTTATAAATATTTTTGTTTTGTTCTTAATTTCATGTGGACTTTGCTATTAATCTTTGTCATATTGTCCCTCAAGAACCTAATCGTGAACTGAAGTTTTAGCTATTACTGTTTGATAGTTTTAAGAATCTTTAATTTATATTTTTTACTTTATAATGTCAAGTATTAAGCATCTCCTCATTCTCTGTTCTTTAATATTTAGAATCTTATAAAATAATTCGATTATTAGAAATCGATTATGAAATACCTTAAACTTAATAAAAATTGTTTTTATTATTATAAAAGCAATTACAGATTAAAAATTGGTAAATTAGAATAAATATTAAGTTACCGGATAATTGTATAAGAAATTTAAAAAAAAATAAAAAAAGTATATATTTTGCTTTGACTTATTTTCTATTATAATGTTTATGAAAGAGACGTATTTTTCCGTCCTAAGATGTTTTATAAAATATTATTTAATTGAAATTTTATTGATAAATTTATAAGATAAATTGCTTATTATATTTTGGAATTTATTACGAAATTTCCGATATTTTCTATGTATTTAATATAATTTTATAAGGCACTAGAAATACTAGGATAATCTTTCGCATTGGATAATCAAATCAACCCATAGATGTCTAATAGGCTAGTAAATTTAAAAGGGCTATTGTGCAAAATCTCATGAGTTAGTTTTGTTTTTTAATACATTACTTAATTTTACAACCTCTTTGTTTTGTAACCTTTTCGATTATTATTTAATTGGAGTTTTATTCATTACAATAACTATTATCTTGATAGTTCTTTACACTATTGCAATTTTATTTTACGATTTTAAATTCTTTGCTGTAATTCTTTTTCTGATTTCTTTATGATACATAGCCTTTTATAGGTATAAATCTAGTTTTTATTTTATGAGAACATAAGCATGTTATGAAATTTTAATTTAAGTATTGTTTTCTTAAGGACGCGGCAATTTAGCTTTACTAATTTAAAAACAATTATTGGTGTAGTGTATTGCCGATTAGTTTCACATTGGTATGTTCACTGTTCGTCAAAAGCTATTATACACACGATGCAGTATACATTTCTAATTTATTATGTTCTAAAGAATTTGATATGCAATAACAAACAATTACTAACATCGTGATGTCTTATCTTAAAATATACGATATATTGTTTCATTTATAATTGCTTAACTTCGTTAATTGTAGACAAGTTAAAATAACTGTATTAAAGCACGTTATGCTTTATTAAATAATTTGGACGATAATTTTTCCTATTTCGCAGCTATACAATTATGCTCATGTTTTGTGGGTGGATTTCAGCTTACATTTTTTATCATAAGAAATCTCAAATTATAAGTGATAATTGTGATACTTAGATTTTCGAAGACGTTCATTATATTTATTGTGTTGTGCCTCGGTTAATTAATGATGTTGTTTATAATATAACTTATATTAATAATGCATTATTATTTGCATTATTATTAATTGCACTTTTTTATGTCGAATTATCGTCATTTTGTTAACAGAGTCAAATATACTTTTTTATTTAACAACTTTTAATTAAAGGTTACTTCTAGTCAGCTAACCACCGTATTCAAGCAGTTTTATTAAGTAAACTAGATCTTCGTTGAAACGCCTGAGTATTTATTTAAGATTCGCAGCAATTCACTACTGTCAAATAAAAATTGACATCTTACGTTTTTATTTTTAGATTTTTAGTACAACTTTTATGGCTTTGCATTATTTAAACGTATTTTTTCAGAGGATTTTAATAAAATATTCATTTGTATACAATTAAAAAATGAACATTGTTTCGTAACGCTATTTTAATTTTTGTTTATTTTGAAAATAATCTTATAAATGTATGATACATCAGAATTATATTTTATTAAAAACTGTTCGTTTAACTTTTATAACTCTAAATTTTTTATCTCTTGTAATTACGTGAAATTTTTTAATTCATAAGTCAGTTACTTATTTTACTGCTTTTGCTTACTGTATTTTCACTTTCCACTTAGTTTATTGTAATTATTGTTCATCAATTTATTCATATGTATGTACACTTTCTGATTAATTATTAAAATTATACTTTAATGATACATCGTTGAGACTAGTTCTTAATATTACTTGTTTTATTTTTTTTTAAATAAGCAAAATATTATTTAAAAATATTATTTGTATTTTTTTTATGCTTTCAGTATTATATTTGTGTAAGTATAGTCGAATCAACATTATTCATGATAGAATAGTAATATATGTGTATTCAATATAGGTATTATCCAATGACAATAAGTACATTTATAATTTATGTTGTCATCACAAACTATAAAATCAATGATACATACATACTTACATAAACACTATATGTACTTTCATAAAAATTGATTTTTTGTGAAATTGATTTAAGTTTCTAACAAGTATAAATACTGTTGGCAACCTCTTTGAATAACTTTAAGAATATTTATTAAAAATTTATATCCACGATTATTTTATATATTATTAAACCACAATATATTTGTTTTTTTCATTTTAGAACAATGTTTTATATTATAATATTTAATTGTTAAATATATTATAATTATAGTATTAATGTTCAATTTACAAATATTTGCAGTGAACCAAGTTTTTCAAATTTGCATCTAAATTTTGTAAATTTTTAATAATAAACCTTTAGTCAGTGTTCTAAAAATCTAAGTGTCTGAAAAATAAACAAGTGACTATTGTAAAATTTAAAGCAAAAATAATAGCTGAATTTATTAAAAAAGGAAATAATTGTATATAAACATATTACTATGAATGATTAATTTACATCCAGGAAATAAATCTGTTAATGGTGTATGAATGTCATAAAGTATATGGTAATAGTATTTTTAAAATGTTTAGGTGAATTAAAAATACTTAAAAAAGTTATTAAAAAAAGGAATATGCCTAAATAATGCTGCAAAATATTATCTGTTTAAAGAAAACATAAAATATGTTTTAGTATATAACAAAGAGAAATATATTTTTGATAATAGTGTTGTATTATGATAAATAAAAGACACATATCATACATTCATTTAAACATGAAGTTATATTAAAATAGATTAATAATCATTAGTTATTTATATTTTTAAATTATTTCATAATTAGATTATTCAACACTGTAAGTGAATTTTTTTTACTATCACTGCATAGCACTTTAAAATTATACTTCTTATATCATTGAATTTGTTATTACCATAGATCAGAAATAAATATATAAATTTAATCATTTAAGAATGATCAAGTGTCTAATAAGTTAGTATTTATTTATACAAGTTAAACCCTTTTCAATTAATATTAATTGCAGAATTAAGTAGACATAAAGTTCATAAGATATATTTAAAAAGATCATTATTTTTATTCTTTTAAGAGTTATAAGTTTCTGAGATTTATTTATATTCACTATATACATTATTCAATACTTGATATTTTGTACATTTAAAAATAAAGATTTCTGTAACATTTACATTTTCTATACAGAATAATCATTTAATATAAATATATTGTATTGGAACTTATTGTAATTATTTATAATTTCAGATATAAAATAAAAAAAAAATTAGAGAAATTAAAAAATGTATTAGATTTTGTAAATTATGAGACAAAGATTCCATTATTAAAATTACATTTTAATTAAATTTTTACTTACAGTGGTTTTATAGTTATAATATTACTTGATGTATCTCCTGATATTTTTTTTATTTAAATAAAATCATTATGAATAAAAAATTTTTTTTAAAGTTAATAAATAAAATACTTCAAGAAGTTGAATTTCTTATTTTTACTCTTACCTTCAGTATAATAAAATCTTTAATAAAAGCTGGAATCTATCTAGAAAAACAATGATTTCTTGAAAGTACTTAAAATTTTACAACACATCTAATCATAGTGGGATTTAGTAATTTTTACCAGTTATTTTGTGTTTAATTTACAAAATACTTCTGTTATAAATATTTAATAAGGATGGTAAATAATTTCTAAGATCTATTTTTTCCAATGTTATTAATAATTACTAATTTTAGAATCTGTTTTAACTAATTGCAGATATATCTTTAAAAAGAATAACTTATTAATAAAAAATAGGATGTGTTCAAACATTTATTAAACAAAAATCTAGTAATCTGAAATTATTTCTTCATTATTATCCTTCACAGTTTCCAAGTTTGCTATTTTCACTATTTATTAAAACAAAATACAGCTAATAACAAGTAACCTAATAATGTTTATTATTTTTGTCTTTTTTGAATTAAATACTGTATTGTAGTATTTACTTCTTTTACAAACTTAAGCATTTATTGCCGATTTTAATGCAAAACAGCTTCCTTGCAATATTTGTTAAATCGACAAATCACTTTATTATACATCTTATAAAAGAATATTGATATCTGGAGTCTATGGGTGACTAGAGTTGATTATTCTTATTCTCTTTTTTTTTCAACATGATTGGAAGTTTTATTGGTTCCATTTGATATATCTCTGTTAGTTGTTAGTCTATTTTTTGCCTGTTGACGCAATTGTGCTCTTTTTAAGCTTGTCATTAATTGACTTGATTGGTATAGCCAGCTTGCCTATAACCAAGAGATGAATTATATTAAAAGTAAATTATATATCGATACAATTACATTGATTTAAAGTAAAACTGTAGATATTTTTCATTACTCGAATAAAAAAGCTTTCTGATTTATGTAAAAATTTATGTAATTTAAAAAGAATATTTAATATTGGTAATTATTATGATTTTTAAAATATATAAGAATTGTTTTTTATTATAAGGTATACTTTATAAGAAAATATGTGAAAATAATTTTAAAAACAAAAAGTAGATTTTATAAATTATGCTTTATCATTTTATAATACATTTAATAAAAAAAACACTATTAGCTGAATACAAAATTTTATATAATAAATAATATATTAAACAAGATATTTTATATTTACATTGTTGAATATTAAGATGTTAATGCTATAAATATTAATTAAATTAAAATTATGCATTTATTGAAATTTACTTTTATTGTACATATAAACTTACCACCATTATCATACAGTTCATTAAAATTGGTGCAGAAAAAACAACTGATATAAATAGTCCTTTGGAATCAAAATATTGTTGTCTGGAGAAAACCCTATAATAGTTTATTTGTATCTGTTAATAATAATTATCAGATGATAAGTGTAATTAATCTTCATATTTAAACTTACATCCAATTTGTTGCTGCTACTTCATTAATACTCTCAGAAAAGTAAACCAACAACACTTAAAATAAATTAAAATTGTTAGAAATGTATCCATGAACAATATATATGTAAACTGTATTTATTTAAAATATTGACTTACAAAGAACAAGGAATAATAAAATTTGAAAGTTTGCATGATTCCTTGTCATTAAAGCTGTCATTGTGACAGCTATATGAAATGTTATAAGTAATACAAGCCATGGATCTCTCCACTCAATCTAAAAACAATGTTAAATTTTTATAAATATGAAACTCATTATCTCTATTAATACCAAATTAATATTATTATGAACTTATTATAATAATCATTATTATATAGATATTATTAGTTTAGATATATATATTAATTATAATTAGTTATGTTTTACTGTAATTTGTATACTTTGTAATAATATGCTACATTCAATTTTCAAATACTTTCTTTCTAATTTAGATTTATTATTTTACTATAATTTTATACATTTTTATAATTTTATATTATAAATTAACATTGTTAAAAAATGACTAATTATCCCATATATCTGTATCAATTTTTATTAACTTGAATTTAAACTTTATATTATGATTTTCTATGTAACAGTAATAAAATGTAATAAAAATAATATATATGTTTTATTAAAACTCAAAGCCTTAATATTTTTTAAAATTCCTTTGTTTAAAAGTAAAGTTATTAATGCAATTAAAAATATTCAAATTGTTTAGTTTTTAAATTGTAAGAAAAAAAAGATAGAAAAATTAAATTAGCGATGATTTATAATATACTATTTAAAATAGTTACAATTTAATTATTGAGTATACAAAATAATATTACTGTATAAAATATAAAACAATTTAATAGACTTTATTATGTGACTCATATTGATCTTAAATAATAATTAATAAAAATATACGATGTAAAAGATTCCATTAAATTATAAAACAATAATTTATTTATATAATATATTATTAGAAGTATATATTTTACAATTAAAAAGTTTAAGTAAAAATATCTAATTAATGGCTAAACTATGTATAATTAAATATTTGCAAGAATTATAATTTTAATTAATTTTAAGTAAAATTGTTTAATACAAATTCGAACTGCTTAAAGAAACAACCTAATTTTTACTGTTGAATATTAATAAAATAAGTCAGAATATAAAAATTAGAAAACAGGAATGATGTAATACTTCATATGTATATAATTAATAAATGACTAAAGTATTTTTTCATCAATGTTAATGATAATGCATATAACGAAGAATTCCTAACCTACAAACTCAGTTCTTCAAGGTCTAATTGATTTTTTTACGAGTAAATATTTAAAAAAAATCAACTAAATTAACATTCATAAACTTACGTTTTGCAAAAATGGCCAAATTCCGTCAATCGTGTCAGTCGTGCTAAATTCTGGATTCGACATTTTGATTCGTAAAAAAATATTTATTCGCTCATCAAAAATTGTCGTAATCTTGTACTATTCCACACCACTCAACCGCAAACAACTACCCAATTTTATTATTATATTTTCATTTGTTTTTTGTTTATAATTTTATTGAGTTTTGACTGCAACTGGCATGGAAATTTGAAAATGATTGTGTGCAGGTTATTAAAGTTTCCTTATAATTTAGTCTTTTTGTTTACTCACAAATTATATCATTTATTTGTATATATACTCATACACACATACATATGCTTGATGATAATTTTCTTGTTTTATAATAATATTATTCCATTTTTATATTTTTCTTTTTTCTTTAATTCGACACAACGACGTCGTGATGAGTGATAGATTACATTTGCATGTGTGTTGCAAGTTTTCTTTGTATAATACACACAATTGAGCACGGTAGTATGTATGCCTCCACGTGCGTTGCGTACGGGTAATTGACAAATGATAGGATATGTAGCACCTTTGTAGGCAATAAGATTAATCATATGATACCGAAAATACAAGCACGTATGCATACAGTTGTACATTTATAGCTATCAGTTGAATATAAAATATAATATATTATATTTAAAGTGAACTTTTATTTATATTATTTAATAACGTAATGTATTGTAATAAATAAATTTTTTATTTTATAAGTTTAATGAGTAAAATAATTATGAAATTATGAACAAATTCTATTAACAAGATGCTTACTTTTTAATGTTTTGTTGCCCCTTGCCCATGAACTCGCGCCAGTCCACGCTTGTAAGAAGAAGAAGCGTTTTCCTCCGCTTAACGGGGAGAGGAAAAGCGAAATAAGGAAAGCTTTCATGTACAAATAGGGCATGGACGCAAGCATATGGACCGATCAGGATGTGGCGTCCTATCATTGTACTGAATCAGTCTGTAGGTATTGCGTGTAGGTATTGCAATTAACGTGATTCGTGCAATCTATTTGTGGTACGTTAGCGGTTCGCTATATACATCCTGACCTAGGAGTGACGCGATTCACGCACTCTTTTTTTGGGGCGTCAGCGGTTCGCTACGTTCATCTTACTTGGGAATGACGCGATTCGGACGGACTAATAAAAACCACAAAGGAACAGATCGGTCCTTTGTAAGTGCATGTACGCTGCATGTATGCCTGTATATATGTAAAATATTGTATGCGGTAGTCGGACGTAAGTTTGTACACCGGACGCAGTATATTTCGAGTATTTTTGTAATAAATATATGTAATATATTAAATATATGTAAGATATATGTTAATATTTTCCGTAAATCGGTTTAAGCTAGTAATTTAAGTTAGAATTATCTCTCTTTATGTTAATTCTACTTTATTTCTCTTTTTGTAGCGTTATGCAGTCGAGCCTCGAGAGATAAATAAACAAGTTCTTTATTAATTACTTATACTTTTACCTATTTTGTCGATTCGCCCTGAAATTATCTTCTCTTCTTCCGCCTAATGAACCCTTTCCGACGAGTCATTCTAGCTACAATAACAAGCACGGGGAGCGGGTCTATTAAGGTCATCTATCAGGCCTCAAACTAACAACATCAGCTGCTCAAAAGAGATGATCAAATCTAACAGAAGCCCGAATTCTGTGAATAAAGAGAAAATTAGTACATTACAAGAAGAAAACCGTAACATACTTAATCATTACAAATCCTTTATAATTAATATAAAGTTGGTAATATTTAGTGAAAATGTTGACAATAATATTAAATAATTAAATCATAAATATTGATAAAAGTATTTGTTATTAGAGTCGAATAAAAAATCACAAAACAAAAGCAGCGATCGTGCATTTATGCGAGTATAAAAATAGATTCGCGTATCCATAAGTATTGCATTTGTTCAAGTAAATCCTGTACTTGATGAAACTGGCTTTTGAAACATGCAATGTATTCAATAGATAATTTAAGCAGGTACGATTCAAACTTAATGCGGTGTTATTTATTAAACGTGTAATAAAAATGAAAATATTAAGTATAAAATATAAAAATACCTAATTAATTTTAAAAAATGATGTTGAAGTTTTATGTTTGGAATAAAGTAAAGTAAAATAAAGTAAATTTGCGATGATGAACTCTTACTTTTCCAGCAGAAAGAAGAGTATAATTCGTTTTAAGATAAATACTATAATGCAATAATGAAAACAAAGGAGATAGTAGAGTAGTTATCGAATTAATAATCGTTACGATAAGGATCAAGTATCACTACCAACAATTGTAATGATTAAAGCAGCAGGGAAATAATGTATTATTTTATAAATCAATTTACTAATTTTCGATGGAGCCTATGAAAGCTGGTTAAAATTTCGCGATACGTTTTAATCCCTGATTTATGAAAAGAATTAATCAAGCACTGTAGCATTTTAATCAAGAAACTAAGTTGGGATAGAAAGAACTTGTTTCTTTTGTATAACGTGATTTTCAGGTCAGGCATTTACGTCGGTTATTAGTGTAAGAAAGACGAATTGATTAATTTCGTATTTATTTTATTTAAGATTAGCATATATTGGATGCCAAATTAACCATATTCTCAATCCGCATAGAAGCTTACTTATATGTCCGCGTTATAATGGATACCGAGTTAGGGGTCCTATTTCTCTATTAAACTTTTATGTTTTTAGGCGATTCATGATTTTACTAGTGCAGATTTTATTAGATTTTACTTGTTTCTATCTAACATAATAAAAGAGAATATGCTATCATCAATGCTACTGAGTATGCTATTCGAGGCTCTTATTTTATCTACTTGCATTACATGATGTCACCACACAACCGGTACGTCCTCGTAAATACGCAATTAATCACTATCTCATCCATGTAATTTAATTAGAATATTTTGACGACTAATATAATAGGTCTAAATTTGCAAACGCAGAGGGGCATCTTCTTGTAAATCACTCATAGAAATTGTTGTATACAATTATGCCTGTGATCGATTCAGAGGCAATTTGCACAGACCAACATAATTGGTACGTGCATGTATACTAAGTTATTAACCATTATTACTCTATTATACTTATTCTCAACAAGCGCTATTAAACATGTTAATGTCTAACTATTTCTATAACTACAAGAGCAGCACGCTCTATCGAACTTGGCGTTTCAGTGGTTAACTATCAACTACCATGGAGTATATTAAAGATAAGGTACAAAGCCGAATAAATGAATACACCACTACATTATGGATTGATTCATGTACCTCACATAAAGTACAATTGTCTTGTTGATTTGCTTAAGTTTATTAATAAAGTGAGAAATCACCGATTTATATTCAAGATATTAAAAGAAACACAATATTGGTCTAAATTAATTATTTATCTAATAATTAATAAATTAAATATCGCAATTAAACACGAACGACAGTAATATTTTTTGTGAATAACTACAAGAGCTAGTATAAATGATAGGATGATATTTTTAGAAAATCATTGCAAATATTTCTACAATATAAGTTCTGGGTGAAATACTGATAATAATAAAAATGAAAGATTAGTTATAAAACCAAATAAACCTAAAATACAATCATATAAAGTCATAATCAGTAACAACAAGGTACTGTTCTTAATGTAATGTAAACCCTTTCATTTGTAAGTGCAAGAAATTTAAACGAATTTCGTTGCCGAAAAAAGGGTAAAGATAAAGCGAATTATCAGTAATTTCTATTTATCATTGTTTTTTCAACCTGAAAAAGAACTAAAATAAATTAATATATATTACACAGTAATTGGCCTTATTAAATTATCAACTAACAAACTTTAATGACGACCTTTACTTACGAGGATATTTGGTGATATTAATGTTACTACATTTATAGAAACAATTTCACTATTATTAATATATTATAACTCGTTCTTTTATAAAATATTTTAAACAATAAAAGTAAAATAAATAATAACATTATTATATAATAGTTATTATATAATTATATAATATTATTATTATATAATTATTATATAATAATTATAAATAATTATTTATCGCATTAAAGATATTTATATAATTATAATACAGATTTATCACACTAGAATTTATTTTGACGTAACGTTTATTCATAATTATAAAATTATTTGAAATAAATTTTTCCAACTATTTAATTCTGCAATTTCCTGACATCACAAGTGTATAATAAAAATAAATTTGATAATTTATTTGATGCTAGTTATTTAGTTACATATAAATACATTTAAATATATGTCGTTATATGTATCGGTATATTAATACCTATAACATATATATATATATTTTTATAAATTTATTAAATATTTCGAATTTTTTAATTTTAATTTTAATAAATGAGCCATTTTAAAAATAATTTTTAAGATTTACTATTTTATATCAAATAAAAAAGAATTTCATAAATAAGTTTTAAAAAATTAATTAAAAAAATTTTACAATATACATAAATACTTTTATAAAAAAAATGGTTGATATAATATTATGACAAAGTCTATAAAATTCGAAGAAAAATAAAAGAGAGTATAGAAAAGAGTAAATAAAAGAGACTATAGTTTATTTTTTCGTAATATTAAATATTATTTAAATCAGAACAAATTTAACTGTATATAAAATATCAAGACTTAAAATATATTATTCTATTAGTATATTATATTATATTACTGGTTACAATATGTAACTCAGCTGTATTCATTTTCTATTAAGTCAATTGGTTTATATAATTAAAAAAACAACAATCGTATTTTCTAAAAATATTAAAACAATATAATTTAAGTATTTTATATTTATCATACTACTTAGGTTGTTCATTTAGAAATATAAATTCTAAATTGTTTACTGGTATTGCAAGTAAGTTTCAATAGTGTAAAAGATTTTCTTTGAAAATTCAGATCTTATGGTTTAACCTTCAAATAGAACTTGAATATGATTCAGTGTATATGTTTGAGTAGGATTTTATGAGAATAAAATTTTATTAAATAAACTAATTTTCATTATTCTTAACATTTTTCAGTCATTAAAAAAGATACAAATTGTAGGATTCACATTTATTTGTAAAAACATGCAATCGCTTTGTTTTTTATTGAACTTTTGACCCAAGCTGTAATTATAAAAATCAGTAAGTTATCTTAAATATTAGATGAATTAGAATTTATAAATAAATAAAGAAAAATAAATAAATTTTTATTTCTTTAATTAAATGAAGTAATAGATGATGATATTTATAAAAAATTATAAATAAAAGGTGAAACTGAAATCGCAATAAAACTTTAATATTTTTACATAATACTTTTTACACGTATCTACAAATAAGGGAAATAAGTTTTTTGAAATATATTAGCTTTTATATAAAAATTAGGTTTGCATATTTTTGTCCACATAAAAAATTAATTTTTTATTTTATGTATTATATAATAAATTTGTATCAAATGTAAAGAAAACATTTAAAATACCTTTCTTAGTTATTATTAAACATTTAAAGGTATTGTACTTATTTTAACGTGATTTAGCGTATTTATTTTTTGTGAAATATTTTATTTTTTACGCTTCTTTTAAATATCTATCTAAAGAAATATCTTTCACGTGTATTAAAAATAATGTTAGTGCACGTAATATGTATTAATTTCGATCGAATGTAAGAAATACAGTTTAATAAGAGCTTATATATCGATGCGTCATTCGGTGAAAGATGTAGGTATGATATTTTTCTGATGGGATATTACATAATAACAGGGAAAAACTATGATCATTTAAAATTATTACAATAGAAGAAAATTAATCATTACAAGTGCGTGGATCCAATACTGGGAGTATAAAAGAAATTTATAAATAAATAAGAGAGAAAAGGGAGTTTGGAAGAGTTGCAGCTGCGTTTAAGCGAGAGATCTTTAATTTATATATACTTGTACTATAATAAAATATTTACACAAATAATAAGTTTTTGTTATTTCGATCACGATTCATTTATAGCAAATAATACACTTCTCACTAATTCAACGTGTATGTGCGATATAAAGATTTATTTAAAAATTAAGTTACGTATTGTACCATAGTAAATCATGCTATATCAGATTTAATGGACTAGCAAATTGATTAATTAATTATAATATATTAGATAATAAAATTTAAGAATTAGAACTTAGATCAAAACCGATAAGAGGTTTATTAATTTCTATACAGGTAATTAACTAAATTCTTGTGGTTAAGTAATAGTTGCAGTTCGTATAGTAGTTTTTGTAGGCGCATGATAACATTATGTTATGTTTTGGTACTTAAAATAACAAACAAATTAAATTTTAAGAAAGAGTAAATACAATTACTTTTACTTTACATTGATATTCAACTGTAGATTTTAACATTTAAAATTTCTAAATTTGAAAGTATTCGTACCCTGATATGTATACTAATTATATGAAAAAATTGTTGTATGTTAAATATCGTTATTTGTTTTTGTAATATATATACTTTATGTTATGTATATTATATGAATTACTAAACATTTTACTATAAATTTATTAAAAATAATTATATGTTTCTTAATAATATTGTTTAAATATTAAATAAAAATTTTTGAAAAAATATTCAATAAAGTAGTAACAATTATCAATTTATACCGACTATTAAAAAAAGATTATTTATAAAAAATAGTTAAATGAAAATTTGAATTAAAAATATAGTGTTTAGTTTTAATTTATAAAAATCTTAGAAATTTAATAACCAAATTTAACCATTCGATATTGTTTGAAAAATGTTTAATGAAAACATTTTTTGTAACTTAAATATTTTCTAAGAATAATCTATTAAGAACACTATTAGTATCAATGTAACATCGAAACGGTACCAGTATTTAGAATTTAGTAAATTAAATACGTGAATCATAAATCATTCTTGTACAGATCGATTTGTATGTTATTCTGGTTGCTATCGGACAGAAAATGTCAAATTTAAAGTATCTGATATTCATCCAATTTTTTATGTTTTTCAAATATTCATATTTTATTAGTTTATGTTTAGTTTATGACTTACAATGTCCATAATGTATGGAGCAATAAGACTGGTCCAATACTGGATTTTAGGAAAAGGTTCCGAAAGAGATCTTAGTATTATAAGTTTATTAATTGAATTTCCAAATTTTTAATATGTTATTAAAAAGTTACTTTAAACATTGTACATTGAAAAAGTGTAATTTCTTTTATCTACGTTTATCTTGTTTACTTTGAAGTAATTTCTATCAGTGGATTACTATCTATTACTGTCAATTTTCCCAATTTCTAAAATGTTTCGTATATATTTGTGACAGCCTGTGTAGTGTCTATTGCAAGAACATTTTTTGTGTTGAGTACGATCCAAGGGTGCGAGTGGAAAAAAATCGTGCGCGCGCTTTACACACTAATGAGAGCGATATAGACCTTGTGTGCCTCAATCCTTATGTCGTTACGTATATATGGGATATCTGCTTGTGCTAAAGTTTCTCCCACACAAGTATACGCGCTACTTTCGTCTGACTCACGTGGTTTCTGCAAATATTTGTAAGATTTCATCTCGGCTAGCGCAACTTGCGCGGGTTCATATGGTTCCAAACTTGAAAAGCGCAGTAACTACACGCATGCGCGACTCTTGCTCCAGGTCAAGCGCGAAAGGATATTCACGAGCTTTCTCCCTAAAGGAATCTAAGGTCTACTGTGACTCGACTCGTCGCACTTCCCAACTGACCTCGAGAAACGACCAGTTCTTCTTTGCTCATGGACGATAGTATTCGTTGAGCCCGTTTCTACTCTGGTGACGGTCACACTTTATCCGTCTCTCGGTGATAGTCTTCGATCAACGAGTCCACTCATGCAGTGATGCTTTTTGCCACTTTGTTTCCGGTTTTCTCGACGACAGTTTTCACTGCGCTGGACCTGCCCCAAAGTGACGTTTTTCGCTGCATCAAGTCCGTCTTTAGGCGACAGCTTTCGCTGTGCTGGATTCGATATCGAGATAATGATTTTCGCCGCACCTTATCTGCTATTTGCCAGTGGTCTTCGTCCACCGAATCCGCTCTTACAATAACGATTTTTACCCTACTATTCCCGATGATAGCCTGCGCTGCGCCGGACTCGACCGGAGGTAACGTTTTTCACCGTATCTCATTTGACTTTTGATGACGGTTTTCACTGTATCGTGTTCGCTCTTGATCACAATTCTTGAACTTAGCCCATGGTGTGACGAAGAACTACGCTGTATCGGGTTCACCCACCGACAATCCTGCCACATCAGGAAATTGCCGAACAATTCGCATGGACGCAATTGCCGGGCTTAACTGGTGAATTGTGCGTGATACATCAGCTTTTCTACGAAGCTGCGCCGCCATATCGGGAGATTGCCAAACGTGAGCATACGGGTGAAGAAACGTCGGGATATAGTTTCTTTGGTATTATCGTTCTATTTTTTTTTCAATTTTTTTTTCAATTCAATTTCTTTGGTTTGTCACGTTCTTAAATTAAGTTTCATGTGTTACTTAGATTAAGTTTGCGAGTTTCATAGATAGGATTTATCTATAAAATGTGCTTCTTAGATAAAATTCATGCGTTACTTAGGTTTATTTTGTGCTTTTCTTAAAGCATCGTTAATTAAACGTTTACTTATATATTAATCTCATATTCTATTGTTTTAAGTTGTGATTTCGTAACACCGTATAACTTATGAATGGCATGGAGGGAGCGAGGAAATATATATACACTAGGATTATAATATTAATACTTGTGGCGATTTTTTTATTCAGAATTCCCCATAACCCATTCCCTCAACGTCCCTTGATCGACTGAAGAAATCAGGCTGAAACAGGGGAGAGAGACGAGCACTGCCAAAATACACGAGAAGAAGGGAAGGACGATCTTCTTCCTCTCGGAACTGTATTTCGTTTCATGGCATCTGCTTATTTCAGTATATGGCATCCGAAACGGGACCGTATACACTGTTCTTCATTGCGTGACCCGTTATTATGTTACATGTTTCTGATTTGATTATTTGCTTAGACTCTTTATTACGTGATTAAAATAATTATAAAGTATTGTCATTTACAATTTTATTATCCTTAATAAAATAAAGGTCAAAAGGGTCATATCTGAAGAATGTAATCGTGGTTTTATAGTTTTTATAATAATTATTTTTGTATAGTTTATTTTAAAAAATATTATAAAAGATTTATTATCAAAAAATTAATATAGAATATCTTTATTTCACTAAATCTCTTTAATATAAGCAGTTTTGTCTTTATACTGTCACTTCCTTCCACCGCTGCTTAGCTTATAAGACTTTGTATTTCACTTACTTTATGTATTTATTGTTCTGAAACCTAATCTTTCTCGGATGTTTCATTTACGTTTCTTATAATTTGCTCATGTTTGTATCATGCAGGTTCCTGGATAGATTTATGAATAGTTACATTATGAAAGTTTGTAGAAAAACGTCATCAATAGTTCTTATAGTCATCTATCCTGATATTTATTTGTATTCTTGAAAACATCTTACTGTAGATTCGTTTTATTTTAAATAAACAATGAAAATTTTTTAGCTAATTTACTTATATCGAGCACAAAACAGTATCAAAAATTATTTTGTAAGTTGATTATGTCCTACATTTGCGTACCATTTAAAATAGCATATCTCAAATTATAGATTAAATCTTTTATATGTGCATATTTTAGTAAATGCTTATCTTAGATTTTAAATTTTCATTCTAAATGATAAATATTGGAGTTCTTTTTGAAATTACTTCGTATTTATTCATAATGCTTATTTTTGTTGTATAGTTTTTTATTTGTAAAGTCTCATTTCAAATTTTCAATTTATCATTTTCGACAGTTAATTGATTATTATTAAATAACAGAATTTTTATAGTATTACGTTTTTTATATGAAAATTTATGTTCTTTTATTAATAAAACTAGCTTAGTATTTCTACATCTTTATAAAAAATAATTTTATATATTAAAACAGTTGGTCTCAGAGGTAAAATGGTATGAAGGTTGGAAAGGAATGATTTCAAGGGCATTGTAGAGAAATGTCTTCTTATAAAAATTATTCATAATGTTTTATTTATATTTTATTATAGTCCTTAATTTAGCGTAGTTTTATTTAACAACAAAATGGTTAATACAGTTATAGAATAATACATGTAGACTTGCATGCATAGACATTCAAAACATTTTATATTTTCATTTTGTTAGTTTTCAATAATAACAGATATCTAGTTCAATCAATTGTTATTTTAAAAATTATTTTTGGTTTTTTTATTGGTTATTTTGATGTTTGAAGCGTTTGAAAGACGAATGAGAAAAACAATTTGTAGTAAATATGTTTATTTAAAAATTATAGTAATTTTTTATTAAAGTTTTTAATATTTAACAGTTAATTATATTTTAATTTCTTCAATTCTTGAAGATTATCAATTAATAAAATGATTTTTTAAAATAAAAAATCTTAATTGAAACCAAATATGAAATAGTAATAAGTATTAATAATTAGTTATAAAAATATTTATTATTATACATACTATTATATTATTATAATACATATTATAATATAAATATGTATATGTATATAATATTAAATTTTAATAATTTAGAATAAAAAATTTAATATGTTATCTATACAATTTGTGTATGACGCATCATTAAAATTGAATTTCAATTTTGCTATTATAAAATATATTAATTACCATTTATTTTCTTAAATATTATTATTCTATAGTTTTTTTTATAAAAGTACTCATAAGTTTAAATTTAAATATATCATACTAACAGAGTTAATTAACTATTTTGTAAACAACTGACAACTAATATGTAAATATTTTATGACGTAGTACCACTCTAGCAGCTTAAAATGAGTTTAAATTTTAAAAAACGTTTGATGATAGAAATTTTTTTCATCTTTAATTTGCAATTTATATATCATGTAATTTATTTTATATACTGTAGATAATACTGTAATAATATCTAGAGCAATATTTACAGTATTTTTCTTGAACTATTGTTTTTGAACAATAAAGTCGACTGACATGAATAATTAATTGAATTAGAACCTATATAATAATTTAGAAGATTAACTGCTCAATATTTTATTAGTTGATCTTACTCTCTTATAAATTTCTTTTAAATCTCTTATAAGAGAGAGAGAGAGAGAGAGAGAGAGAGAGAGAGAATGAGAAAAAGTGAATGAGAGAAAGAGGAAGATGATAGATAAAGTAACGTAAATTCATTTTGCAAGTATGACCCTTTTACTAGCTAGTGTAATTTCGGCAACATTAGTTATGACGATTGATTGTGGCAATCTTTCGATCAATGTTTATGATGATGTCATTTTACACAATGACTAAATTATTTAACCTTTCATATCTTTTCTGTATTTTCGATCTTGTCCAGTAATAAGACTGCCTTACCTAACGTATATCACAGTCTTGTCCTCTAAAGAGAAAAAACATGTTCTAATGGAAAATAATATATTATGAAATTATTTCGTATACTTTTTTTAATATAATAATATTTAAAAACTTATAAGGAGTTTTGATATGAGCATTAAGTAATGGCACAAATCGTCGTAAAACCGATGAGAGTAGTTAACAGGAAAACTGATTTTAAATAAGAACGACTGTGAAAGTTACCGATCACTTACAATAGAAAACCGGAAAATGATAATTTTGGGATATATGCGTGAAAAGACAAATATAACTTTTGAATGCATTAGTTTAAAGTATATATTTGAATTTCAAGTCATACTATCTATTGATGAAGAGCTAATGATTATAAGCTGGAGAAAACTCGTGTAAAACTCTCGTTTAGCGCCTAATATGGAAGGGAAACTGCATGATGATAATGCAGTTATTATCTTAGGTAGTAAGTGTGATTCACTTGTTATTCCTGTAATTAAAAACATTATATAGAAAACATTAAGTATATGACTACGGAAATATAAAACTCAATAACTTATTACAAGATAGTTTAACTTTGCATGGGGCTCAATTTTATTATTAATATATAAGGTATTAATAATAAAATTGAAAGTAAAATCTACTAAATTTTATTGTACATTTGTTTAATTATACGCCTAAAAATGAGTGTAGATTGCAATTTTATTAATATTTCAAACGACAATTATCTATTTCTCATTTGCGTCATTTCCTTAAATTAAAAATTTTTCAATTTTAAGTTATTTTCGCACGAATTTTAATCTGCTTGATTTCAAATTTTAAGAAATTGCATTCGTTACTTTATTGCATAAGTCAAAAAAATAAAAGAATATATACTATATTTCATTTTATTCAAAGGAAAAGTATATAAAGAAATGAAAATTGAAATTTTTTTCCAATATAAAATTATTTTATATTACTTTATTTTTATTATATTTTTTGATTATTTACTAATTTGTAAACATCAGGTAAAATTTTGAGTTGAAAAAATTAAGTTGATTTAACTGTAACATATTACATCTCTACAAGTTCATGTTATTAATTATTAATTAATTATTAATTAATAAATTAATAATTAATCATTATTATATTATAAAAATTATTAATATAAATAGATTTTATGGACATTTAAATAGAAAAACTTTGATATCTATATTCGCCTTAAAAATTGAACATTGTACTTTCTAAGTAAAAAAAATGCTATGATATAGTATATACTACAAAAAAACGCATTTAAAATAGATATTCTGAATTTTTTAAATTTTATTCTTTTAAGGAATATGAATTAAAATTATATTTTAGTTATAATATTAATTACTTAAGATTTAACCATTAACATAAAAGATTTTGTAAGTAAATTAAAAACATTGAGAAGGGAAATAATTAATCATGAAGTAGTGAGATAACCATATGATTTTTCATTTTCTCTCATAAGTGTTTATATAAGTAAATATATAAATATATAAACTAAATAATATATACTTACTCAGTTCATGATTTAAATAACTGAATTTTCAGAGTTTTGTTGCTTACAAAGTTATCGATATTGAAATAAAGTACATGTAAATCATTTATATATGTAAATAGGACGAAAATTAAAAAGTAGAAGAAAAAATTACGGGCAACCGATAACGCAAGCTAGTTGATTTTGTATTATCTCTTAAATAACATTACTGAGATGATTTTATGGAAATATAAAATCTTATTTTATTAAATTAATAAATAAGTAACATATTATTTGACATAACTAATAATTATTTGAAAACAAATTCATTATACGCATTTGAAAAGTTTTATTTTTCTAAAAAATATATACATCAAATTGGACTATTAATATTAAGGTGAAATATCATAATAAGTGCAAAAGCTTTTTAATTGATTTGAAGCTGTACCGGTAATTGATTTAAATTCTCCAGCTTTAAAAAAAATTAAAATAATTCAAAAACACTATTTAATAGAATTTAAACAAAATTTTTCTAAAAATTGAATGTAATAATTGGGAATGTTACTTAAAAATAGAATTCTAATTGAAGAAATACGAATACATGTAATAAAAATATATTAATTTTTTAATCATACAATCATATAGTGTACTAAATATAATAAAATAAGTTATAGTTTTTGAAGAAAAATTGTAAAATTATCAAATTAAATATGAAGTTTTAATAATGTATGTTTTTAATCTAATTAAGTTTTACAAAAGTTTTTATTCATTGATTTCGATGAAAAATATTAATTAAATGTGCAGATAGAAAATATTGATTTTTTTAAAAATAATTTAAAAAAGAAATCTTTTAAGTATATAGATAAAAAATTTATTTTCTGACTATATGTTTTGCAAATAAATTATTAGTAGATCGATCATAATATTTCATTCCACATAGAATAAAAATTTTCTTTTATTTTTACAATAGAATGATATTTAAAATAGCTTGTATTGCTCTTATATTTTTATTACAAAGAAAGTTATTGTACATACGTATTTTTTTTCAGATATAATATTTATTAAAATACTTAACTATCGTTTCTTAAATACAAATTCATAATATTAGTTAATATAAATCATGAGTAATAACAGATTATTTCAATTTATATCTGCATGTATAGTGAATCATAATAAAAGTACGATAGTTTAACAGACAAATGATAATGCCCAATTATATACAATAATTATATAAAGGAAATAAATGTTTTCTAAAATGATGCTTAAAACATTTAAATTTTAATAGATTTTAGGCACTATAATTTTCATAGTGTATTGCATACAATGTTGTAAACAAATTTATAAAATACATTTTATTAATATTTAAATTAAATATTGCAAATGAAAAAAAATTTCTAAATTCAATTAAAATTATTAATTTTTATATATTTATTATCTTTTAAGTAATTTTTTACTTAGATAAAGTAATATTAAACAAATAAAACAAAAAATATAACCTTCTATATGATAATATTCTTTTAATTGCAGATTGAAAGAAGTGAATGTAAAAACTTATTGTTTACAGAAGCTTTTTCATACAGACAATGAGAAAAAGTAATAATGAAAAAGTAAACAAAAATAGAGTAATGGTTATCGAAATCTTTTATCTGCTATTCATCAATTAATTTTGAGCGTCCTCTAATCGAAAAGGAAAAACTATAATGTAACAAACAACTAATAAAACAGTATGTGAGATAAAGATTCCTAATGACTACATTTATAATTCTTCCTATGCTATTCTAGTATTTAAATTACTGTACGATTAGCCATTCTGTTGTCGATATAACAATTTTTTTACAAATGTATGTATAAAAAGTTTTTTAATGAATGAATTTTCATACTATAAATTAACTATTTTTTAAATTGATTTATTATTATTATAATTTCAGTTTAATTAATCTGACTTGTATGTTAAAGATAAATTATAGTACGTTATATATATGTATATGCAGTATTATATATATGTATATATAATATGGTTGTACTATGTGTATTACACATTTTGTTACTAAGCAATGTAATGAGTAACAATAATTATCATTAATTATTTCATTAGAGTTTAAATTTAATTCTTTCGTATAATAATTTAATTTTAATTTTACATTAATTTTAAATAAAAATTTCTATACTAAAAATTTTATCTTATATTAAATTATATAAATATTCTAATACACATTTATAAATTTAAATACTAGATTAAAAATGTAATTCGTAACAATACTAAAATGAAATTGTTCCTTGAAGTAGTAATAAGGTTTGTCATGATATTGTTTTGATTTTAAAAGAAGTTAATTTTTAAATTATATTTATGTCCCAAAAATTTTAAAGTATTCAAGATTTAATTTATGAAAATTTAAATATTATCTTTTAATAAAATAAACAAAAGTTTCAAAGTAAATCTATGATGTTTTGTTTATTTCTTTGACATACGATTTCAAAAATGAAAAGAAAAAAGAAAAAATGCCATTCAGAAGATTATAATAAACTATGAAATGGGTAAGATAATTTAGAAATGCAAAAAGTTAAAAAATAATATAAAAAATGCAAATAAATATTTTTTTAGACTTCTGTATACATTATTCTGTAATTATTTTACTTAAATAATATTGGTAAGTGCATTGTTAGGAGAAGAAATTATCATTTTGCTACTATAAAATTTTATTATAGAAAAAGTTATATCACCTTTAGAAATGTTGGAATAGAGAAAGTCATTACATGTATCCTGTATTTCTTTTTTAATGTTCTAAATAAATTTTTATGGTAGAATAGATAAAATATTTGCATATTAAAAAAAGACAACTTAAATTTGCTAAGATTACAAGTGAAATTTTTTCTTTTGTAATTATTTATTAATTAAAGAAATAACTAAAAATTACTTATTTTATAAACTATTTTTTTCTTTATTCAGAAAATTCATTTCATTAAATATTTTAAAATAAAAGCAAATTATAAAAGAAATAAATTTTAATTCGTTTATATAATTCTTATGATTAGATATTTTATCAACGAATCTGAATCTAGAAATACAATCTGTTTTTCAAAGATATAATTTTTATAAAAAAAAATATATATTTTAAAATATCTACTTTTCATAGAAAAAATATAAAAAATTTCATATTATACTACTTAAAAATTAAATTTAAGAATAAATTAAATTTTAGAATATTATACATGTTAATGTATTTTTCGGCAGTGATAATTTTATTGAAATTATAGAATTCTATATATGTAATAAATAGCAATAATTTTTTTTATATTCAGGAATTAATGGGAATTTTTGAATTTTTTCACTTTATCAGTATTATAGATTATAGCGTATTCTGATTAGTTAATTTTATTACTATTATATTACTATTAAAAATAAATATATCTTTGCATTATTTATATTTTATTTATATTATATATTCTTTATTATATTGTAAAATATTATATAATGTGAAAGTATAACTTATTATAATTTATAACACGTTACAGAGGTACATAATTATTTTGCTATCATATTATACATAAGTATCACAAAATAAATTTTTCATTTTATTATGAATAAATAAATAAAATGACCTATTGCATATCCAGTTAAAAAATTAAATTTATTATCAATTAATCTGTTAAAATTCAAGCTTAAATAGTTAAATTAATTGTAAAAAACTTTTTTTTTTTTAAAAATATGAGTAACTGATGATAGACATAATTTTCAATCGGTTATTATTTATTAAATAGTGTTGTAAATTCATACACGTTTATGTATCTATATGTTTAAATTTTGTATACAGTAACATATAATGATAAGCAATTTAAAAGGAAATTCTACTAGTAACCCTTCCTTGGATTGGGTGATTCTAGAAAAGACTAGATCTTTACGAATAACATATAAAATTACTTACACAATGTTATATAAATTTTTGTATTATTATATAAGTAATATCTGATTCTACTTTGAATTGCGTTAATCTTAAGGTATAGTTTTATTTAATGTGCTGTTATTAATGAACTTTATACAAACTAATTTAAAAATAAACTTACAAGATATTAGAATAAATTAATGAATTAAATTATTTAAAGTAATTTCGTATAATTGAATAATTGATTGAGTAGTTCTATAATCTTTTAGTGTTTAATAAAAATGTTTAAAATAATTGGTTCAGTTTATCTTCATTTTCATAATTAACTTATTATAAATGTAAGCTCACTTTCGTTATAAACGTCGATGGATCTTTATATATTTATTGTTCAACTACAGTAAATATATAACTAATAAATTAAATACCCTAATCAAATAATTCATCGCTATATAATTAAATATTATTTTAATGAATTTAAAAAAGTTCTAAATTTAAATGGATTATGGTGCTTTAATTTGATGTATACACGAAATTAATATTAATTGATGCATTGAATATACGTAAGTCAATAATAAAAGTATAACTACTTTACTACAAGTAATAAAATAATTACTTTTTAGCGTAAGTTTTTACAATTTTTGTTTAGAATAGTATTATTATTATTTTAGAATATATAATACTTTCTAGAATGTATTTGTCTTTTATCAGGATTCATAATTACTTACTTAATTTAAAATTTTTACTAATATACTAGATATAGATCTAATAGTTTTAGAAGAATAGATTGAAAAAGATAATTGGTTATGTAAAATTATAATTTTATGATGTTATTTTGTAATATTGGATGATATGTAAATTTCTATAAGATTTCCTGTCTATTAGTTTATACTAAAACTAATGAGTATTAAAAAAAATAAAAATATAAGCTTTTAAAATTATAAAGAATTATAATTTAATAATTTTAAGTAGTTTTTATAGAAAAGTTTACAGTTCATAATATATTAAGATAGACTTACAAATATGAAATTTAAGGTAAATATACACATATATTTAATTTAATTAAACACCTTTGAGAAAATGTAATTATTTGTTTTCAAATAGATATTAAGATATAATTACTAGAATATGGCTAAAAAATAAACTTTTAGATAATTCAAGTATCAAAATTAAATTTTCGTGTATTACATATATGATATTATGTAACTTTTATTCTAAGGACTAGTTTTCAATATGAAAAAAATAATTGATAATTTAATTACGAATATTTTTTATACACGATCATTAAAATTAGACTATTTTTTATATGTATATAAGATTTCACCTAAATTATACGCAAAAAATTAATATTTTGAAATAATAATTACGATAATCTAATTGAGAAAAAAGTTTTTAAGATTTATAAATTTGGGTTTAAATAAATATTAAAATTATGCAATGAACGATAATCATTGAAATATATTTTTGATTATAATGCACAAAAAAAAGTATTTTATATTTTATAATATAAAGATTTAATTTTAATAAACTAGAAAATTAATTTTCAGATTATAATTCAGATTATAATTCAGATTATAATTTCAAACATAAAATCAAAGAAGAACAATTGAAAAATGTAATTATAACTTTAAATTAAAAGAAAATGTTTATATAATTCTATATCATCAAAATATTAAAAAATTGTATAATATATTTATTTATATTTTATTATAATACAATTAAAAAGATTTTCTTTAATTGAGTAATTCTTATATTGTAATTTAATTATAATCGTTGTAAATCAATATTCCTAAATTTTATTGACATATTTTGTAAAAATCTATAATATTATAATTAGTTTTCTATTTAATTTATTTATTTTATAAAGGTATATGTGTAACATTTTCTTTACTAGATATACCCTTTTTATATAGGGTTCAAATAATCTAAACATATTAAAAATACTTTTCCATGTATATACGTCAATTTATCTTATTATATATGCTAGATATTGTCAAAATTCATTCTACATTTTTTTAATTTAGTACCAATCTGGGTTTATTAATTTATGATATGTTTTATTTAGAAAAAATAATGTAAAAGTCATTCTAAAAGAAGAAACACTTTGAGAGTGAATGTTCAATATAAAAAAAGCAGAAGCATGTAATAATTAGGAGCACGGTTCTCTTAATATTATCTCATTATACTAAAATAATCAATTCATATTCCATATCTTTTTAACTCGCGGTTACCTACCAAATAAATAAAATATAGTATTTATAAATTCCAATCCCTTAGTAGTATTTCAATAAAAATATTAAAAATAATTCTATTTTTTGCAATTAAGTACTTTTGTTACTGTTTATTTCATAAAATTTGTAATAGAAATCAGGGAGATCAATGAGTCTTTGTCATTATAAATCTGTTTTAAACTGTAATAGATAAAAAATTTTTATAAATATATGTACAAGGTAAAGAACAAATAATAAACTTAAATAAGTTTATAAGTATATAAGTATACGTAATATGATTCTTCAAAGTTACGCAGATGATTTATTCGCTCTCTTTCTACCATTATAATATATTTTTTAATAGTGACTTGTTATCGCACAGGAACATGAAGCACAAGCGGCCTTTATCTGTTAGACGGATAAAAAAGTGACGAGTTCAAGTATTCTCACATACATATTCAGACACATATTATTTCCCCTTTGCGCTCTCTCTTTCGGAGACTCTCAGTCCGATTGGACTTTGGAATTGGTCGAGGACAGGAGTGAGTAAGAAAGATTACTGATCGGTAGCTGGTTGATGATGACGAAAATTGGAGAGAAGGAGGATGAAGGAAGAGTTGAGGAGTAAGCCTAGAGACATCAGAAGCATCGGCGACGCTCAAGAAGTAAAGTTTGACAAGTATCCCGATAAACATCAAATAGATTTTTGTTATTATTTTATTTTATTTGTGTGAATTTTTTGAAGATGGCTGAGTTTCAGCTAAACCGAGGACCAATTGACTCTGAAACAAAAGCACTAGCTGTTAAAGAACTTCGAGAGACCGAAGAAAACGTAAAGAATGGTATTGAGAAGCTCAGACTACTACTGAAAGGTAGGTGTTATTTTCATACAATAACTTTCAGTTATTTATTTTGATATGAAATTTTACAGTTCGTTATAATATCAAATAAAAATAAGAGCTATTTTTTATACTATACTTTATAAGTATGAAAACTATATGACCTCGTGGAAAACTAAGTTTGATGAGACATTGAAAAAGGCTTTCTAGAATCTAATATTAAATTCGAGAAATATGTACTTTCATGTCACAGTTTATGAATTTTGAAAGATTTATTATAGTCAAAATAAAATATGAAATATTTTAGGAAAAGGGATATCAAAATTGAATGGTATGATTTGTGATTATATAGTTTGATTGTATAAAAACTAGAATAGATATATTGAAAATTCTAGAACTTTAAGTAATTTATTCATATACTTTAAGTCCATAGAATATAATACAGATACGTAGTTATGTATTTATCTACTTATGCAAAATTTTTTCTAATTTTTTTGATGTTAATATTTTAAATATTTAATGAAAATATATTGTTCCAAAATTTAATTTCTTTATTTATATTAAAGCCTATATTACAAAATCATAAAAGAGTAAGCTTTTAATAATGATGAATATTTACAAATTTAATTATTATATTTAAATTTTAATATCAAAGGATTAGGTAATAAACTATTAAATCAAATATTTTTATTAAAATATTTTAAAAATGTTTATTTTTTTTCTTTATCTGTAGTTAAAACTTCAAAATAACATTATTTATTTTTGATAAGTTATAATAAAATTTTAAATATTTATATGTGCTTGATTTCTTAAAAAATAGAAAGTAATTTTAATTATTGGTAATTAATTTTTTAAATGTTTTAAAAATTTATAAATTTCTTACAATTTATTATTTTATTATTACTATATAGAATGCTGAATAAATTATTTATTTATTGATCTATTCATTATTGACCTATTAATTATACAATAGCTTGTATAATATTTTAATTACTTTGAAGTTCATATACAGTTAGAAGTTAAGCTATTTTTGTAATTAGGTAATTTATATTAATATTTTAAATTTAATATGTATGAGAAATTTGTATAATTGCAAGTTTAAAAATTATATAAATATTTTCAACGGTATCAGAATTTTAAAATGTTATTGATTTTGTCCTACATCTTAATTGAGGTCCATGATCTTTTCACGAAAATAAATTTTTATTTATTATTTAATAGGAAAGGATGTTTTTATTCTGTAATAATAAAAACATGCTGTTGAAATAAGTTGATAACTTATTTTAAATAAATTAATTTTTTATGTATATGAAATATTAGCTTAATTTTAGACATATAAATAATATTCTTTAGAAAAATCTTCTACATTTCAAGAATTAATAATTTCTGGATTAAAATATAAATAAATTTTCATAAAAATATGTTTTATCGACATTCAATTACAGTTTATTAACTTTTAAATGATTTTCTTCACTGTGCAGAATATTATGCGCTTTACGTTATAATTTCTGAATAAATTTGACACATTTTAAATTTTCTGATTGCCTTTTTTGTATTTGATTTTAAGTTACTTCTTATTACTATAAGATAAAAAAATTATTTCGAATATGAAAAAAATATTTTTAGTTTTGCTTAATACTGCGAAAAATGTAAATTAAGTATGTTAAAAATAGAAACTTTAAATTATGTATTATTATAATTGAAATGTATTTTAATCTCTATATATGTGTATACGATTACGTTATTTGAATATAAGAATTTTTAGAATATATGAAGAATGATTATGTTCATTTTATATTTCCACTTCATAATGTTCATTGAAGATTGCGAAACTTTAGATTCACATTAACATATAACATTTTATATTACATTTTCATTATTAATAATATGTAATAATTTTAAGAGCATTAGTAATAAAAATTACTAAAAAATTAGATTATGATAATAAGATTATTGTATTTCATTATATGCATCATTAAATTATTTATAAGATTTAAGCTCAGAGATAAAAAATAGTATAAAATATTTTATAAATTATACTATACTTATCAACTACTGTTTTTCAGTTATATAAAATGTATTTCTAACATAATATTGGTGCTCTAACATTACATTTAGTAATATTCATATTAAAGATGAATTTATATGATATCTTGTTTATTGATGTATGTAGTGAACGCATCAAGAATTTGATAATAAAGTGATAATCGCGAAAATTATAAGTATTTACTGGTAAATTAGTACACAGCTTTATAAAATATTAGTAGTTTTAAATAAAATAATTTTCCTAATATTAAGTTTTTTAAATTTAGTTTCATACATAGAGTACCTGTAATAAAAAATGTAAGGTTTTAAGAAGTTACATTTCTGAGAAATAACTGACTTTGTATTTTTGATTACATGAATTCGATTAATTTTTTCAAGCAAAAATTAATTCTACTGAATATAATATCAAAGTAACGCAATATTTTATTCTCAAGAATGCGAAAGAGGAAATCTTAATACAAAAGAGTGACAGATAAATGGAGGATTTTTAATTTTTTTTACCAATATATTTTAATAATAATACGTTAAAATAATTTGATTGTGTTAAAAATTTTTTACGATATAGACTTTCATTATTGTATTAAATAATATTTATTAAAAAAAGGTTTAGTAATTTTATCAGTATGAAATACATAAATAGGCAGATCTAAACAAATATAAGTGTTGAATAATATTATTAATCGTGATTAATATTTTTCTATTACAGAGACTTGCATACATGTGTTAATATTTTACCTTAATGGATTTTTAAACTGTATATATATGAAAAGTTTCTTGTTAGAATAATTTAGAATAATTTAAAAGAAAGATGATTACAAAATATAAAATAATCTTGAATAATGTATCCTTAGATTCAATTCAATAATTATAAAAAAGTTTGAAAATTAAGGTACTTATTAGTTATGCATTAAAAAATACTTTTAAGTGACTTTCTTAAATGAAATACTCGAATATTTAAAAGAATATTTATAATAAAATGTTTTTAAATGAATCAGTTTTTATACTAAAATGCTTTGATGGTTTCAAAAAAAACTTGTTTTTCTTTTTAAGTATAATCATTTTTATGATAATTTTATAATAAGTATATTAAAAATTTTATTCTTGTCTTTCATTAATTTTATCTCATTAAACTTGTAACATAATTTATCACTTATATGATTATTTTTTATCTATTTTTAAAAAGTATACTTATAAGATTTTAATGATTAATAAATTTGTTTATTTAATTTCTGTATCTATCATAGTTAATTAAATTTTAATAGATCATTAAAATTTCTTTAATATTTTATAAAATCCAAATGTAGTTCTCAAATATGTATTGTTCTCATGTATGTTTAAATTCTTAGAATTTATCTTGATGGAAGAATACTTTTTTATCGATTTTTGATAATCACGAAAGTATAAATGATTGTATTAGTCGTGAAATATATTATATAACTTTTGAACTCAATAATTTAAAAAAAAATTTTTTTTAAATAATTAAATGAAATTCTTTAATTATTTATTTTCAAGTATATTAAACGTTTAAATAATTTTATAACTTATTAATATGAACATAGTTTATCATATAAATATAATAAATGTAAAAGTTTAAGCAAATGTGTACGCGTGAGTACAATTACAATAAAAAAAAATAAATTATTTATATATATTGATAAAAAATCATAAGATTTTACATATATAAAGAAAAACATTTTAAAAATAATCTTCAAACATTAATGTTTAAAATGTTTGTTGGGTATCAATGCAAATATAGAAACATCAACAAAGAATAGCGTTTTAACGTTTGTCTAACAATTAGTAGTGAGCATTTTATAGCAATATTTCTCTGTTCTTTTAGAGAAAAATTACATGTTTTCTCTTATAGTTCAGCTATTACATTCATATCGTTCAACAAGTATGTTACATTCAATAAGTACATAATCTTTTGGATATTTCGAAATCAGAATTAGAGATTGTTACGTACGAATACATGAGTAGGCCAGAGCGTAGGGTCAGAACCGATAATCATGAATCTTTCGGGTATTTGTTATCGAGGTTAGCTTACATGCTTTTCTTCTCAAATGGTTCAATTAGTACACTACTATGTATATATATATATATATATATATATATATGAAAATGCATCACCATTCGCTTAGAAATGGTGATGCATTTTTAATAGTTTTTGTTTGTTTTACATATCTATAGAAGGCATTTGAAATTTAATTTGACAAAGCTTTTAATTTTTAATTTCACTAAAGACATTGAAGTAAAAGATATTATTTTTTTTAATTTATATTTGATGTTCAAATTATTAAATGTTCTAATTTTAAACAAATGGAATTTTAGTTTCAAATATCTGTATACATCTTTCTTTTCATCTATATTAAGGTATCTTCTAAGTTTGATTTTAATATTAATAATATAATGAGTTATTTTCACTTGTAAAATTTGTGCATAATATGTAACTATTAATTTTGATATGATTGTAACTCTTGTTAATCTAATGATGTTTGTGATATTATAAGTTCAATTTCATGATTATATTACTATATATCAGAAGAAATTGTGAATTTTTTTTTATGTAAATTGAGGATAGTTACTATTTCATTATATAAAGGATTTTTGATTATATAAATTATTCTACAATTGACAAAATTTACGGAACGTATAATCACAATAGTTATTAAAAAACGACGTATATAAAAAAATATTCTAAATATATTCTTCATAAAAATATTATAGTATATATTATGAAGATTTTTAAATATTTGCAGTATTTTAGTATTTTTTAAAATGAATTTAAAATTATAGATTTGAATAATATAAAATACAGCAGATATCTTAAATATGTATATATAATTACTATAATTTTTGAAATATGTAGAAGAATAGGTTTTTAAACAAGGTTCTATTTGTATAATATTGTATCTTTTCTTTGTAATTGAAAGCTCATTATTTATTTTACTGTTTATTTTATTTTTTCTAAGAAAATGATAATAGAGTTTCAAACAATAATATTTCTAAATTAAAACAGATTTTATTGTTTATATAAGTTTTTTTAATTTCAGCACTAAAATCTAAATTTGATATTTTAAGATTCTATATTTAAATTTTTTTTTATATTTGTCTCAATGACAGTAATAAAAGAATACGTAATGATTAATTGTACTACAGGTTTTTTATATTTAAAAGTATATGTTTAAGTTTAATAAGTAAATTTATAATACATTATTAATTAGTTCTGATAATTTAGTTTTATTCTATTTAAAATATATTATAATATTTTTGAAAAAAATTATTGAAGTTTTTAAAAATGTAATAGATCTAAAAATTATCTTAATTAGAATCCTGTTATAAATAATAAGGACAAAAAGAAAATAAGCAAAGTAATCATATTATTGTGTAATATATCTCTACCAACTCTAACGAATTGCCTAGGTCGAGCAATTTGTATTTCTGAGGATCATGGCAATTTTTAAACATCCACATATGCCTTTCATTTGACATCCATCAAATTATCTTCGAAATTGTGACTTGGCACTCGATAATTTTATGAGTCATTTCTCATTACAGATTATTTACATGCAATTTATTTCAACTATGTTCATGAAATAATTTCAAATAATAAGCTTAAGTAAAAATTAAAAAGAATATAAATTATTAAATTATTAATTCGAAAAGAAATAAGATATTTATAATTTTATGATATTTTTATAAAGAATATGAATCATATTAACTAAAACTACTTGGGTTTTTTCGTATGTAAGACTTCATTATTGTATATTTGTATAATTTATATGTTCTTATAAATTCATATACACAATACAATTATTTATTTGGTTAATATTGAAACTAAATATAAGACATATAAGTAAATATAACTGAAAATAAAATCATATATTGTGTAGTACTTTATAGTAATTGTTTTTAAGAGATCAATAATTGTAACCTGTTAGATAACCTTAGCATATCATATTACCTTTTTTCATTGATTAACGTTTCACAAGATTCCATTATAAATTTGTAAACTTTTTGAAAATATTCAGGATGTCAGTACTAGTAGTAAATAGAGCTATTTAATATTGCTTTATAATAATATTTTTCAGCTTTTTGTGGCATTAATTTAAAATGAACAAATTATGTAAAACATTATTGTGTTCTTAACAAATGTATATAATTGAATAGAAAATGATTTTTTATATTGAACAATTGGTATTTAATAAAATCTTACATAAAATTGTATTAAGTATACTAAAATAGTATTTTTAATAATAAATATTTATTTTTAGTTAATTAAATAAAATTAAACTATTTTTTGCTTTTTCAAACATTAAAGACAGAATGAGATAAATTAAGAAAGTATTTTTAGGTTATTTTGTTATTAAATTTCTTAAAATTTTTTATTTTTATACATTGTTATTACTTACTAAAAACATTAACAGCAAAAAATAATAAAATATATTCTGATTAAAAGAATTTAAGTTATGTATCTCTGTGCAGGATAGTGAAATATCGATTCTTCATAAAAATTGAAATTGCATTTTAATTTTATTCAATATATAATCTTTTAATAACTCAAAGCTATAGATTTATATTAAATTAAATTTAATAGAAAAGTTAAAATTAGCAACACAGTTTTAATTTAAAAATAATTTTCATTTTTTATCTCAAAATATTTTAAAACCTACAAATGATAAAAATAATAAAATATGTTTTATTTTGATTATTTTTGTACATTTTTACTACTTAATTTTACAATAAATAAGTTAAAATACTTATTGTAATTATGAATTTAAAATTATTATCTTAGAAAACAAATAAGAACGTTCTATTTTTAATATATGTAAAACATAATTTATATAATTATGATATTTGAAATCTTATGGTTATTTAATAATAAAAAATGTTCAAAAATAGAATTTTTATTATTACAGATGACAAAACATTGCACTACAGGACAGATGATGACTTTCTTATAATCTTTCTGAGGCCATGCAAATACTACGCAGAGAGTGCTCATGATCTCATGAGGCGGGTTGCTGATTTCAAGCAAAAGAATGCTTCGCTTTTGGACAATTTGATGCCAGGAGATGAGAAAGCTGCCTTTCTTGAGAATAATGTTGTTAATGTTATGAAGAATCGCGATCACAAAAGACGGCGCGTTCTTTTGGTGAATTCTGGCAAATCTTGGGATCCAGCGCGTGTTAGCGCCGATCAGATGTTCCGTATTTTCTACCTAATACACGAAGCAGCTATCTTGGAACCTGAAACACAGGTGTATTTTACAAGATTCTTTATTCAAATTTTTTCTATAAGATATACAACATATTTGTGCCTTAGAGTGTAGCTTTGAAAAATTGAAAAAATATTTTATTTTTGTTTAATTCAGTTTGAAAATAATATTAGAAAGATAAATATGAAACAATGTATACATGTAGCATTACTAAATTAATTTTTTATGTTTATAAGATATTATATTGAAATTATACTAGAATGTATATTTGAAGTTTTCTTATATTTATAGAAATTCAATTTAAATATATATTCAAAGTATTAAAATTAATATAATATAAATATTTTAAAATATAAATTAAAAGCAATTTTTAAATAAATTTTTTTAGATAGTAATAAATTCATTGAATATAGAATTAACTATAAAGTTTTAATTTACTCTTGCTATTCCTGTAATCAACCTAATGTACATCTTCTAATTCCTGTAATTAATGAATACAGATTTTTCTACCATAAATCATCTAGATAGATGAATTTAAATTTCGACGTTCAAATCGAAAATATAGAAAACGAGAAAATAAAGGTTTTATGATAATTATCACTTAGTATATTTTGGCTGAAATGATTAAAAAATCAATGAAGTGTTGCAAATACCTCGGCTTTGTCTTATCAATATATCAAATCTGTTCACATCTGAATTGTTGATATGAAACAGTGAAAATAAGTTTTGATCGATTAGATGCAAGATTTTTTGTAATCAATTAAATTCATGGTCTATCGCTTAAATTATCTTAATTGCTTTTTAACGATAAATATTTTCAGTATACTTGCAAATTATATAATATTTCTATTATCTTTTAAGATTATAAGTTTTCTTTTGAGTTTAAAATAATATCATAAAAAATTTTGAATATGAAAGTAAGACTATTAAATATCACATACTCTTAAAATTCAATTTAATATTTTTTGCGCTTTTAGTATTTCAGTTTATTTTTTATATTTTATAATACTTATAATATAATAATTTTCTGAAATTTTTCATTTTTTTCAAATTAATATTTTTTAACTTATAAATATGTATATCGATTTAATGATAATTAAAATTAATGTTACTATACTATTAAAAATTTATATGAATTTAATATTTATTTTAATGATAAATACACGGTTAATATTTATTAATTGTCTTATGGTAAACATATGTAAATGAAATTAATTTTAGGTACATGGAGTGGTTGTAATCATGGACTTCGATGGACTTTCCATGAAACAAGTTTTAGGTTTGACTCCATCTTTTAGTATGAGACTTCTAAGCTTCATTCAAGATGCAATGCCACTGCGTCTAAAAGAAGTATTTATATCTTTTTTTATTATACGTAACTAAATAATTGGATTAAATTTAATTATTAGATATTAAGAATTCTAACAATTAAACAGGATGTATAAATTGATGAAGTTTTTATATTAACTTACTATTAGTTTAATAATTTTATAAACTTAAACAATTAAAAATTTCAATATTTTAAGAAAGTTTTATTTATTTTATTTTGCACATGAATTGCATATTATGATGTTATATTTTCAAATTTTTCTAGTTACTGCACAAGTAAATTTCAATTTTGATTTGAAACTTGATTATTGATAAATTTATTCAAATTTTTGAAGATGACACGAAGAAAAGTATAAATAATAAAATTTTTTAAAGAATGTAAAATATTATTTTTCATTCTTTCGTTAATTATATTTTATAAAAATGTATAAATGATATTGATCTAAGAATATCATTTGAATAAGAGTTAATGATTACGTATTATTTTTTAAGTGGAAATTTTGAAATAATTTATTAACGATTTTAGAATAATATTTTGATAATAAAATGTTTTACTTCTCAGGTCCACATCGTAAAAGAGCCATTCCTTTTTAATATGGTATGGCAAATGTTCAAACCTTTTGTACGGGAAAAATTGAAAAAACGTATGTTCTTCCATGGTTCAAAGATGTTATCTTTGCATAAACATTTGGCTCCTTCGCATCTGCCCAAGAATTATGGTGGTGAGTTACCTGAAATTAATTACACAGGTGCCGATTGGTACCCTACTATCACAACGTATGAAGACCACATCAAAGGTAAGAAAAAAGAAGAATAATAAAATAGTATAATATAGAAAAAAAGTATAATAAAATAGTTTAATAAAGAAATCTAAAATATTGAAAACCATATTTGAAAATTAGTTTTGAGATGAGTAAATTAGTATCTTAATTGTAATATAAATATTATAAAAAAAATTTAAACCAATTCAATGATTTAAATATGTCACGCAAGTTGAAAAATTTAATAAAAATAGATATAGAAATTTCATAACATGACAGCTTCATTTATTATACTCAATTAATAATTTTTAATTAACAATTTCAAGAATGTTAAATCAAAAGTAGATTAAATAGCTATGACAAACTAATAATCGTAATTCGAATCTTTTATTATAAAATTTTCATTATTTTGTGAAGTAAGAAGCAATAACCGTAACGTTTAATGTAAAATTATGCTGTCTGTTTATAGGATATTTAATTATTTTATAGGTTATCTTTGCTTGAATATTTGGTTAAATAATATTTAATTTTTATTATTATTATGTAATTATTAAAATACTTATTGAAAAATTATATTTAAATTAATTAATTATTCGATATTTTTCAATAAAATAAAAAATATTGAAACGTTAAGAAAATGCATATTTTACAAGCATTCACAAATTTTGTTAAAAGATAATCATTTAAAATGACATTTACATAATTTTTACATATATTAATTAAATATTATATTTCCATTTAATAAATAACTTGATTTTTAAATGTGTATATTTTATATTCAGTAAAAAGATTCAGTATTGATATTGTAAATATCTTGATATAAATATAAATATTTTTTATAATTTTGAAATGTAATAATATCTACATCATACTTATTTTTATATATTTTATTAAAATATATTTTTATATCTTATTATAATATATTTTTCTTTTTCTTTATTTATACTTTTATAAGTTATCCTTATATAAATTAAATTACGTTATGAATTAAATAATAAATTTGGTAAAAAATATGTTGAATTAAATATGAAAGATTCGTTAAGGAAATTATCGATTAATACATTTTTAAAGTATTAAACAATGAATTTATGCTGTTCCGAGATTTTAATAGACCTTATTGAAATTAATCAATTAAGCATAGTAAAAGTCTAAGAATAAAGTTGAAGGAATAGAGAAAATCAGAAATTAGTTTCTTTAAATTATTCTTATATTTTAGAAACTTATATAAATTTAGTATTATAAGCAGTACTAAATATCAAAAAATATAAAAAATTTTAACTTGATTTTTATAATAAATTCTTGAATTATTTTTTAAATTATAAATCTTATTATTTAAGTTAAAATTTATTTTATTATTTATATTTTATAAATATGATATTCAATTTAAGAATTTTTTTTTTCTTTAATTTTATTATAATTTTTACATCAATTTCTACGTATATATTTTTATTATTACGATTTGTGTCAATCAAATATTGTTTGTTTATTAAAAGTTTTTGAAGAACATAATTTTGGATCAAATAATATATATTACATATAAATCAATAAGATAAGTTATTTTTTATCTTTTTTTTATATATTTTGCATATTATTCCATATAGTTTATCAAGATAACGGGATATTTTTATAAGGTTGTTATAATAATCAAATCATTTTAATAGAAAATAATTTATATAGCAATATAAGAAAAAACTCATATTACAAAATAAAGAAGCTTGATTTAATCTTTGTTGTTTATGTTTATTTTTACGTATTAGATGCCTGATTAAATGAGATATTTAAATTTATTCTATAAAATTTCCATCAAACTTTTAAATCAGAAGGAAAACAAATAATTTACATGTAGTAAAAAAGCCTGTTTATGAAAGTCATCGATTATCTCATTAATAGATAGGTTTCCACTATATTATCTGCACGAATCTAATAACTATTAAAACAAAATATAAAATAAAATTTGAATTGAAAGAGTAAAAAATATTTTTTAATTTTAATAATTAATGAATTATTCAATTAAATCTTATTTAAAAATAAAACTAAAAAAAACTAATTACTATAAAAGATTCAAAAAAAGATATTAGTAAAGAAACGAATAATAATTTTTCAAATTCATTATCAACCTTTATGAAATACATATAAATAATTACTGGAATTATCTTAATTAGTAACAAAAATCATAATAATAAAAAAATATTTTTAATGACATATAAAATTGATTGGTAGATGGTGTCTTAAATAGTAAGTTACTGAAAAATATATACTTTTAATAATATAAACAAAGTATAGATAATAGAGTGAAAAAAGAAAATTTTTTGTACATTCTTTTTATTTGAAATATCATAAGTATTATTAGTCAATCAAACTAAATTAAAAATAATTTCTTATAAATTGTTTTTCTTCTGTGACAAAACTGGTGATTATTGGTATGGTGATTATTCGCCCAATTGTGTGAATATAACAATGATTTCAAATTAAGACTGTATATGTATCCATACCTGTATACGTATATGTATATGTATTCATACAAATGATAATAAATTTTACTATCATTGATTTAAAACAATGGTTAATATATAACATAGATAAGCATGTACTAAATTGATTTAATAATTGTGTTAACAATCATAATTTAGTATTCGTTTCTGTTTAGATTACATATGCTTAATAACAAAAAGTTATAGAATCATAATTTGAAATAAAAATCGGTATTTTAGAAAAAAAATATTTTGTAGAATAACTATATTCTATTCTTTTTAACTTAATTATTCAAAAATTTTAGATTTAACTCCTTTTCTAAGAAAAAACTGAAATTAAATTTTTTGTTTTATGCTTACTTAATTGTATAATTTAATATTTATAGAAAATTTTCAAAGTCAAACACTATGCAAGATTATTTCAAATATTTGTTATTTTAGTTTGTGTATATATTTATAAATCTAAATTACAAATGTTAAAACAAGTCGTTTTAGAAAAATACTTTTTTCATAGAGTATGAATATACCATATATAAATATTTCAATTTTTATATATTTTATTACTAAAATATATAATTATATTAATTATATTAAATATATTAATCTGATTAAATTTCAAAACATAGATAAAAAAGTTGTTAAAAAAATTTATTTTGATAATATTTATTTGGGAATAAATACAATGAATTTGAGTCTATTTTTTATTTTAACAACTTTTATTATAAGTATCTGCTGCAAACTTTTATTGGTATTTCTTAAAATCATTGGATAATTAAAAAAAAATAAAAAAATATACTGATATCTCTCAACGATAAAATGTGTTGTCTGTAACCCATTAAATAGCTAAGCTTGTAAATATAAAATGTTTTTTTGATTATATAAAAGTCATACATACATGCACTTACAAATACATACGTACTGAATACTTTGATTGTATTTGCATGTATGTTTATGCAACGATTTTCTTTACGAAACCTTAATTTAAATTAAATGTCTCCTTTGAATATAAACGAACTTATTCTTTCTGATAGGGTCATCCACCATTCGTTAAATTATAAAACTGTAGCTTATTTTATGTATCGCATTTTTTCAAAGAGTATCAAAGAAACAAAAGATTTGTCTTTTTTTATAAATTGATATAATAAACTTATTATTTAAAAGCATTGGAAAGTTATTATTATTGGATTATATTATTGGAAAGTTAAAAAAGAAAATTAACAAATGAAGTAGTATTTAAGATATTCAAATTAATACTAAGATATACAACTAACTAAATTTATTATAATTTTATAATTTCATTAAAAATTTATCTTCTTCCATTTTATATCAACAAGGTATTAATATATACATAAATTTCAAAAGCAATATTTCTTTTATATTTACAGTACTGTAGTTTCAATATTTAAATATTTAATAATTCACGAGTACAAAAATCATATAAAAACTTTAGGATTTTCAAATTAAAGAAAATTAAACGTAATTATATTATACATCAAATAATAATTTCAAATATGTTTAGTTAACTGTGATAATTGATATAGATCATCCACTGGTAACGACATTTATATCATGTAAATCCCAAGATGCAACGTAGTAATACCTAAGATAAATACCTAAAGTTCTAAAGCAACGTAATAATACCTAAAACCAAGTTCATTATAGAATAGAGTTCAAGTAAAAATCTGAAATGTTATCAATATAATCAGTAAAATTCGTTCGTTACTTCGTTAAATAAAAATTAATTTCTAATTAAAAAATTATTCTGGTGTATATAAATATAATTTGAAATATTATTTATTTAAATCATTATAATTTTTAGTTTATGTTAAAATAATATTAAAATAGTAAACAGTAATAATTATTAGAACAATTTTGATCCATAAATTATCTAATATCAATTTATTTTGTTTGATGAAGGTTTTCTTGAAATTTAACTACGATCATTATTTGACCTTATCAAATGACGCTGATTGAAAAAGATTATTAAATATATAAAAAATATAATATATAATAATTCTATTAATATGTAGTAATTGATTGCATAAATTTTTGTTAATGTTTAATAATTTGATTATTAAATATAAAATTATTTTATACAAAATAATATACTCTAGTTCATTTGTAATTGATTTTCAGTATTAAGTATCATAAAATATATACTAATTATCTATTAACCTAATGTCTGGATTACATAAAAATGCTATTAAACCTTAAAAAATATATTCTGTAATTTAAATATATAAAAGAGCTTATTTAAAAAAGCATATATTTCAAATTGTTGATAAAATTTAAGATTCAATACATACAGATTGAAGACAGCTAAATATGTATTTATACAATATTTAAAAAAAAATCTTTTAAAATTCAAATATGACTTTTAATTTTTTATATATATTCTATATTTTCTGATGAGAATTCTAATTTATAAATAAACGTAGGGATGTTTCTAAAAGTTAAATGTGAACTTGATAAATCTAAGATGTGATCTAAAATAAATCTTAAATTAATTAATTTGAAATTTTGATCTACATCTGATTTGCAATGATGCCTCTATATAAAAGTAAATAATATGATTTATTTTAATAATAGAGACTAATTTTATAATATTTAGTATTCTATGAAAATTTTATACTTGAGACACTTTATAACTAAATTATCGATATAATAAAATAACGAAACTATCTCTTAATTTGCAGACAATAAAATTCAGTAAAATTAATTATAATTTAAATAATTAGAATATTCAGGTCTTTCTGAATTATTATAAGTAACTTATAAAATTGTTTTTTACTTACAAGTGACCGATCCCAGATCAATTATTTTTTATTATGTTTTTATTTATAGTCATTATATAGTTATTACTATATTATTTACTTAATATATATAATATTGCTATACTATGATATTACTGTGTAAGTTTTTATATAGTTTATAGAAAAATATTAATGTACAAATCATAAAATTAAGAACATTATTTTTTAATGACAGCAATCTGTGTAGCAAAATCTGTTTTGGTGTTTTATTTAATATTTGTTTACTTAAAAGTTCTCATGGAATGATGTTTTCATGTGTATAATTATAAGTTAAATGAATTTTTTCTGAACGAATGATTTTTTTGGATGACGTCCTAGGTTCTATTAAATTCATGTTCAATTTTTAAAGAAAAACAACTTGAAATTAATGCAAATACATGATGTTTGAATAGTAAATAAGCGAAGACATTGGGCAATGCTAACATGAACGTTGGACGTTGAACGTGGATTGGTATTTCGTCATAGTGGTCTCACAATTACTCGTGTTTTTATTATTATTCGAGAATGTAAAAAAAATTTTAAAGAGTAGCATATGAATTAACGAGAGATATACATGTTTACCATTTATGAAATAACAATTTTAATAAATATACTTATACGTGTTAGAAACCTATAAAAGTATTTTTATTTATTTTCATTTCAATATTTAGTTTTTTTATTATATTGAATAAGACTTATTTGTATTATAATTATACAGTATTCATAAAAATACTCGATTTAATTAAGAAGTAGAAGATTTAATCAAAAGTTAAAAATATAATAATTATTAAAAATTATGTTATTCAATTATCTTGATATTTAAATATTTTTTGTTTCAGAAATGAATACTTATGGATTTAGAAACAACGAATAGACTGATCGAATGTCATGATTTCATAACTAATTAAACAAACCGTTGTTAACAATTTGCTGTAAAATCCGATATTGTAACTCTAGTTAAGTATTTCTAATACTTTTATCATGTTTTTTTGTTTTAATATATTAATAAAAGTATAAACTGATGACAGAATACAGAGTTCCTTAGTTTTCTTTATTGATAATAAAATAGTGAATATTTGTATTATACATTAACTGCGGTATTCAGTGATTATAGATAATGTTATTAAAAAAGTTCTTTTGTAAATGATTTTGTAATATTTGTTTTATTTTCTATTAAATAATAATTATTTGAAATAAAACTATTATTGATCATTGATTATTTTAATACATTTTTTTATTTTCCCTTGATTTTTGTAATTTATGTAAAACATTTTTAAAAAATTGAAGTTTCTACTAAAATAAGATTTATTTAACAAATGTAAATAATATTGATAATTAAGCGAAAATATCAATTTTATTATTGAATATGAATAAATAATAATTATAAAGCTATTATTATTAAATTTGTTGGAATTCAAGCGTCCATCAATTATCTTTTTGATACACGATGATCAATTTTTTTTTGTTTTTCGATAATTATATTCTATTAATAGATTCATACTTTTCATAATTTGTACTAACTTATTTAAGTCTAAAATAAGTCTATATACTATTATTTTAATCCTAATCGTTTATGTATTGATTTTGATTTGGACAATTGAATTGTTAGCATAATGTAGGATATATTCATGATTTTTTTTATTTTAAATTATATAATAACTTTTACATTTTGTTTTTTAATAAAACATATGTAGAAAGATATAGAATATATAAAATATAAAAAATGGTATAATGTAAAACATTGAATAAAAGTTATTACAAATCTTTGTCTAATATAGTACATTTAAAATATGAATAATCTTATTAATATTTTATCTATCATTTATACTTCTAGGTATTTTAAGAAAGAACAAAGTGAAATAGTGAGAGCAAGAACGTTAACGGTACAAAAAATAGCTGTAAGTCGAGTTACAATTATTTAGAATAATTAGTAAGCATACAGATAAGCATATCAAGTAGGACATTACTGTGATATGTAAATAATTGTAAAATGTAGACTTCGTACAAAGTGTAAATTTTTTATTCTATTTTTTTTATTAATATGTTAGAGGCCAATCACTTCATTGTAGTTTTTCATTTTTTCGCGATCGTTCCTTCATTCATGTTTTCTCTGCTACGAATACTGCCATAACCATAGGTACGTCGAATATTAAATTTAACTTGTATCTGATCTTCTAGCATCCAATTATATGGAATATCGTATGTGATAGTGGCTTACTTAGATAAGAAATTTGAAACTCTGCACTAGTAAACTTTACTAGTTTTGAAGTTTATTATTTTTTAAGTGAAAACAGTATTTCGCTACTGAAATAAATAAATTATTATAAAAATATTAAATTTAGTGATTATGACACATCTATAAGTATGTACTATACGTTTATATAAATATATTTATATTTATATTAACATAAGTATATTATATTATTTATATCATGATTAATTTTGAAATAAAAAAGAAAATTAAAAAATTAAATTCCTGTTAGAATTTATATTTGATTTTTTAAATCAAAGCAACATTTATATTTAAGACAATTGTACTAAGTAAATATTTTTCAAATTACTTAGTAAGTTTTTTTGTTTATTTATGTAAATTGAATTAATTTTGTAAAGATAGTTCATATTTTATAATCGGATAATATTTATGATACAATCAAATCTTTGTAAGAATACTATTACACAAATTAGACGCATATATATACAGACACGCCCACAAAACACATTCGATATATTTAATAATGCTGTTAACTTATATTTGAAGTAAAATGAATACTTTCAGTATTGTAGTTTTCTATCAGAACTTTAAGTACTATTCTTTAATTTTAAATAATAGAATCATATTTATTTATGTTAATTAAAATATTTGGATTTATTAAAAACAAAATATTACGATATCACATTATATTGATTATAATATTTATAAAATGTTTTATTGATTTCCAGTTATCTTTACTTAAAATATTTAAGTTAAAATTTTATATTTTATTCGATTTGTTGAATCTAAAAATACTGCTTTTTGAATTCTAAATTAAAACATTATCAACGAGTTTTTCATATAAAAGTTTTTTATTAGTTAAATATCTAAATTTTTAATATAGGAAAATTATCAATTAAGAAAAATCATCATTTTATAAAAAGCCCACTTAACATATTATAATTATATATATAGAGTTATTAAATATAAATTTATATATGCATGTTAATGTTATCATAAATTTCATAATTTATATAGTCGGTATTTACTATTTTTCGTAATGAAATAATAAAGAATTGAATAATATTTAGAATAGTATGAGAATCTTAAGATTCACATTATTTTAGATGTGTTAATGTATTATTCTAATATGAAAATGCCTGTGTTATTATTATTTTAAAAAATTTGAAATTTTATATTCATAATTTGGATTCAAAATGATTAAGTTTTCAAGTATTTCAATGAAAAAGATTCAAATATTTTGATATTACATATATATTTTTTCATATACATTTGTAAGAATTTAATTTTTATGAGATGCATTTATTGAAATTTTTTAAACCCATTTCTAACTATACTAAGATTTTCTCTTTTTGAACTTTTAATTTTCATTAATTGTTTTTAAAGTTACTAATATTTCAATTATTTAGCATATATTCTTATTATTGCTGTGTATTAGATTATTTATGAAAATCTTGCTTTATCACTTAAATATCATTTTTTGTATAAACTCCATAATATAATTTTACGAAATTAAATAGCAAAAGAAGGATCTATCTGTAATGTAATGTAAGTACATAAAAGTTTATAATATAAATCTGTAATGTAAGTGAGTCTTATAATATATTATTTATTTGCATCTTTTGATATTATTATTTACTTATGCAAACATTTATCCTATTAAATTTTTCTTTTCCAATTGCATGAAATTGCTATATATTATAAATCTTATATTATAATCTTATAATAAACTGAAATCCTATATTATAAATTACGAATAGTATATGTTCGGTTAGTCATAGTTATTCTTTATATACATTTAACTGTAAAATTTTTTGAATTTACTAACCAATTTTATCAAATTACATAAACAATATTTATGAAAATTTCTTTTATGTAAAGAAACTCGGATTTTTTTAACAAAAGTTGTATGAAAATGGCAAATCTTATTAAATATTAAAATATTAAAACTATATTATTGTTATTAATATTTATTGTATAAAAACCATTAAATATATTTATACTTTAAAATGATTATTTTATGAAATCATTTTTACGTATTGATATACATTTTTAATTGTTTAATTTTATTAGATATTCGTCGTCATAAAAACTTTTATATTACTTCAATTTATGTATCATTGAATAATTTTTATTTCTATAATGTTTATATGATCTATTTGATAACTTTATCATAAGATTTCACTTTTTTATATATGGAATATTAAAGTAAAAAAACAATATTTTCAGTTGACAAAGCAACAAAATTTTGTTTAAGTATTTTAAATATTGCTCTAACTTACTAACATTTTTATAAAAATAAGGTGGCTTATATTTACTTTTACTGCTTGTAATATATATTCTTGATTCAACCATTTTTGGACATTTATTTATTAATAACAGATAATCTTTCAAATATATTCTTAGACATTTTTAAAGAGAATTATTATTGATAAAGCTTTATCTTATTTATATTATTGATTTCAGAATATCTCATATCAAAATTTATTAAGGTCTTTTCAATTATATAGTATACCTAAAGAGTTATGACTTATTTAAAGTGTATGAAAAATATTACTAATTGTATTTGTATTTCTTTCAAATTTAGTAAAATGAATTATAAATATAAATACAATATTATCCATAGCATTCATTTGATTTTTTTGAAATAAATAAATTATACTGTTCAGCTTAGATTCCATCATTATGTAAGATTATTTTATTTAAAAAAACTAAGCTTTAAATGAATTGTATCTGTTAGTTTTGATTTGTTATTCAATTCTGAAAACTTAAGTTTAAGTATTCGTTACTTTTTGCGTACATTATTATTATGAATTAAGTATTATTATCAATTATTAGAAAGAACGTGAGCAATAAAATTTTTGAAAAAGATATTTTTAAAGCATAAAACCTGATTTTTTTATTTTATAAAAAATTTCTAAAACACATTAAAAGTTTAAACGGTGATTTTGCACTAGTAAACTTATTTAAAATATTATATATACACACGAATACTCATAAAGATAAAACCAGAAACATACACACATTTATATTTATTTATTTTTATTTTTATATTTTATATTTTATATTTTATTTTAAATATTCGTTTATATACATATATGTAATTCAAATGTATTTAAAAATCATATATGTTAAATAATAATTTATTTCAAAAATATACACATTTTTATATTTCATAAATGTTTCATTCATATACTAATTAAAATATTAACTATAGAGGTTTTGAGTGTAATTTGAGTTTTGGATCAGTGAAAAGGATTTGCATTCTGCAAAGTAAAATGAAATTGTTTAACAATTAAAATTCAACTTTACTTTTTAATTAAGTGATATTTTTATAAAATATAGAAACTACTTTTTAAAATTATCATTGATATAATTAAGTGTTTATATTTTTAAATATAATTTTAACAATTATTATTTTGATTAAAAACCAACAACTTAAACTTATTAAACTTGTTATTTTTTTTATGCAAAAAGAAATTAAATAATATTAAAAGAGTTTTAATTGTTTTTATGTATTAACTTAAAGTTATTAGAGTTTATTGAATATTTTTCCAATAACATATTTTTATTCAATTATGCCTTCTTTTTGTAACAATGTCACATACGTAAGCCACATAAATAATCCAAAGCATTGATTTTTTTATATTAATTTTTATATTAATTATATTTAATTTTATTAAGTATTAAAAAAAATCACATTATTTGTAATTTATATAAATTTATTAATAAATCATAATTGATTAATGTAAGACTTATGTTGAAAAATTATGCATAAAAAAATTTTTCAATTCAAATGTTGAATTTTAATTTCGAACATTCAATTACTACTTATTGATTTTTTAATTTATTTTCATTTGCGAATTAATAGTGAGTTACTATCAATTAATATTTTTACGATAATGAAATTCTTGTTTCATTTTTAGTTAGATAATATTTGGAACGAATCTTTTGATTTTGTATCTAATGTTTAGTATATACATTGAATATCATATAATTAATTAATTTGATATTGTTAAAACAAAAAAGAATTTTTTTGTTTTAACATTTACCATTAATTTTTTTAACACAATTTAAAAATATACCATGTACTTCATAATCTAAAGTGTACTGAATATTGTCTAAAAACTAAGAAACAATATATGGGTAGGTACTTTTAATGATCAAAGCATGATTCATACTAAACGTATTAACTTTTTATAACATTGCAACATTTGAAACAGTTAAATTTCCTTATTATATATCATAATTCATTCATTCAATTGATGTATGTTCTTCTTTGTGATTTTATTAAAAGCACACAATTAAAAGAAATGGATTAAAGAAAAGAATTTTAATATTTATTAGTCGTGAAAATATACTTGTTCATAATTCATCTTTCATGGAAACAGCTTGCAATGCGATTGTGATTTTGTGAAGGTCATGACGTTCAGGCATTACAATGATGGTGATGAGAAAGAAGGTGGGGAAGTGAAGTCGGTAGCGTCGACAACCGCTCGTATGGAATATCCAGCGCTACGCCATGGCAGTCACTGTCGTGAGGCCCGTATTACCGGTTTATGCCTATTCAATTCTCGTTAATATCGGTCTATCTACTTTGTCTAAGTATAGTATATTACGTGCTTATCCTTCCATTCAAAACCTGTACAAATTGTCGCGTTTTTTTGTGTTGAATTAGGATTGATTTAAACCCAAATAAAATTTGTGTCAATTAAACTTCGATGCATAGTATATGTTTCAGACTATTATATTAAGTCTATATTATTTCAGTAAGTTTTAATATGTATTACATTAATATATAATTTATGACATTACTTACGATAGTTTGTATCATCCAAGCATTTCATTCATTAATTTTTGTTGGTGAAAAAAATTAACTGTGTAAAGTCAATAATTTATATACATTCAATAGTCAAAGTATCTTATTTATTAAAATTAATATTAACAATTAAACAAAGTTATTTGTAAAGAAGATTATTCAGAATAAAATACTTTATGTTCAATGTATCTCTTTGTTTGATACCAATTATGGAATAATAAATGCGTACGAAAAAAATACAAAAAGATAATAAAGATTCCATTTTTATGACTTCCTTTTATAAATATATATTACTGTTGAAATTTTGTAATATATTTACAATATTTATTAAATATTCATCTTTAAAAGGTTAGTAAATTTATTGAATTTATTTAATCTCATAATTTTAATCAAATTAAATAATTTAATATTGTTTATTTAAAGATTTTATTCAAAATTAGATATTGAATTTTTAAATGTAAAACTAAAAAACAAAAAGTTTATATATAAAACCATTTATTATCCAAAATACATATAAGTAAATAATTAAAACAATTTCTTATTTTGAAACTGAATTAAAGTTTATTTTTGAACGATTGCAACTACTTTTAATTCATTGCTTTTCATGCGCATTCTTTAGATTCTCTATTTTAATCTTTTCTTTTATCTCTGATACATGCTGTAAATTTTCCTACAGTTATTGACATGGATTATCTTATTACTAAATAGCAATTAAAAAATTTAATGTATTTAATAAATTGTTATGATAAAGTTGAAAATGTATGAATTAATTAAGAATTATAAATTTCTTAATTTAATTCAAAGTATATTTACTTATATTACTGTGTTTCTTCAAAATTTCGATTCATATTAACTTTAGTTAAGAATTGTATAAAAATATCGTATGGTAAAATACAAACAATTTTTAAATATTACTCTTATAAAACGTGTATTATTTACTTTTTGCCAGTATAAATATTAAACCTGATAGATTCATTATTTCATATTAAGTTAACAATAATAGCTATTATGTTGCAAAATATTTTTAAGATTTGATATAAAGAAAATATTCTTTTTTACCATGAATTATTTTTCGTTGTTTTATAATACTTACAATTTGTTTATTATTTTCAATTATATATTAAGAATTATGTACAAAATTCGTTCTGATTATTTTATTAGATAGTTTATTAAGAGACTCGGTAATATATTTTTCAATAAATACGAAATTATTTATAAGTTATATTTAATTTAAAATTAAAGGATATAAGCTATAATTTAAATATAATGTAAGAAAATTTTTCAAACTTTTACCTTATTACAAGTTATTATATTATTATATTTACTAAATATAGTTTTTAAATACGATATTTTTTGAATTTTTGCATATTTTTATTGTTTTAAGAAGTATATCTATTTATAGGCATAAAGAACAATTATATTTTAATATTTAAAATTGATATTTGTAAACTTATGAAAAATAGAAATATTTTGAAATGCTAAATAGCACCATTTAATGTACTTTAATGCATTTTATATTACAAATATTAATGTTTTTAAATTAATGGTGGGATATATTCATTGGCAGAACCATTAAATCATATAGCTAAATTTTTTAAGTATTACATTGAATTAATATTTTTATGACATTACTATTTTATTAATTCAGAAAATTTAAAAAGTAAAGTCTCTGCATTTGTGAAATTGTATAAATAATGGATAAGAAATGAATTATTTGCAAGTGTGAGTTTAAGTAAGTTAGTAAATAATATATTTCATTTTTCTGATAAAAAATATTTTTCAATTAAGTCCCTTTGCAATTTCAATGTACTTGTCAATTCAATTAGTTAAATATATTTTATATTAATTATATAGTATTAAAAAAAGTTCATTCTTTATAAATACTTTATGTTTTATAAAAATTCATTTAGAAAACACTAAATACATCATTGAAATGTTATTGTAGACCTATTGTTATGAATATAACTTTATCAGTTGAAAGCTTGTTCTAATTTTTGTTCTGATTTATTTACGATTTAGCTAGTTATTTATATAATTAATTTTCATCCTATCTATTTAATATTAAATACTGAATTTCTTAAATTATTAATTTATATATTGAATGTTAAATATTATATTGTATTAAATGATGCTGTAATTTTATAAAAATATTTAAATATACATATTGAATTAAAATTACAATATAAAATACTTCTTTAATTCACTTGGTTATAAAATATATTGTGATCTTTTTGTCTAACAACACATTTTATGTGAAAAAATATCGAAATTGTTCTAAGTATTAGAACATTAAATATTATAATAAGAGAAATTCAAAATTGCTTGATAAACGAATGCGATAATTTGTATTTTTATCAAAAATTAGTATTACAGCAACTGAAAATTTTCATCAATTTAAAACGTTAATTAGTTTTTTAAACAATATTTTTTATAACATAACCTGCATTGACTATATTAAATAAAGAAATGATCAATTACAAAAGTAAATAAAATTGGTCGCAATACTGTTAATGATAACATTTAAAATAAGTTACGTGCAGTGAAAAAAAGTGGATCTCTTTATCAAAATAATACAATGATTCGTTGTTAATTCTTTCAATCATGAAAAGGTACAAATTGATTACTTTTTCTATTCTAATTACTTCCTTTATGCAGATATAGTAAATATTGGTTTATTTATTTTTACTTATTTATAATACTAATTTTACATTAAAATTTTTAATTTATAATTATATAATTGTAAATGTTAATGAATCGATATAAAGCCTATAACATTGCTTCCAACTTATTTGCAATTTCAATTATAATAGTTTTTTCTCTTTTATATTATCTAGATAAAATAATTTACAATTACTAATTGTTTTATATAAAAAATTATTTCAGTTGTCGTTTATTTAGTGCAGTGAAATACCGAACGTAAATTTTTTTAAACCTCCAAATTAAAGAAAGAAATTTTTTAAAAATCTGCTAGAATGAGATAAATTTATTAGAAAATTACTATGAATAATAAAATATGTTCAGAAATTGTAAAAGTATATTGAATTATGATATTTTGATTTTTGAGTAGTAGATGAATTATTTAAATTATTTATAATTTATTATTAATAATTAATTTGGTAATATTTAGTTGATTATTATCACATGAAGCGTAAAAACTATTTTTTTAATATATTTCACAAAAAATTTTTTTATAAAATACTTTTTTTAATTATATGATATATAAAATTAAAAAATATAATTTTTAATGTAAATTTTTAATATTTAATGTAAATATTAAAAAGGAGAAAGATATATATAATTAAACAGCTTTAACTTAGCAACAATAAAATAATTCGTTAGCACATTAGTAATATTGCTCTATTATTTCTTTTTTGTAATTGGCTTAAGAAATCTATTATTAAAATTAATTTTAGATAACTGTATGCATTCGATTAATTAAAATTCACAAAAAATTATTCGCAATAAATTTTTTGTTGTATTTGAATAATTCGCTTGCTGTAATAACGTAATGAAATTATATGTATTTTTCAAAGTCTAAATTTGATAATTTTAATAATTATTTTCTGTCATAGAATCCTTAAACCTGATTTAGTCAAGAATACAAAAACGTGTATATAATGTCATCAAATCAAGATATATCGGGGTCGATTCATCGGCTTACACTCATAGAGAAGTTGCACTCTTTGCCTAAGTTAATGATAGGAGATACAGAGTTTGACTATAATCTAGATGAGCCAAATGAGGAACTTAGAATGAAAGCAATTAATGAATTACGAGAAACGCCAGAGAACGTTGAAGAAGGACTCAAGGTTCTTCGAGAACTGCTCAAGGGTAGTATACTTTCCTTTTTAACTTAAAGAAAATAAGATTATTTATGTTTAGACTTTAGAGAATCGAATAATTCATTGATTAATATTTTATTTTTAATAAATGATACAAAAATGTTCGTAGTATTTTACTGTTAAAAATAAATATATAAATCTCTAAATAAAATCTATATTTTAATTCGAAAATATATGTAGCAAGATTAGAAAGTTTAAATAAAACTACTTTTAATATTCTTTTTCAATTGTTTAAAAAGTATAGTCGATTTTTTCAAATTTTTAAAAAATATTAAGAAAGCAACAACAATATAAACCAAAGGAATAAATTAATTTTATTATCAGATATTAATAATTTTGAAATTAAATATATAAATTAAATATATTACATAATTGAAATTAAATATATTACATAATTGAAATTAAATATATTACATAATTGAAATTAAATATATAGCCATATATTATTTAAAAATTATATTGAATCTATATTTTATGTTTTTTAATATGTAATAATATATATTATTAAAATTACTTACGTAAATAGCAGGAACAATTTTTTTATTTTTTATTTAAAATATTGTTATGATTTTTTACAGATACAGTGTAGCCTTTTAGATTATATAAATTTGTCTTTCTGAGAACGTTCACTGAATATGTTTTTCTTACATTTATGTGAAGAAAAATTAACGCATTCGCCTATTGACCTACAATTGAAAGTTTTAGCTTACATAATGACAATGAAATTCTACTAATGAATAATTTCTTATAAACGTCTTTATATATATCTATATATTATAGATTTAATTGTTCTATAATTTCTTTCAAAAAGTAATTGAATACAATATTGCATTGTATTACATTTATTTATATTCATATGTAATAATTTTTTATATAATTTTTACAGTTACTTTATTCTTTTTATGGAACTTATGTTCAAATATTAATTTAAATGAATTTTTCAAAATTTTATTATTATTAATACAATATTTTTATATACTAAGAAATAAAAAAACATATATATATATATGAAATAGTATAGTAAAATCGAATAAATTTAGATTGTCACTTTAATATATTTAATAGTAAGAAAGAATTAATTATTCTTTGCTAAGTCCATTTTTTATTATAAATTCATAGCTAGAAATTATGAATCTTCAGAAACATAATTTTTTTTTATTATTATTATATTTCAGTTCTTTATATTAAATATATGGATCCATTCATTCATAGTATTATCTCCTAAAAGTAATCTGTTCTAATATGTATATCTATGTTTATATTTTAGGAAACAAGGAAATATGATTTTTTTGTGTTTTATATATAAAATAGAGTGAGCATTGACAATTTGACAATTTATTTCTTCTTTTTATACGCATATGATTTTGTTTGTTAATACATAGTTATATAAATAGTGTGAAACGAAGGACTTGTTTAACTGCAAAGTTAACACTATGCCCGTCACTTGGGGAAGAGAGTAACAGACCAACCGTCTACTGAGCAATCTTCATATTTACATGAATTAAATATATATATATATATATATATATATATATATATATATGATTAATTGTATATGATTTGAAATACTCGTATACATCAATATACAAACTTATATGATAATTATAGATTGTGGATCAAAAAATTTAACATAATTATTTATTATTTATTGCAGGTGAATCAAATTTACGAGTTCCCATAGATAAAGAACATCTTCAGAAATTTTTACGACCGTGCAAGTGGTATCCAGAAAGCAGTTTTGAATTGGTAAGTACACATAAAGAAATTTTTAGATTTATGTAGATTTTTCATATATAAATTCAGAAACTGAATTGTACATTTGTATAAAATTTGATGTTTTACTTCAAAAAATAATTATAAGTATAATAAAGATTGAAATAAATCTATGGATTACATTCTATTTATTAAAATACAATATTTTATATGTTAATATTTTTTCTATTTTTATTACATGATGTGTAATAAATTTTGTTGTGAATAAATTTAATGGGATACAAAATCATTTTTCATTTATTCGAGAATCGAAAATCTAGTTTTTTTATAACATTTTAAGTATATTCATTATTATTTAATAAAGAAATGTTTTCCTTAATATAATAATTATATGCAGAAGCTTACAATGATACAAATTCAATAATTTTGTAAACAACTAACTATAAATAGGTTGAAAAAACAATATATTTAATTTTGACTTATTGAATATTTTTAATTATATTATCTTAAGTATTTTTTTAGATTGCTATATTAAAATAGATAATTAATATCTTGTAACTTTAATATATAAATAAAATAATGAAAAGCGGATTTTTACTTCAATTTATTTTTTAAAAACAGGAAACATTGTAAATTTGAATATGTCTAATATTGATCTCAACTTTGAAATTTTTTTAAATTCCTAATTTTTTTTATAAAACAGCTATGAATAAATTTATGATCTATTTTAAAGATATCTTAATATAAAGTAATTTATTCTTAATATTATATTGGTTAAAGATAGAGTAAACTTTATATCTTCATAATAAACAGTAAAAACTTCTACAAGTTTATTCAATTTGTATTATTTATTAATACAAATTCTATATGCTATTTAGCTACTATTATTTAATGACAATCATTCATCAATATTCATACTACTTTATCAGGTTAGTTATTGTAGTAAATATTTTATTCTGATTCATTATGTATATTGAAAATTTTATGTTAATAAAAATTTTTCTGTAATTTTGAAAAACATAGATAATGATAAGCATTCTTACATATTTGTAATATGAAGTAATATTCATTTTTATTATATTTATAATTTTACATATACATATGATATATAGATTTCAAATGAACTAATTTTATATTTCAATACTTATATAATTAAATCAACTTAAATGAATGTATAGTAATGTATAAATAATCATTTATTTTGATAATTTCGAAATTGATTAGTCTTTTTACTCGTATATTTTATTTGTGCACATATTAGGTGTAATAATAAGCCAAGTAGCTAAATTTAATTTGTTAACTCTTACTTATTAATTTGATTGTAATTATATAAAAATAATCTCTAAATATCAATGTAATAACTATATTATTTTATTTAAATTTAACAAGATTATGTTTTAATATGTGAACGTGTTTAAGAAAAAGAAAGTGGAAACATAAGGTCCTAAACTAATAAATCATGTCTAATAACTATGAAATAAGAAATAAAATGTACGAGGATTATGTAATATTTACGTTTAATATTTTATTTTTTGAATTACAAGCATACTAGAATATTAAAAAATGATTTTTTAAATGTGTTAAAATAATATTTTTATTAATTATTAATATTAAAGTATTAAAATAATATTTAAATTTATAAAAGATAATTATGATTTATATATCAAACTATTTCAATGATTTATCAACAGATGAAACGTTTTTATAAATTTCGTCAGAGCCACCCTCATTATTGTGAGAACCTGTTTCCCAGTAACGAGCGAACAACTCTTATATCAGGAATTCTTACGCCCTTACCTAAGCGCAGTAAATATGCACGAGTGCTTCTTTTAGAGGGTGGCAAGAAGTGGAAACCCAAGGAGGTATCACTTGATGAAATGTTTCGAGGTCTTATTCTCTTCCTTGAAGCAGCTATAGTAGAACCAATCTCACAGGTAATTATGATATTCATTTCGTTTTATTCTTATCAGTTAGAAAATTATAGTTAGATAAAAGATTGTTTTATAACAAAAATATTACGAATTATTAATTTCCTTAAGTATAAATTTACTTATTATAATTTCCAATAATTGTGATACTATTAAAAACTCTTTCTTTTTTAATTGAAACGTAAAAAATAAAATAAATTTGAAATATACAAAATAGTTAATATTAGTGTTTCGATTTATTCTTATTCTATAATCTTATAAATTTCAAATTACAAATTCTAAATATATGTTTAACCCTATAAAATCTGTTTTAATACAGAGTTAATATTTTATTTATATATTATTTTATATTACATTATTAAAATTGTTTCATGAAATCTAAAGGTTTTATATAAACAAGTGCGACAAAAACTCCCCTTTTCGAGCAGAAAACACTTTTTCTCAAACACATGCGACCGAAACCGCGGTATGCAAACGAAAGGACCAATCATTTATTATTATCAACGCAGCGTTGTTAATTATCGACCTTCTTTTTTTCAATAAGCATTCCTCTTCCGCTCCATACAAACCCTGACGGACAAGCTAATCCGGCGAAAATAGGGGCGAAGAAAAGGGTAAGTAGGCGTCGCGGAGCGTCCTACCAGGCCTCCAGCTCACCCGTGAACAGGAGCTGCAGGACGACTCGCCGAAGGAAGCGGTAGCAAAACCGTCACATGGCGCCCGAACAGGCACTCGAACGCTCGCGCCTAGGAAAAAGGTCGATAATAGGAAACTAATTTAAGTAGCGAATAGGAAATGGGCCAGAAACGAATAAGCGATACGGATTCTAGCGCGTCCATTATTGCCATAAATAAAAGGGAACTCACGACAGAATTAAATAAGCGTAGTCTGTCGACAGAAAGAAAGATCGCCGAACTACGGGAACGACTAACCAACCTCATGGAAAACAGAATCGACCATCGAGGAAACATATCAGATCCAGAAGAAATGACGTAGACTCCGATAACGTAGCCGAAAACATTCGTGAGTACTCCGGTGGTTAATACAGCCAAAGAAGTTCGTGTCCTAGACCAAATACGAAAGTAGAATTGCCATTTTGACGGCCGTAACGTACATGCATTCCTGGAAAGAGCTGAAACAAGTATACGGGTTCTTCAAAGCTCAACTGTTACAAGGGCTGCCCGATCTATAAAGAAGACATGCTCTACTTTGGAGTAGGAACATAACTTCTCTTAGATCTTGGGGAGAATTCAAGGATCAATTAAAAGGATTTTTCTTATTAAGTGACGAGAGAAGAAAACTCTCTCGTCAAATTGCAGAACGCATCCAGGGCACTAACGAGGGTATACGCCAGTATTGTATGGGCCTCACCACACTCATGCGACGTTATGGAAGGTATTACCTGAATGAACAGATAGACTATCTCTACTATAATATACGGGGCGAGTTGCGTTTATATATACCAAGAACTAAGATCGTAACAGTCATCGACCTCATACAACAGGTCGAGGAAATGAAGACGACCTTTCAACAAGTGAGGAAGGAAAAACCACCAGTCCAAGGCGCCGCGGTAGTGAAAACTAATGCCCCTGTAAGGTACAATCGTGAGCAGTGTTACGTTGCCGACAACGAAGACATCGTCGAGTAGAATACAGAAACGCATTGAAAATATTTTGCTCGAGGTGTGGACGTGAGGGGGTCCTGAAATTAGATTGCCGACCTCTCTGTCCGGAAATCTACCATCGGAACGACCTCTCCGCCCGGAAGCAGCGTTTCGAGAATCAACAGATGGGTGCTGCTATGTTGGTTTCCGAGTCAGCGAACGGGAGGTATGAGTCCTCATCGATATAGGGACATTAGCTTCCTGATGAGCGGAAATACCGCTGAATGGTGTCGTCAGCAAGGCTGGATGACTTTGCAGACAATTGCGTCGCCACTCTGGCGGACGGCACCCAGACACCTTTGTCGGGGAGCGTTACAGGGAAGCTCACCCTACATGGTCGAATCACAATGGTAACTTTCCTAATCATGCAATTGTTAGCCGAAGCGCTCCTGGGAATGGACCTTCTCAGCAAATTTAAGCTACAGCTCTCCCTCGACGGTCATACAATGCATCCACCGATGGTGAAGACCTCGATAGGATTCCTGGGTTTAAAAACGCTAGAAGAAGATGAACAGCGAATCCTAGAGGCAATCCAAAGAGCAGGACCTAACAAGAGGAGAAAGAAGACCCACGGACTTGATCAAGTACGAAATCAAACTACTTGATTCTCGTCCAATGAAACAACGATATCGACCTAGGAACCAGGTCATGCAGGCAATCATTGACAAGGAGATCGATGACATGTTGCAGCAAGGAGTGGTCCAGCCGTCTGAAAGTCCTTGAAGCACACTGGTAGTCCTCGTACGTAAGAAGGATGGCTCGTATCGCATGGACTATAGAAAGCTGAATACAGTAACCGAGAAGGATGCCTACTCCCTTCCACAGATCAATGCGACATTAAACAAGCTTCACGGTGCGAGGTACTTGTCAACGATTGATCTAAAGAACGGTTACTGGCATGTTCCCTTAACCGAAAACAATAAGCCTTTTACAGCATTCACGATGCCGGGAAGAGGACTGATACAGTTCAAAGTGATACCCTTTGGATTACATTCAGCTCCAGCCGTGTTCCAGCGACTAGTCGACCGGATCGTAACTCCAGAGATAGAACCACACGTGTTCTGCTACCTGGACGATATTGTCATCGTCACCAGGGACTTCAAACAACACGTGTGCCTCATCAATGAAATCCTCTGTCGGCTACAAAGGGCAAAATTACAACCAAACTGGCAGAAATGTCAATTCGGTAGGAAACAGCTGACATATTTGAGTCACCAGGTCACCGTAAGAGGAATAAGTACGGACCTTGAGTTACAGCAATCTTTGCCCTAGAGCCACCGATGAACGTCGCCACGACAACAGCCCCACTTAACGACTTAATGCATAATCGCACCAAGTAGCAATGGAGGGAACGGCAGCAACAAGCATTTGAAGAACTAAAGAAACGCCTGAGCGAAGCCCCAGTGCTTGTATGCCCGGACTTTATGGTACCCTTCGTGCTGCAGATAGATGCCAGCAACGAGGGCCTGGGCACAGTGTTATCACAGATTCAGGAAGGTGCGGAGAGGATAATCACTTACGCGAGTCGCACACCTGAATAAGACCGAAAGGAATTACATGACCACCGAGAAAGAATGTCTAGCAATAAAGTGGTACATCTGGAAGATGCGAAGATACCTAGAAGGGAATCACTTTACCGTCGATATCGAGCACCAGGCTTTCCTATGGTTAGAGAGAATCGAAAACCCGTCCGGACGTCTAGCCCATTGGGCCATTGAATTAGACCAATGGGACTACACAGTAACCTATTGGAAAGGATCGGAGAATATCCTAGTTGATGCACTCTCCAGAGGAATTGGAGTAGTAGCTAGCGTAGAAGTTACCTGTCCATGGTACACATAATTGTACGAAACCATCGAGGGTGATCCCCAAAGGCATCTGTAATACTGCATTGAAAAGCAACGGCTTTTCCACCGCGAACTCGAGAAAGGAACCGGAAAGAATCAACAAGAGGAAGCAGCATGGCGAATGTGTGTTCCGACCGATAAGAGGGCCATGGTATTCAGAGAAAATCACGACCTTCCAACTGCTGGACATCTCGGTATTGGAAAAACCATAAGAAGGTTAGTGGATAAGTACTACTGGTCTCAGATGTTTAAGGACGCCAGCAGCTACGTTCGAGGATGTCAACAATTCCAGGAAGGCAAGGCATCGCAGCAGCCTTCGGCAGGAAAAATGTTGCATACAGTGGTAATGCACCATGGGAAATGGTCTTTATGGATCTAGTAGGCCCTCAGCCAAAAATCAAAATGTGTAGCTTTTAGTAATCCAGAACTAATTCACAAAATGGATAGAAATATCAGCCCTCCGTAAGGCCACCGGCGCAGCCATAACTTCGAAATTCCGAGAGCTTGTTCCGAAGAAAGAGAAATTCCAAGAGCTGAACGATCACAAAGTCTGGAATAGGTATCTGTCGGAATTGGCTTTTGTCTACAATACCACGAAGTCCGACACCATAGGTTTCACTCCAGCTTATTTAAACTACGGACGAGAACTCCAGTCACCAGGAATGTTTCACCAGCTAGCTCACACCAGATTAACATTAACCGTGGAAAATCGCCTAGCTAACCTGAAGGCAGCACTGGACACAACTACTATTAACCTCACTCGGAGCTTCCAAACACAAAAGAGGCACTACGATCTTCGAAGAGATTGGCATCCGGCGATAAGAGACGAGGTGATGGTGAAGATACACGTGCTCTCTGACAAAAGTAAAGCCATTAATCAGAAACTAGCGCCAAAATTCGAAGGGCCGTACACGGAAGGCAGAAAAATCTTTCCCGTAATCTACTCTGTGACACAGGGAGGGGGAAATGAAAAACAAGTCCATCTACAGGACATAAAGGCGTATCATCAGCAACCGATAATAACCACGATAGCAACGATTCCGAGCCCAGTCCAAAGGAAACTGCGGAAAAGAGAAAACGAGGAAGCTACTCGGGATCAGGATCACCTGCTGTTCGACGCCCTGTATCTGCAAAAATTACAGAGATATTTCCCTGTCCAGCTATACGGCGTGCAGGTCTCGGGATTGATCGACACAGGAGCCTGGATTTCCAGCATCAACGGAGAGTTGTCACGCGTATGCCTCCGAGGGGAAGCAATCCGCTCATATGGAGCGGCGTACCTTCGGCTTCGATACAATACCCCGGAACGCACGCCTACCACGGGAAGCCCATATACGAGAACACGACGTGACGCAACAGGTTGTGGTAGTGGAGGAGCAGCAGCATCCGATGACACTAGGGATGGACATTTTGTCCGGGATCGGCTTCCGGCTCTTCACGGCAAATAGCAGCCCTGAAGTGCAGGAACGGCGGCGGATGAGCGCCAGATGATGGCAGCGTCGTCGGCAAATCGCCCGTTGGCGAGAGCTGGATGAAGGTATCGGAGATAGCGACTAAAAGAAGAAAAAATATCTAAGTGATCGAAAAAAATAATATATAGTATAAGTGTAATATAACGTGCAAGAGCAAGAACGAATTTACAATTAAGACAATGTAATAAGCGAGCGAATACAAAAACATCATATTTTAGGAACATAAACAAGATCGAGCAGCGCAACAACAACCCGATCGTGACACCAGTTGTCGATGCGCGAAAAGCAGCTGTTTAACGCGAAAATCACCGTTAGAACGCGAGAAAATCACAGGTCCAAGACGCGAAAACTACCGGATTCACACTGAAGAACCAGTTGATGAATCAGCCCCAAGCAATCAAGTTCTTTAAAGAAAATGACAGATGACGAGGTGGACCACCTGTCGGAGTTCGAAGCATAACTGGAGTGAAAGGAATTCTTTATCTTCGACGTACTAAGAACAGAAGAAAGATAGAACACTAGTGCAGCTTAAAAAAGACTCATTCCTTTTCTTCCCTATCTACTGGAGAAGGCACTACTCAGCTACAGGAGAAGGTCGCTCGCCTTTGCCGCAGCCGAGAGGCTGAAGAAATCAGAAAGAAGGCACGAGAAGAAGTATATAATAAAAACAGACTTGCCTTTTGTGGTTGGATACTGCGATGGACGACCGCCTCAACACCACCTCCGAGGAATGCAGCCAAGGCGGGGAAGCCGCACCGACCCATCCACTCAAGACACAGAGAACACGCATGGTGTCCGTCGATACGTAGACGGGAGAAACGGCATCCACAGCAGCAACAATGTCACTCCAACTACGGATTCCGCCAGAGACAATCAGATATACGTGGTTCACACCGGAAAGGAAAACAACGTCTGCGCTTCGACCCAATCATTAGTGAAGTGCTTCGTATGGGGAAATATCAGTACACACCAGGTAAACAGCAAACTCGCGTTGGAGGTTAGGCTGGTACGTGGTGAAAACGGAAACACATATTAGAAAAATTGTAAATAAGTTTTGTCGATACTTATCAGAACAAATACGGCGCTCCACCATTTTCACGCGCGTTTCGCGGGGGGGGGGGTGCGACAAAAAGTCCCCTTTTCGTGCAGAAAACACTTTTTCTTAAACACATGTGCGTCCGAAACCGCGGTACGCAAACGATATATCCAGCACCATATTGAAAGTAAGACACGAGGGTGCGAAGCGCGACACGAAGTCTTGTGTGAATGCGTGACCGAGTGCATGAGAGGGGTGCGCAGCCACGCGCCTAGGCGAAGGCGAACGCTCGCCTTACCGTAGCCCCCTCACCAACGAATCCACGCCGCCTAATGGAAGGAGGAGAAATCAATCTCCCCCGCTTGGCGGCAAGGGAAAAAGCGAAGGAGGGATAGCCTTCTTCTCTTTACAAAAGATAGAGACAGACGAATAACTAGAAGCGAAGAAACGAAGGAGCGAATAAGTGGGAAAGTGAAAAAGCAAAAAGTGGGAAAGAAAAAGAGAAAGCCTGAGTGTTACAGCAGAAACACTAGTAGCCCAGCAGCGCCAAAGTTGGGGAAATATCAAAGTACAGCACAGGTAATCTAGATAATGGCCTACGATCCGAGAGAACGCGAATCGCGTTATCTCCTCGGATTATCCTCACGTTCCTTATCCAGAGGAGTAGCAAAAACACCAGCCTAAGAAGAGTGGAATAACGCGAAACGAAAGTAACTAATAATTCAGGCCGAGATTGTAAAAATGTACCGAGAATTAAAACCGTAACCCTAGAAATAACGAAACCGCATTGTATAAACAAAATCGAACAATTCGAGGACGTGGTGCACTATCCGCGTGAATATACAAAATAAACCGCGAACGTTAGAATGCCAATCCGTATTAAATGTAATTTATTTTTTTTGTAGCGGTGCGACGCCGAGCGTAAGCAATGAATAAAGGACCAATCATTTATTATTATAAACGCAGCGTTGTTAATTATCGACCTTCTTTTTTCCAATAAGCACTCCTCTTCCGCCACAAACAAACGCTTGCCGACAAACTAATTCGGCAAAAATAGGGGCGAAAAAAAGGGTAAGTAGGTGCCGCAGGGAGTCCTACCAGGCCTCCAGCTCACTCGTCAACAGGAGCTGCAGGACGACTCACCGAAGGAAGCGGTAGCAAAATCGTCACACAGTTTTTCTTCATTCATTACTTCAATAAGCACTAATTATGTAAATTTTATCTTAAAATGTACATCAATTTTAGTATTTACAATATTTGATATACACGATATCTATATTAATATGTATATTGTACTATTAATATTAATAAATAATTTTTAGTATTTTCAAAACATATAATATATTATTCATAGTTTATTTATATATTTTTTTTATCCATGACATTTCTCTTAGGTTACATACAAGTTCTTATATAAGACAACAATACTTAATCAGCCGCAGCTTTAAAATTTAATCTTTATTTAAGTACGTTTTCACGTTTTATATTCTTTTACTCAATAAAGTTTTAGTTAACTTTAGGACACAGTTAATATATACCAGTACTGACATTTACAATATTCTCTTAATACATTTATTATTCATATTTACAACTTTTTAATTATTATAGAGATAGAATTACATTATAAATAAAATGAAGATCCTTATTTGTTTTCAATACAAAATTGTTAACTTAGAAGTTAAAAAATAAAGCAATTTCCTTTATTTACGTAGTAAAGTATCTTGAAAAGTAAAAATTATCTTATTATATCTTAATAAAATGTAGATAATTCTTTAAGTATAGAATATATTAATTTTGAGATTTTTTAATCTGATTTAATTATTTTTTAAAAATAATTTGATTAAAACTACTTACCTAAGCGTCTTATCTAATTTATAAATTTCTATAAATTGGGTTAGTAAATAGAAATTTAATAAATTAAAATTAAAAAATCATGACATTGACTTCTTAGATTGATAAGATTTTGAACTTCCAAGATCAATTAATAATAATCACAATGATTAAAGAATGTAGTTCCTAGTTCAGAGAATAAATTTTTAATCTAAATATTTTAGCTTAGATAATTAAAGTAATTATTATAATTAATATTGTTTATTAAAAAGGTATAATAATAACAATAAATTTAAAAACATTTTGCAGATTGCTGGAATCCGAGTAATTATTGACATGGATGGTCTCTCATTATCACATGTTACATATTTCACTCCAAGTTTCGCCGCGGCTGTTGTCGATTTTGTTCAAAGATGTTTACCTTGTCGTCTGAAAGGAATTCACGTTATCAATCAACCTTTTATTTTTAATATGGTTTTTGCATTTTTTAAACCATTTTTGCAGGTATAATTGTAAATAAGATTCTTTTTAAATTAATAGATGCATTTTTATATAATATGTGAATAATTTGTTACTTATTTATGAGAATATAAAAACAGTTTTTAATATTTTTAGCATTAAAAAAACTATTAAAAAATGTTAGAAATAACTTAGTATTTAAACTGAATTCTGATAAATTGATTCTCAAACTTTTACAGATATAATAATAATTTTTTTATGTTTTCAATATAATATTTCATTGATATTTTATAAAATATTTTATTATTCATTTTATTATATTATGTTATTAAAAATAGAGTTATAATGCATGTTACCTACGAACGAATAATAATAAAGGAAGACAAATATAGTAAGGCTAGACAATATAAAAATAGTTACTTAACTACATATAGCATTATATTTGAAAACAAATTAGTTTTTAATTTTATAACATTAATTTAATTATATAAATAAATTATAAAAAATTATACCAGTAAAAATTTATGGAAAAATTAAAAAATTCTGAACTAAACTTTTATTAATTAAAGTAAACGTAATGTAATTATATTCTATAAAATATTGTCGTTTCATTTTTCAAGTATTACATCTGATGAAAATAATATTAAATTTCAAAAATTTAATCAGATTAAAATAATTCATTTAATAAAGGATTTAGTTGCTAAATATTTAGATTTTTTTATAAATATGTAGATACAATTAATTAAGTATTAATAAATATCTGTAATGAAATTAAGTAAAGAATAAATATTTTATGTTATGCGCAATTGTTAATAAGTTCGAATTAAATAATATGATAATATTGTAAAACATATATACTAACGTAGTTACATATAAAATTTTTTTATAAAATTAAATTTAGTTTTGTAAACAATTTTTTATAAAAATATTTCTCAATATTTAATGTACCTTTAATAACATAATGGATATATAATAAGTATAAATTTAAAAATTATGAATAATAGACTATGGAAATGATTAAAAAAATGAACTAATATATTTCATTAAACATACTATTGTTATTTATGCTTTTTAACAGGAAAAGTTACGTAAAAGGATACATTTTCATGGTACAGATAGAAATTCATTACTAAATTTCTTGGATCCTAAAATTCTACCTCAAAAATACGGAGGTGAATTAGTTTTCCCCGAAGAACCGATTGGCAAACCAATTGTAAAGTATTTAAGAGTTTTCGACGATGATTTCATTGGTAACTTGAGTTAATTTTTTCATTATACGTGACCAAAAATTTATGAAAAATATTTTCTTCCAAAGTAATTGTAGAGTTTCTTAAATTTCCCAATTCATTCTAAAATTATTTTTATATATGCTTTTGGTTACGTTCTAAAAATTGAAGTGAATAAATTTGAAATTTTTTTAAAAGAAATATATAAAATTGTAAAAATATAGCATATCTTTTTTCAGTTATAATTAAGTACATAATTATTTAAACACAATATTAAAAATATCTTTTATATATGATGTTTTTATGATCTTATACTTTTACTGTAATACTTTCTTATTTACCAAGTTCGATTCCTATTTATCAGATTAGATATTTTGGAACTATAGAATAATGTTATTTTTTAAATTACATAATTTTATACATTATATATATTTATTTATTTTTTATGCTAGTAACATATTTTTATTAATATCATACCTCATTTTTATATAATTAAGAAAATTTTCATGTGAATATGAAAATGAAATATCTAAATATCTAAATATCTAATAAAAGTCTAAATTTTTCTTTCACAACTATTAAAAGAAATATTACAGTATTAAGATAAATAATCAATTAATTTATTAAAGTTTAACCAGCAATTTATTTTTTAGCATCCAGTAAATATGGCTACATTTCAAGTGCGTAAAGAAAAGTTCATCAATTTTTGAACAATCTAGAAAGAATCTATATTTAGTAGTTTTATATTGTGTTTAAATGTTTAATATGTTTTATATGAAGAACTAAGTCTGTTAACAGATAATGAATTTTTGTCATAAAAAATAATAGCATTATTCTTTCTACTTTCATAAATACTAAGCTTTTAGGTGTTAATAAATTCTTAACAAATTCCGATTTATTAGTTTAATAAAAATATAAAATATTGTTTTAGATATTTGAATTTCGACAAAGTATCGAATGTTATTTAGATGCAATTCATTATAACTGATATTATGGAACAGTTATAAAATTAAAAAAATGTTAGTAAATACATATCTTAGGTAATAAATAAATTATATTATGTAAAATATGTTTAAGTAAAGCGTAAGAGAAATTTCCGTATTTATGAAATCTCATATATGTCGTAATTTAAATTTCTATACAGCTACATTAGAATACAAAAAAATATTGTGTTTCAATATGCAGTATTCGATATAAACAAAATATATTTATTATAATTATTATAAAGTTTATTATAATTTGTATAATAAATGTGACTTAAAGAAGTGAATAAGATTTTTAATTATAGAATCCGATATTTTTAATACTAATATAATAGTTTTTCGAACATATATTATTTGTTTGAAGATTATTTTATTATTTTATTATAACTTTTCTCGAAAAATGTAAGTTTTATTGATGTAGTTTAATTAAATATTGTACAACTTTAAATTATAAATGTATAAAAATTTTTAATACAAGTTAAATATTGGAGCCAAGTAGCAAATTAAAATAATTGAAGTAATTCTGTAACGTACAAATCTCTGCTAATATTTATGCGTCCTATTTCTTTACCTACAAATTTTATAGAATGTACCAACGTTTAAGAATATAAAGTTTTAAAATATTATTGTGATATTAAATTACATTTAAAATTATAAATATCTATCAATTACATGAATTTAAAAGCCCTTAGAAATATCTATTTCAATATTTTTACGTTGTACGACCAGAACTGTAATAAACATAAAAAATATATACATAATTTTAAATATCTCTCAATAAGCAAAATTATTATGATTTTAAAAGAAAAATTGATTAATATATAATAATAATATTAATAATATAATCTAATTATAAATGAGTTATTGGTAAATTATTTTGAAGCAATTATGAAATTATATTAAATATATTGAAATTACAATTTTAAAAATTTTCAGTGTCATAATAAATATATAAGATTGCATTTAAAATGCATTCAAATGCTTTGCGTACAATAGGCTGAAGAACTTCAAATGTATGCAATGACTATATTTAATTATAACTTAATAAATAAAATATGTTGTAATTGTAAAAATAGTAATTTTTTAACTATAATGAAAATAAAATAACAACACAACAGTACAACAACAATACAATTACAACTAACCTTTAATAAATTTACTTAATGTAGGTAGTTTGCAACTCCTTATATATTTATATTTGTTAAATAATGTATAAAATATATAATCTCAAACTTCAATATTGAGAAGTAATATAGGTAATTTATAACTTAATAAATTAAAAAAATGTACGTTTGTAAATTTTATAATGCATTAATCAAATTTTTACTTTATGTGTATATATTATATATGTATATTACATATATTACATGTGTATATATTATTGAATGTGTATATATGTTTTCGTACATTGAGGTACGTCTAAACATATCTTAGAAAAAGTGTTTTTTACTTAAGAAATATATATATGTACATATATCAGTTATAATTTAGAAAACTAAAATTAGTTTTAATTATTAATAAAATTTAGTTATTAAAAGGATCTATGTTAAAAAAATATTCAACTACGTTGTAAAAAATAAGTAAGTACCCTCATTTATAATTCGAATTCTACATTTTAATATATTCTTATAATTGTCAAACATTTTTCTTTGGTTGCTAATCTTTAGTTAGGAAGATATTTAAATCTTGTAGAAGTCATAAAATCTTTATAAATTCGTAGTTTTTTCTAATGAGATTTTGTTAACAATTGATTTACAGTATTAATGTAATTATAACTCAACCTAAACCTTTTAATTTATAATATATTTTATTCTTAAAACTTGACCTTACGGCGTAATACTAGATTTATTATACTTTACTAAAGCTTTTGTGAAAATATTATTTATTCCATGTACTTCTTTTATAAAAATATATTATTAAGTTTGAAAAAGTATAATTTTATTCAGTAACAATTGAATCTATGAAAATAGAATATAATGATGAATAAATGTTGAATAATGATAATGGTCACTTTTAAAGATATAATTATTTGAATATTCACAAATATATTTATTTATCAAATAATTAATTTTTATACAATAATATTATATCTCATATAGTGTACTGGATATACACTATTATAAAATAAGTATTTATTATTATATTTTATGTTATAAGACATCTATTGTTAAATTTTATATAGAAATATAGTAAAAGCATATTTGGATTATGTATAATATTAAATTTTTTGCTAATTTAAATTTAATAATATTAGTGAAATTTTAATGATTTTATGAAAATACGGGAATTGCGTCACTTAGCGTTTAAAGGCTAGCTTAGGCTTGCCACTATGGGGCCTGAACTTCTATGATGTTGCTAGCGATATCTAAAAGATGCTCTGGTGCGGCAATGAAACGTCACACCCCGATACACTGTCGATGTTTGCTCTCTCGCTCTTTCTATATATCAAGGAAGGCTTTTCCTGCCTCTTTTTTCTCTCGCCGCCTAGCGGGCGCTAGACATAGCCTTGGTGCCTAGCTACGCTTCACTTTTTATCTGGAGTTGCGCTGTATCTGCCGATGAGGAGTATGGCACCAGTAGGAGTCTTTTACCGTTCCTCTCAAACTATGTGTACCTCGTGGCTCTGTGCAGAACCGGTACTTTGGTTCGTGGCTGTTGTAGTTGCGGAGGTTCCCTGGTCTAGTTGGTCACTAACATCAGCTGCGTCCTTGAAGTCTGGTAGGAGACGTCGCGGAATCTTTGTCTCCGGCAAGAGTTCAGCTGTGGTTTTTCCTTGATTAATGGTGGACATTTTCGAAGTTGACGTTGAAATGACGGGTTGTCAAGGGATCAGCGACGTAAGGTGAGTCGATTTTCATAAACTATCTCCTCCCTTGCTGCCTTTCGAACGTCTTCAGCTTGTTTGCTGCGGCAGATCCTGGCGACGTCCTCTCGCATCAACAGATATTTCACCGATGTGCCCGCCTTGGTGGACACGGTGAGGCATGGACGGCTGTCTCGCCTCTTGTCAATAGAGGCAAGGTGAGTCTCCGAGTATTCTTCTTCCAGTTCTTGCAATTCTTTTTCCTTCTCCGGTTTTTCTTTACTTTCCACCTCCTCTTTTAGTTTATCAAACATCAAGAAACCATCCCTTTTCATCTCCGCTTCTAACTGCGCCAAGCATTCTCCTCTTTTCGACATCTTGTCCAGCAAAATTTGTACCGACACTCGATTGTCTATCTTGGTAACTGATTCTTTTCCACGAGTTTGTCCTTTAGTTTCGAGAGCAGATTGTTTCTCCTGTCATTATTTTCGTTGTTTGCATTTGTTGGCTTTATTGTGGTGGGATATCAGAAGTTGTGTTTACTATTTCAAAAGTCCATCACTGTTGCTAATCCAGCTTTATTGTTGTTAACTTATCATCATCTATCTTATGTACTAATGTTACATATCCATTTCTTTGCCTTATATTTTAAGTTTTAATTTTTTATATTTATTTTAACTATCAACTTATATTTTAACTTCTTACTTCTAATTTCGCTGTTAACTTATGTTTTAGTTTCATAGATCTAGTTTTGTTACATATATTCTACATTTTTTTCCACTTAGTTTCGCTATTAACCTATATTTTAATTTATTACATCTGATTTCGCTACTAACTTATGTTTAATTTCTTATATTTAGTTTTTACATTTTGATTGCTTATATCTGGTTTTGCTATTAACCTATATTTTACATCTTTCGTTACTAATATATGTATATAAGAAATCCCCCCTCTTTTGACTGTTACTAACTTCATTTTATTTCTAGCTGCTGTCTCCGATGTCTTCGTCCTGCTGGTTCAATAAGCAATTTGCTGTCGATGATGTCTGCTTCTGGATTTCACACATTTTTGCTCCTGTGCTCCCGGATTGCCATCTTCTTTGAGAAGCCTGAACCCAATGCTAGTAGGATTGGGGGTCGGAACCTCTATGATATCTCTAGTGATATCTAGAGGTTGCGCCATTGCGATGGTAAAATGCCACACTCTGATACACTGTCGATGCTTGTTCTCTCGCTCTTTTTGTAAAGCGAGGAAGGCTTTTCCTCTTTTGCTTTTATTTCGCCGCCTAGCGGAGAAAATTGTTTTCTCTTCTTACAAGCGTAGGCTGGCGCGAGTTCGTAGGTAAAAAGAGGGTGGTAAGGTGGACGCTTAGCCTTAGTGCCTGCTACGCTCCCCTCCCCGACTTCCATGCCCTCACTCACTAACTCACTCCACGCTGCGCGCCCTAAGGCGGCGTCATCTATGATGTTTCTTGTCTGTATCGTGTCGTGATTTTACAAATATTTTCTTTCTCGTTTAGCGCGAAAGAAATTTTCGTCGCATAATTATTTAAAAGAAAATTAATTTTAAGTTGGCACGGTGTAATACATTATACTAGGTAATAGCTGAGAGGATTCTCTGCTTGATAATATTATATCGCTATCAACAAATACAGTAATTTGCTCAAATCAGTTTTTTTCTAATCTATCAAACCGTCTTTTGGAAGGTAAGATGAGTTAGTGACTTCAATTTCAAACAATTTTTCTGATAAATTAATTTCGTCTTGCTCTTTCTAAGCAACCAGAGAAAGACTTTAAAATTATGCCCTAAAAGGACAAGAAAAAGCTTGCTTTAATTTATTTAAGATTTATTTCAAAATATTAATAATAGATTTAATGATGTAGGAATATTCATTTGTAATTTTTTTATTCGCAGTCATTTACCACTATATTCTTAATAACCATCTATATTAACCACTCTAGATTTATATATACTATAGGATACATTTTACGAGTAAAGGAACGATGTAATTATAAAACAACGGATAAAAATATAAATTATTTTTAATAAAAACATTCTACGAATTCTCTCTTTCTCTCTTTATCGTTTGCTTTGTTTACGATCCCACAATATTATAAAATTTATAACGTTTCTTTTATTGAAAAGCAAAATTACTGTAATACGATTTTGGAGACTTATTATGCTTTAGCATGATAGAAATTTGCAATAGTGTACTGTGAACAATATTTTAAAAACAAAATTCTGATTTCAAATGAGGTCAAATACGACTGATTTTATATTCGGGTTATAAAGACTCGAGATTAAATTCATAAGTAAATTTAAAAAATGTAAGCAATTAAATCGCAAACATATCACTTAGATAGAATAATATTTTTGTGTTTTGTTTTGAGAAAGAAATTTATAAGAAAATAAGTCGAAACGACTATTTGTAGGAATGAATAAATTATTGAAACATACGCGATATACCGCTAGCAATTATATTTTAAGTGTCGGACAGGCTGCATGGCACCTTTCGTGAAAACATTTTTCCATACATATATATAAATAGGCGCACGCGTCTTATACATATGTATATATATGAGTATGCGTATATGTGAAAACGTGTAGGCGTCACATGTACAGAGTGTGCGAATATATGTAAATATATGAGCGCCTAACACATGTCACGTGCGAGTTAAGTGAGTATGTGATCAAATTACGCACACCAGGTACACGTATTTGTAAGTGTGTGACCGTGTCGCACAAACCGAGTATACAAATGTGCCCGCATACAATTAGTATGTGGACGAGAGAATATACAGAAAAGTGAGTGTAAGAGTGTAAAAGAGATCGCGCACACCGCATAAGCCGGTACGAGTAAGAGTGAGACCGCGCTTTCTTTATATATCGATGCAAGTGCGAGAGAAACCTCGTCAGCTGAATGCGTCGATTCGAGTATGAGAGACCGCTCGTGTACTATCCCAATTCGTGCTGTTACACATATGAGATGTACGGTCCGTGCAAATGCTCTCTTCACGCAAGTATATACATTACCTCCATCCGACTTACGCAATCTGCGCGACAATACACGAGATCCATCTCAAACACAACAAGTACTGTCATGAGAAAACACAAATATACGCAACCCCTGCTCTCAAAGCTTAAAGGCCGTACGAACCTTGACTTGAAATCGTTTCGCTCCTGACCGATCTTGAAAAATAACTTATCTTCCCCTGCTTTGGGCAGTTTTCATTAAACCCATATTTTTCCTGTGGTGACGGTTTCCACCGCACCAATTCCCTATATTTGGCGATAGTTTTCACTATATCGAGTTCGCTCTCTGCCGTACCAGCTCCGCTTCTAGCCAAAAGGTTGCGCGTCTTACTGGGTTCACCGTTGTCAACGTCGCTGCTCTAGGAAACAGCCGACTAGGAAATTTTCCGTACTACTGAATGTAAACCACTGAACGTAAACATACAGCGCAGAGCTTATCGGGATATGATTATTTCTGTTAAACCGAGCCACTGTACAGATTCTAAGTGCACGAGCGTAGAGATTGCGTCAAAATACGATTTCCCCCGTAAACTTGCGTGTGTGGGTTAAACATGTGTGTATCATGTTCTAGTTTAAAGTTTTATATCATGTACGATTTAGATTTAGCTTACGTATCGTGTTCTATATTAAGTTTATATATTAACTTTAGGTAAAGATTACGTAATTGTTTGTCGCACTTGATGGCTCCGTTTTGTTAAGTGTACATTTTAAATTAAATCTTTCCTGTTTAATTATTCTTAAGACAGGTGATCCAGAATCCATGCCGGTTATGCTTCTTTTGTAAACGACTGCAGAAACGAAGAAATAAAGAGAGAACTATATTAGACTACAGAAATTTGTTAGGTTTATTAAAAATCACTTATAATTTCTTCCCAGAATTCGAACATCACCTAAATCGAGCCATCACGTATGAAATTGCGGTTAAATTGACGAAAAAAATGATCAAACTATTTCAATACTAAGAATATATAAGATAAGAAATATATGAATATGATCACTTTTTATAATATGTATTTAAATTATATATAATTATATAAGATACAAAAAAATATATAATTCTAAAAATGGTTTGGAATTAACGTATTTTTAATTAAAAATTAATTATTAATATTTTTTAATTTATTAGAAATCCGTAAAATATGTACTGACCTTATAAATGTATATAATATAAGAATATATATGATTGATTTTATAATAAAGTAATATAGTATAGTAAAGTAATAATATTAATACATTATTATGATATGGAATTCTACTAAAATTTCGACTTTAAAGAATTTATTAAATTCCGGCTCATTTTATATATTATACAGTTTAAAACGGGTTTTGAAGCAAATTTATTATGAAGTATTGAGAAAAATTGAGAAAATTCTTTAGTGTTTGTTCAATTTAGATGTACATGAAGTTTTTAGTCATTTTTTAAAAGTGTAAAATGAAAAAACGTATAAAAACAAATGTTATCATCTATAATGTCGAGTTGTGGTGTTATAAACTATAACAAAATTTGCATATCTGTTCCAATTTGTGATAAAGAGCGTTCAAGATCATTAATTCGTATCTTTGAACATGTCTCACTAGTGAAGAATTGCGTTATATTTATACTATGATTATTATAAATATACTTTTAAAGAAATTTTATTTTATTGATACAAATGAATTTGAATATTTAAATAATATAAATATACTCTGTTCTTTATTTTTTGTAGTGTAGATTGAGTATTTATATCAGCATTAACATTATAATTTTACAATGGTGAGGAATTAAATATTAAAATAATTAATATAAATCTATGAAAGGTTTTATTTAGATAAAAAAAAGATATTTAACATTGTATTTCTTACGAAAAAAAGTTAACAGTATTATTTTTTATTTTTCAAAATATATATTTTCATATTATATAAAGTTAATAAAATAAAAATAATATATATAATTTATATAATATTCTTATACTTGTTTAACAATATTAACTTTTCATTTTCTTATCACATTATTAATAATAATTAGGAATACAATGATTCAAAATAATTTTATAGAAATAAATATAACTAGATTTATTATATGTAAATAAGAAATTAATTACACCTAACCATTTAATCAATATAAAAACTGTGCAAAAAATAATTTAAAGTATAAACATCAGGTGCTTTTTGATCTAAAATATGCTTTGGAAATGTTAAAATTTACTGTTTTGTCAGAACTTTGTAATTTCTATGTTATTGTAAATTTAAATTTGAATGTATTATAAATAAAGAAATTATAATTGACAAATAAATTAAAAATCTACTTTTAGGAAAAATTCTAATCTAGATTGATCAAATTATTTAAAATTTTTAAATCGAGATTATGATGTATAAATGTATTATATATACGATAATGCAATATATACAGTATATATTTTTCAAGAATAATCGTCAGATTTTTTATTATAGTTTTTAAGTATTTATTTTTTATTAACTCAATAGTGAACATAATTATTTTATATTAAAAATTTTGTATACGTATATACATATATATATATCACATTCTGCATTTATTTAATTTAAAGATCAGCACTGCTTTTAACAGTATTAATTTCAAACAATATTCGTTTGAAAACACGTATATATATAAAGGAACATCTTGATTGTAGTCGAAGTCTCATTGTTTTCTATCTTATTCATACGTTACTACACTGCTACTTGTTCAAGGTAACATGACAAGTTCTCAAGAGCACTTCATTTGAATCGCTGGCAGCATACTCGATGAAACAAAAAGTGGGAAATACGTAATAAGTGATTATAACCTACCTTTACGTTGAATCATTTTCTTGTATCTTGTGCAGTCTTTTATGTGACACTTATGAATTTTGGAGGTTGTTTTTCAATTCACGCGCGAACAACGATTTGATACTTTCATCAACTATTTAATCTGCGGCTAAGGTACTTCATTTGCAAGAAATATTTTTGATGGAAATATTATTTGAAATTTCATTTATAAGTTCAATATTAGAGCATTTGCATATTGCCCTCACTTTATTATTGATAAGATTAGCGAGGTCATGAGAGTGCTTTTAAAATAACGCGTTATTATTTCTTCTGCACAGAAATACTTAGTATAGAAATACATAGATCACCTTTTATAGTTTAAAATAAATAATATGTATAGTTTAAAAAAAATTTTAAATTGAATATAATCAAGAATTAGTGTAATAATAATAATAATTACAAAAACAATAGTAACAATAAATAGTGATAAATTGTTGAAAAATTTAGAATATTTTATATCAACATTTATAAAATAAGTGTGAAATCAGATAGAAGAGAATTTATATTTATTGTATTTTATATATAAATATAAATAAATAATATTTATTTAATCATCAAATTTTTTATAAATAGTTTTCAATAAATGATTTGATTACCTGTATGAACAAAAAAAGAAAAAAAAATATTTATGAATGAAGCACACTTATAATTTAAATGATTACATAAATTATATTAATTTTATTTTATTAGCTTTGTAGACATTAATTTTTATTAAAATTCTAAAACAGAATATAAATAGTTAATTTTGTCAGTTTTGTAGTTATGAATGAATTACAAAATGTTAACTATTTTCATATATTGGCATGAGAAATACAAATATAATACCTCTAATGAAATGAGAATTTGTCTCCTATTTATTTAAATTGAATTACATATAAAATATATGTTAAAACTTTGAATACTAAGTTTGCAAACATTGAACAGAATAACTTTAGGAGAATTTGTTAAATATTTCTGTCGTTTATTGTCAAATGAATATATTGATTGGAAAAAAATTTATGAAGATTATTATTTAATGTTATTAAATTTATTACACGAATTGTTCGTATTAGTTGCATTAAGATATTTGTATAACCGTATAGTGTGTGTGTATTTATTATCAGCAAATATTAATATAACTCTAAATTTTTAATCATAATTAAAACGCAACTATACACATCACACATCTTTATTATAATATGAATTTATTCAAGTTAATTTTCGGATTTCAATATATAAGTATCTTTATATTTATTAAGTATTATTCTAGATTCGAGCAAATGAATATGTTTATACTTATACAACGAAAGTGTAAGTATTACTAGAATTTAATTTGTTAATTTAGTTCTTTTGGATTTCATTTAATTCTAATTTAATATATAATAATATTAATAATAATTCGTTTACTATATAAGTTATGATTTTATTTCATAACATAAAATATTAATATAATAAATGTAATACATATAAGTAAGTAGTAAATGTAATCATAATCAATTTAAAAATTTTTTTATATTACTACATCACTTTAATATATAACTATCTTACTATGTAGAATCAGAAAGCGATACAATACTTACTGCAATACATTATTTTTTACTAACAGTTAATACCATAGATTGTATTCTTATTACCTCTAGTTATCATAATTACCATTGATATAATTTTACAGAACTAAAAACCGGTAAATAAAATTTAAAATGTCGGAATCTGTAATGGAAAAATTAGCACAAAAGATAAAAGAGTCACCTGCGGTGTCTATTGATGGCACTGAACTTTTATTAGAACTTGATGACCTTGACACCTACCATATCGAAAAAGCTGAGCGAGAATTACGAGAATCATCCGAAATAGCTCAAGAATCATACAAAATTCTTAGTGATATGCTTGGAGGTAAGAAGTTTTGTATATTTCTTTAATAATTTTCTAATCAGTATTTTTTATTACATCCAATGTTATAATAATTTTTTTTATTATGAAGAAAAATTATTTCGTTAATTTTTACTTAGATTAAAAGTGGAAAATTACTTTATCATTTACAAGGCATCGTAATCAAATATATAACAAATAAACGTAGTTAAAAATGCAGTACAAGTACATAAGATGTTTTCTAGTATTCTACATTAAACGATAAATAGTATAAAATAAAATATTTTAAATATAATCGTATTAATTTGTAATTAACAAAATTTAAGATACACTATATTATTTTCTACTATTTTATTTTAAAATAATATAATCTTCGTATAAAAAACGTATATAATTGTAAAAATTTGATTTTTTATTATTTTAGTAATTTAATTTAGATATTTTAATAAACTGTTTTTTGTGTATATCAATATTTGGCAACATGTGTATATTAGTTCGGTCATATTAATCAACGAAGTTTTGTTTATCATACTACACGTGAGTTTGCATATTTTCAATCTGGTTGATTACTCATTAGAATGTAATATTTCTTCTTATTACTTTTTACTAAGCTATATATCGATCTTCTATAATTTAATATAAAATTAATAGATGAGGTTTAATTTCTGATTTATTAAAATTTATTTAAAAGGTAAAGAAAAAATGCAGAAAAATTTTATTTAATTTCAATTTTTTTATTTACAAACAATAATTATTTTAGTATTATTTATACTCTATAATATATAAGCCTTAAAAATATGCTTTTATTACTTTTTCAATAATACTAAAATCCCGAAACTTGAAAGTATTTCTAAAGCATTTGTTAGTGAATTTCTAAGTTAAAATTTATTATAAATAATTCTTCTCTTATATTAATAGGAATTTTTAATATAATTAAAATCTTGGATCAACAAGAATCTTTCTTTTTTTATTCAACCTTTCTTATATAATTAAAATAAATATAACAATTATAAGATAATTTTCTTCTAATAAGTAAGTCATTGACGAATTTATAAGTAACACTATGATTTATCTTATTTAAATAAGTAAGTCTTTTATAATTTTGAGATTTTCTTTAGACTAAAAAAATTCTTAGTAATATGTAATTGACGTGTTAAAAAAGACACGAAACGCATTTATGTGCATATATAAATATATTGCTTACATAATTTTGTGATCTTTGACTTTATCGTTTTTACTTTCCCAGAGAAGGCTGAATTTTTATTAACAAATTCTACAATTAAAATATTATTTATTATCTATAATATTATTTTACATATTTTAGATAATCAAAGTCTTTTTAAATGTATATTATTTGACAACAGATATACTCGAACGTAGGGTCTGTGAATAACGAATTTTTTTAATTAATAAAATAAAATTTATGTATTTTTATTATTATTATTGTTTAATTTGATATAAATTATACAGTAATTGATTATATAGTGCTACACTCTTTTTGTTTGTAGGAGAGGAAGATTTGTTCATACCATTAGATGAAAAGTTTTTACAGAGATTTCTTCGACGATGTAAATGGTATCCAAAAAGTGCTTTTAAATTGGTATGTTAAGAATTAATAAAATAATTCCAAATATAATTCTTTTAAGATCGTTTAAGAAGTTAATTTCAAGGATATTATTTGAGAACAAAAATTTATAAAACGTTTATTGGTTTTATGAGTAAGTTTAGTTTTTATGTATGGTAGCAATTGTAAAAATAATATGCATGGAAACAAAGTTTTATTCTCTAAATTGTATTATAAAGAAATTTATAATGTAAATAAAAAAATTTTGTTAGGAAATACTCGTGCTATTTTCTTTCAAAATGTAACCAGTCTTGACCGTAATATTTCAGTTTTACAAATTTCAAATTTTATGTAATTTTATTTATACTTTTAAATTACACATCTGTAATTCCATTGTATAGTAATTATTTGTATTAGCAAATAATTAAATAAGAATCATTTTATTTCCTGATATATCATAATTATGTAACACATTTTTTGTAAAATATTATATGGAATATAGGATAAATATTATTAAATATCTTATTAAAGAAGAACTTTTTTTATTGTAATAACTATATAAGAAATAATATTAGTTTGACCACTGTGAGGATGGTAACTATTAACTTGAAATTTCATTTTATTTTTAATTTTATTTACATGCCTTTTATTATGAATTTAATAATCATCGTATATATTTAATATATTTATAGAAATTTAAAATGAATTCTTTTGAAAAGCAATAATACAAATATAATGAATTTAAAAACTTAATTATAGATTACTTATTATAACGAATTATTTTTAACTAGTTATTACCATTTTTAATTGTTTATTAAAATTGTCATATTGTAATTTTTATTATGGTCAGTTTATTTGATTTTATGAATATTTTAAAAATTAATATAATGCATTAATTGAATCAATAATATACCAACCATCTTTTTATTTGCAATGTAATTGTTATTTTTATAGACAAGTTTTATTAAAGTTATTATAAAGTATTTATTACATATTTTTGAACAAGATAAAACGTTTCTACGAGTACCAGAAAAATCATCCAGAATTCTTTGATAATTTATTACCGAGCAATGAAGGTGTAGTTTTTATGTCAGAGATACTGATACCTCTACCGCGACGTACTGCAGATGGTCTCAGAATCATTGTAATTCAAGCTGGAAGAAAATGGAATCCTAAGGAAATATCGCTTAATCAAATTTTTCGTGGAGTTTTACTAAATCTTATGGTGACTATTTCGGAGCCGAAGACGCAGGTAATTAAGTTTTGCTAACTATTATAAATTTTTTGGACTAAAAGTATAAATCAATGATAGAAATATGTTTTAAATTAATTAACCTGTAATTATTATTATTCTATATCAAATATTTTATTTCAAAACAATCTTTACGAAATCGAGAAATGCTGAACATGCATATTTACAGTTTGTATTATGATATTCTAATTTATTGTATAGTCCAAAATCTATACTTTTTTACATAGTTCCAAATATAAATGCTATACAGAGAAGGAGACAGACTGAATAGTCTTGTATAAAGGGAGAATAAAATACGTATAAACTAGCCGAATAATGTTGTTTCCTTTTTTTTCTTATCTAATAATGAGAAAAATGATTTTCATAAAGTATTCTTTCGAAAAATATAGTTTTGATAGATGTTTAAAAAGGTGTTTAGACTAGCATAATAATTTAAAAAAAATACACCTTGAAGCTTTATTCTTTTAGTTATAATTTAACTTCATTAAATAAAATTAGAATTATTTTTCAGTATGATTCAAAAGTATGATTTTTACCGATTAGTCAAACTAGTCTTTTCCATTCGTCTTTCAGGGCTTGGTATTATGCTAATTTTTAGATAATACTTATACTAAAATCATAGAATTTATGATTACCATAGATATACCAGAAAAATCATCCAGAATTGTTGATAATCTATTACCGAGCAATGAAGGTGTATTTTTTATGGCAAAGATACTAATACTTTCATCGCGATGCACTGCAGATGGTCTAAGAATCATCATATTTAAGAAACATTTACGCATAATTGACTATTACTCAAATTTGATATGCATTTCTTTATCTGTAGCTTAGTAAACAGGAAGTATGCAAATACTCTTCATATGTATGTCAGAAATATAAGAGAACGTTTGATGTATAAATATAGTTCTCTCGAAAATATTGGCAAAAATAATACTTGATAAGGATTCAATTATTTTCCTAAGAGATGGAAATTTAATGATTAAATTTTATTATTAAATTTTAATGATTGTAAAAATAATTAAAATCAATTAAAATCGAAGCTAAATTATATAATCGATTTTTTAATAATATTATTATTTTAATATTATTATATATTGTATTACTATATTTATTGCTATATATATATATATATATATATATATATAATTTTAATGATATTATTCTCACAATATTACTGTAAATAATAAGCCATTTTCTTTTAAAAGTCAATAGATTTTGATACATCAACTGCAATTTTGCTTTTTAAGTCCATGTTTTTATATCATTTTGATATACTAATAAAGGTATTTAAAGAAAACTTTAAAACATTAAATATTTTTTGAAGATCGTACTTCAGCATAATTTAGTGAGTAATATATTTAATGAATATATATCTTAATCCCTATATATATATTCATATATCTATAGACACAAATCCATTTAATTTAAATTATGTTTTATTAATTTCTAAAAATTGAAGTTATATTTTTGAATTATTAACAAAAATTATAGGTTTGCTAAAATCGAAAGCTTTTACATTTCCACATTAATATTATTATATAGCTAATTATTTACAAAGTCAGATTTTATTTATACAAAGACAGGAATTATCTTATACATTTGCTAAATTGAATTTGCATATAAGTTTATAATATTTGTAACGGGCTGTATGGCGCTTATCACAAGAAAATTTTTTGTTTGTTACATAAGGATCGAGTATGCACGTGCATAAGTGTGTCACACACGTCGTATATGCGTCTGTGCTTAAATGTAAGTGCATTGTACATAGCGAATGTGTGGGTACGTACAAGATAAGTGTGACACGTAAACTGCACTAGTGTGAGAGAGAATGCACGTATTGTACGCGCCCTTCTAAAGTTTACCTCATGCTAGTGTATGCGCGGTTACATGTAGTTTACGACGCAAGTTGCACAACAACGGTGAGCATGCACAATCCTCGTTCTTAAAGCGAGAGTTAACATGTACGAGCTCTCCCCCAAAGGGAATGTAAGGTATTCTAAGAATCAATTCACTGTTGTTTCACTTCTCGTTATCCCCAGGAAATGACTAATTCTCCTCTGACCATGTATAACAGTTTTCAGTGCGCCCGTTTCTTTAACGCGGTGACGGTCTTTGCTGCACCTCATTTGTCCCTCAGTGATGATCCTAGTCCAACGAGTCCGCTTATGCAGTAATTGTTTCCGCCACATTGTTTCCGATCCTTAGCGTCAGTTTTTTCTGCACTGAACCTAGCTGAAGTTGACGGCCGCATTGAGTTTGTTCCTGAACACAAATCTCCTTGCACTAAATCCAGCACACGATGAAGAACCGCGCCACGTAGGGTTTACTTGCCAAGAGACTGACGTCACCAAAAGACTGACAATCGATGCCATTGCTGCATCGGAAACGGGCTTACGTGAATTACGGTGAATCCCGCCTTACACATAAGGAAGCCATTGACGGTGCGCACGGACGTAAAGACATCGGGATATGTCTTGCTCTTGCTCTTGCTCTTACCGACAAAGCCGCACCGCTATACTGAGAGATCGCCAAACATGAGCGCACGGGACAAAGATGTTTAGATATAGTTTCCTCGGTAGAAGGAATTAGGTTTACGTATTTCTTAGATTAAACTTGCATATTTCATGTATAAATTTTGCGTGCTTCTTAGCTTAAATTCGTGTGTTTCTTAGGTTTATTTGTGTACTTCTTAATTTAAAGTCTCGGATTTAAATGTCGCGTTCGGTGGCTCTGTTAATTGTACATTACATGTATATTAATCTCATATTACATTATTTTAAGATATGTTACCGTAACACCGTATAACTTGTGAGAAATATACGTCCGCTAGCATTATAATATTAACACATGCGTTGATTTGTTTATTCCGAATTTCTCTTAACCCATTCCTCCTAACGAGCTTTGCTCGACTGAAGAAATCAGGCTGAAATAGCAGAGAAAGACGAACACTACCAAAGTACACGGATCCCTTGTTCTTTGGAACAAGGGAAGAAACGATCTTCTTCCTCTCGGAATTGTATTTCGTTACATGACACTTATTTCGGTACATGGCGCCCGAACCAGGACCATGAAAACCATTCTTCACTGTGTTACCCGTTATTTCGTTATATTTTCATACAATCATTATTTAAAATTTATGTTAAAAAGCTTATATAATGAGTATAATATGATTTAGTTCGATTCATCCTATCTTTGTATAAAGTTGTAATAAAAACAATCATTTGTAGCATAAAACAGAATATTTTTAATTTAATGAAATGTATAAGGTGAAAAAGTTAGATTTATTATTAGTTATTATAATAATATTTTTAGAAACTGACTATTCTAATTATATTTTTATTTAATGTAAATTATTGTAAAATGCAATAAAATTGAATACTTATGTTCAATTAAGTAATTTATGTTCAAGTTAAGAATTGCAGTTTTTGAGCTATTTCGATATTATTTTGATAAATTTTTATTTAAAATGACAAGATTTATTTTTAAAAGTAATATTATAAATTCATAGTGACATAAATGTTAATTTCAAGATTTCTGGAGTTCGTGTAATTCTAGACATGGAAGGATTAACCTTAAGACACGTAACTTACTTTACGCCAAGATTCGCCTCTGCAATCATCGAATTTCTACAGAAATGCTTACCTTGTCGTCTGAAAGGAGTTCACATCATCAATCAATCATTTATATTTGATATGGTCTTCGCTTTCTTTAAGCCCTTTATACATGTAAGTAATTATCTAATAAAATAAATCTGTATTTTTATTAATATTTTATAAAATATATACATAAATTATAAAAATATGTAATTTGAAAATCAATTATAATTTAAATAATTTTATGTAGGTAATTATAAAGTATGCACAGTTAGAATACGATATAATATGATTAATATAATAAATTTTATTAAATATTAAACAATTCAACTTTTTTTAACAATTATTCTAGATTACAGATAATTTTAATTTTATTACATGTCCTTTAAAAAATTGTTATTATGTGTGATTACCTACATATTCTTTTAATATCAACATGAATAAGCAATATTTTGTTATGAAAATTGAAAACTTAAGTTGCTAGAAATCAATTATAAGAATTTTTAATTAGTTCACCCTTAATAATATTACATAAACTTTTTACAAAATAGATAAAAAATGGATTTTTAAAAATGTAATTATTAAAAATAAGTAATTTTATAATTCAATTAATTTCGAAAGATATTTTTACTAAAAATATTGATTATATTAGGTATCAGTATATAAGCTACAACTTTGAATAATAAAAACAAGAAAAATGATATTGAAAATTCAAAGTTATTTAAGAGGTTGAAAATATAAATATTTTTAAACTAATAGGTAATGCTGTATAATACTTTTTTAATTATCTTATCAGTCTTCATAATTTGAAGGATAATACATTCATCAAAATAAAAATTTCAGTTTTTAAATTATGTAATCAATTTGATTTGTACTTTATAAAGTTGGTGTACTTCGTAAGCATTTAAATATTTAAAATTTTTATAAAAATTATACAATGTAGGTTAACTTTTGTAGATAAATATTCAACTAATATATTATTAGTTGAATATTTAGTAAATAAAATAATATCTAGTACAAAATTATCTTAGTAAATAAAAAATATAATCAAAATAATTAGTAGCATATATTTTGATATTTTATAAATACAATTGACATTTAATATATAGTATAATATTTATCTTTTAGAATTCAATTTAATTTTTAAAGTATTAATCATAATATAAATCTTTTATAAATTTAAGAATATATCTGTACAATTATTATTTGAATCATTTTGTAATTTTGAAAGGGAAAGCTGCGAGATAGAATATATTTTCATGGTGAAGGTAAACCTTCTATATTTACTTATATCGACGTCAATACTTTACCTAAAAAATATGGCGGAAAATTTGATTTACCAAAAGAATCATTTGGTGACATAATTCACAAACATTTATGCATTTATGAAGATTACGTTATTGGTATGTAAACTTTTATTAAATAATTACAATTTTTTCTATTTATATTTATAAATAATTATTTTACAGACTGTAATCAATATGGGTACGTTTCGCAAATTTAGTAAAAATTTGATTTTCTAAGTAAAACGACTTTTATCAAATAAAGTGTTAAATTATTTGGATAATTTGAGTTTTAGAAATTTTACTCATATTTAGCAGGAAAATATTAAAACAAAACTATTTATTATTATTGCAATATTAATCAATATATTTATTATCACGTATATCAGAGCAGATTAGTTATTGATATTAAGATTGCTTGAACTGTTTTTCAGCGTTGTTTGAATTTATTACTCGTTATTAAATTTCTTTTGTACTTGTAAAATAACCGATTCATTTTACTGTACTGAATTATTAAATAAATTTTTTTAATTGTTATTCAATGAAATTAGATTATTTTTGTATGATATGTATGTACATACCTGCATTTAGCTATATTTACACAATTACCACCAGTTTATAAAATTATAATTTGATAATATGAGATGCTTGTCTACATTCTCATAAAGGAAGAAGGCACAAAAAATATTTTATATACATACATATATTATTATATCTATAATTAACAAAATAGAATATAATTTACAGATTTTTATTATATTCTAATAATCTTAATTTAATTTAGTTTAGAGGTTAGTTCTCATGCTTCATCCAAGAATGTCTTCTGCATATTCTTTATAATATTTTTATAAATACATATTTAACTAGTAATTTTTTACATCGATTAGTGTTAGTTTTTGATGCTTTTAGGATAAGAATAAATAGATGTATTAGAAAAAATAACTGCTGTTAAAATTTATCAACAGCTTTTTCGTCTCAACTTTCATTGATTCATATAAACGTATAAAAAGTTAGATATAATTTATAATTATTTATAATACAATAATAGTATACAAATGTACCTTATTTACGATATTAAAAATAAAATAATATTATATAAAATAATAGATACAATATTAATAATAATAATTCTAATAACAATAAAGATTTATTAAACTTTATGTGACTTAATTTAATCTAGTATCACTATAATCAACTCTATGTCAAATTTTTTGAATCTACTTATTAAATATGTGAAACTCAATTTTGGTTCAAAATTTTATATTGTTAATTTTATAGCGCATTTTAAGATCCAATTAAAAATTAAATTTGAAATATACGTATAAATAAAAATTTTTACTAAAATTAAACAACTAAGAGAGGAATATTAATAATAAAAACCCCGAAATATTACCTAAATTACAAATATTCGTCTGCGTTGTGCATTCTTTTAATTTTTAATTTATATATGATGTTTAAAATGTGTTATATGAAGTTTAGAAAGCATTTCCATATACTTGATTATAGTTACATTATTAAATATATTTTGTGGAGTCTTCGAATATTTTTCCATATAGCACTAACTGCTTTACACTTGCAGTTTCATTTTTTATTATATCCATAAGAATTGATAACTGTAAAAAAAAATGAATGCAATTTATCAGTATCAAAAATTTAACATATTTAGAATTGTAGAATTCCAAATTATTAATTTTCTTTAATGTATTAATTATCTTATTTTATTAATTTCTTTGTTTACTACATGTTATTTGCTAAAAATATCAAATTGTATGATACAGTATTTAATCCATTTACCAACGTATTCGTTGTCACACATAATCAGTAAATCAAACCACTGATTACCACTTATCCTTGGGATTTTGAGATTTCCGCCATAGCAATCTGGTAAGCATTTTGTTGCGATATATTTATGAAGTGATTTTCGATCCTTTCCATGAAAGATTATCTAAGAACAGAAACAATCATAAATGTTAATTAATTTTATACAAAGTATTAATTTTAATATTTCATTTTAATTAATAATATATAACATTTCTTTACTAATTTCTCAGTGAATTTTTTCCAATACATAAAGAGTTTAAATATAAACATTAAATACTACAGAAATTTTTTAATAATTACATATATTTTTATATTTAATTAAAAATATATAAAAAATAAAAATAGAAATTATTTTGAATGTTATTCATTTTTGTAGTTTAATTAGCTAGTAATTATGAGAAAATAAAAATGCTTACTCTGTTTTTTAATTTTTCTCTAAGGAAGGGTTTGAAAAGTGCAAACACCATATTAAATATATAGGGTTGATTGACAATATGTATGTTCTTAATTCGGAGGGGCATAGCATCCTGCAGCCAATCAACAATCCTTTTTGCAAACGGAGGTGTAAATTGCATTGTTTGTTGAAGTGATAATCCATCCATATCGAAAATAACAATTGCACCTGCAATTTGGGTAGTAGGTTCGAGCATTGCAGCCTCGAGGTACAAAACGCAACCCTTAAATTAATTTTATGAATATTAAATATTATTTTCAAGATTGAGTTTATATAATTAACAATAGTTTCAATCCTTTATTTCAAACATAAAAGTTTTTATATATTAAAAATATACAATGACCAAAACGTGTTTTCTTAGATACGTTGCTTAGAATTCAAAGGTGATATATTAATAAATTTTTTATTTACAAATATATTTATCAAACATTCTTTCGGACTTTACAGGCTTAAGTAATTCAAATATCTATTTTCACTTATCATTAATTATTTTACAATAATATTTTTTGTACATTATGATAAGCACCTTAGTAAGCATTACCCAAATTGCTGACATACACAGATTTAAAAAGATTTACACAATTTTCATAGCAAATTATTATTCCAATCTAATTTATTCAATTTAAAAAAGGAATGCATTTTTCAATAAATAGATAGCATGTAATAATATCATAACAGCAAATGAAAAGTGCTTAATTAATAAGATATCGATTGTAAGTGGAAATATTATTATGGTAACGAGAAGAATATATATATTTGTAAACTAGGATTACATTAAACTATTATGCAGAATTCTGTAAGAGTAACATTAGAAACATCAACTAGGATCAAATACATTGTTAATTTTGAATGAGTGTACAAACATTATTGAGCAATGTACTTTTTTCAACTGTCATTTTTATAAGAATACTATTCTTTACAGATAAAGTTATATATGGTTAATTTAAATTTAGAGTTTTTTATATAAATTATTTCATAACCTATTTCATGTGGACGTAATAGTTATTTGATACATCTTTACTTGTTTGTTAATATGTATATACTCATCTACTAGAGGTAAATATTTTCTGTATTATATCAATTTTCTTGATAATATATGGAAAGTACATTACGCTAGGCCATTGGTATTTAAAGATTTTTTTATATGAATTATAACGATTCATATAAACAAAATGTATGCACACTATTTAGTGTAGAGTTAATTATAATATTATAAAGTAATGTCATTAACTTAATACGATAAAATTGTCACTTGGTCATATAATAATTACTATTACTTATAAAAGTAGTTATCTGTACATTCTAATATTACATATACATATTATTTATGAAGTTATTATATTCACAACTCCATACACATTATCATATAAATACAGAATTTCAATAAATATTGTATCGGCAGGTATATCTATACCATAAATTTGGATTCATTATATTTTTAATTCATAGAATTATGAATTTTATTTGTCACTGAGAATGCTTAAATGAAAAAAGTTCCATTTTTACAAAAAGAATCATTAAAGGAAATGTAACTAAAAAAAAGGTGTGTAATTGGATATGCATTATTCTGTGTTCAATTTATTGATAATAAGATATCGAAAGCATTTATAGTTTTTTCTATATCTTTAATTTATTAATATTTATATATAAATATTTAGATAGCTAACTAAACATGGAATTGACTTATCTGTGTAGCAATGAATTTTAAGCAAGAATAACCATCTGTTGTTATGCTATGACGTATATCGATAATTGACTTATATTTTCTTATTCATATATTTTATTCCATTATTTATCATCACTATACTATGGCTTATAAAAAAATTCTGGTAGAACCTTTTTAAACAAAAATTGTATAAATTGGTTGAATTTGAAAAACATTTACTTCTGGGAAAAATTTATATTTATAAACGCGTCATGTAATATTTTAATGAGTCAGATTAAAAGATTTGATTATTTTAAATAAATTAAAAAATATATTTTGTTTATTATATTTATAATATGTTTTGTTTATTTACAATATTATATTTATTGTAGCATTTTTATAAAATAATTTTTTTTAATTTACTAGATTAATAACATGCAAATAATAAGTGAAATAAAAGATTTTGTTTCTTTTTTATCGTATGAAATTTTTAGATTTTCTTTTTAATTAATTAAAATTTAATTTCAATTATATTAATATAAAAATATTATAAATAAATTTTTAAAAATATAATAGATTATTTTTTTAGAAATTTAATACGAAATTTATTTTAAAAATTTAAAAGAAGTTTGCATTGAATTTAAATAAAATTACGTTAATACTTTCAAATTAATTAGGCATACATTTCTAATATCTAAATACTGAATTCTTTTGACACTATTTTTAATTCTTAAATTTTTATTAAATTTAAATTTAAATGTTTTTAAAATGAAGTCAAATTTATTATAATTAGACTTTTACTTTGAAGACCATGTAGTATAAATCTATATAGTAAATTCTTAATATAATTTCTTAAATGTTTACATTATTATTATTGTTTTTGTTGTTACTATTATCATAATTAAAAAAGTTATTACTATTAAATTTAAACTAAAGATTACCTAGTAACAAATTAGTAACTGTTTAAATCAATGAGTTAGTACTTATTGATCTATTGGTTCACGAGAAACCGCTTATTTACTGTTATAGGCAGACTTTGAACCTATTGCCCTAATAACTGTGATACCTTCAGAACAGATAATTTATACTTATAGTAGTATTGTCAGTATAGATAGTCAATATGTCTGTTAACTTCGAAATTAATAATGAAGTTGAATAACAAAATTAACTAATAGGCGAGGAAATAAATTATTATTTTATCCAATTCTTGACTGAAAATAGCCTGTATATATTCCTATCAAATAAGTAAAATAATAGAGCTTTGCACTGCTTATAATTCGATTCGTATGATGCTCTTTATACATTCTTTCACAGTTGAAGATAGGGAGTTAAACGAAGGGAATAAAAGACTTATGTATTTCACTTAATAACTTATGGATATATGAATTAAATTAATTTTAATTTTTTTATTAAAGTTAATTGAATATAATGTTAAAATGACAACTTTGTGATATTAATTAACTGTTTCGCCTTTAATTTTGTGTAAGTATACTTTTATTTCAAAGTATAATAATAATTTTGTTTGTACCAAATTTTTTTAAATATATCAGCTTATGTTCTGATTATATTAAAAAATGATCTATGGTAAATTAAATTATTAAAAGAAAGTAATACATGTAAATAATTATTCAAACTTCTGAAGTTCTAATTAGGAACGTGTAGAAATCAAATATTTTTTTTTACTTTATAATATTGTGAAAATTATTTCTTTTGGATATTTAAATACGAGTTTACTTTAAATACTAATTATAACTTTGTAACATGTTGAAATTAGTAATGAGTTTAATCTCAGTTCAAAAAACAGCGAAATGTATTTCATTATTCAATTATATAGAAAAAAATAAATATTCATTCTTTCAATGGAACAATATTGACAGAAGTAGTACATTAATTTAAACTTCTAACAAATTCACAAGAAAAAATGTATTTTATGATTCTCATGCAGTTTTCATTTTCATTTTTAATACTAAAAAGTTTAGTTCTTTTCAACAAGACAATTATAAATTTCGTAATAGATAAATTTGTGTCCTGTAAACAAAGTATGTACGAATATTTTTCAAAAAATTTCGTCGATTAAAAGCTTTGATTTGTAAAATATATTTTTTTATACGATAGTGATATAAGTTTTCTGAAATATATATATTCATTTTCAATAACAGACTATTGTATATATTAACATAAAAAGTTTGAAAACTTCGAATCGAAATCGCTTATACTCTATTAAACAAGAAAATAATGTTATGGTCAACAGTTCCCTACAATCTTCACTTTACGAGAAAATTAATAATAAATATTGAAGATAATATATTTTATTTACTAAAATAACTTTATCGAAAAGCATAAAGGACTTTTGGTTAGTTACAATTTTGAAAAATATATATTTTATATTTTAAAAAATATAGAATAAGCCTCAAGTTTTCTATATGTTTTGTATAGAAGTTTTTCAAGTTGATCTCTTGAAAACTTTTAAAGTAACAAGGATTCAAATGTCAACCATTCAGATTACAATTGTTACTACTGAAAATGTAGTGATTTGCAACTTTCCATTCATAAATTCATAACATATTGTAAAGATTTTCTATTGTAAATCAAATAAAAATATGTTTAAAGTCAATTGAAAGTAGGTTTATCGCTCGGTGTAAGATTTATCGAAAAATTTACTTAAAGTCAACCTGAAAGTGAGCTACCTAAACCAAGAGTTTCGAAGTATATTTCTCGTACTATTTAATTTGCATGTCATTTTTTTAATAATAAATTTTTTTAAGCATGATTAACCCTCACTTCTGGATAATGTTTTAGTAGTCATAAAACTTATATATCATGATCTACACATGACAAATTTACTAGCTAGATGCGTTAGCGGATTTAATTAAAATAATAACGAAAATTATAGACCTCTAGTTTCGGAAAATACCAACAAATAACACCAAATTGGGTAATTAAAATTAAATTAGTCACTTATATAATTATCTGTATATTTCATGAATGGATTTTTTTTAATGTCATAAATGAAATGAAGGAAAAAGATATATATCTGGAACTAAAAAATACAGTATATAAAAATGTTAAAAATGTACACTATATTTATGTAAGTTGAAAAATACAATCATTATTTATTATTAAACACTACCTTAAATTTTAAAAGCATTTTTCTCAATACTGCAATTTTCATGTCCATAAACACGATTTATCAAAAATTATTTGATCAATTAATATATAATATTATGTATTATTTTCTTAAATAAAATCTTTATCCTTTATCAAAGTATTTAATCTTTTGATTGATATTTTCAATTTTTTGCCCAAAAAACTTACTTTTCAACAAAATCGAAACTTTTTTTTCAACCGCCATCATTTTGTTATATATATATTTTTCTTAATCTTTCAAAGAAGGATAAGAAAATGATATATAAAACATCTTATTTAATCACTCTTATCTACTTTAAATGTATATAAACACAAAAGAATTACTTAAAAAATAAGAGATACATTAAACGAATCTTAATTAAAATATTTAATTTTGTTTATATAAATAATAATGAAATTCTTTAGTGAGAATGTTATTATCTTTAATTTTTATTGTGAATATTTAGATAAATTTTTAAACTTTAAATATGCAGTTGTTGGCTATTTTTCTTTACAGAGAAATATATTTTGGTTGTTGATTATTTACGTGTAGAAATACATAAGTAGCAACAGTATATACTGCTACAAGTATTGTATACTATGGTTCATTTACTACATGCAAATATTAATATAAATAAAGCATAGATAGTTAGAACATATTATCAATTAATTGAACATTATTTTGAATTCTAGTAGAAAAACAATATTTCATTAAAGTATAATTATTTATGATTAATTATAAATTAATTATATAATTAAATTTTAATTATATTATTAACATATGTATAGAATCTTTTAATAAATATCCAAGAAAAATGATTTAAAGTAATTATATCCATCTAAAATACCTTAAAAACTTCATCGAGAGTGACCTCATTATGCTTCCACTTTTTTCCAAGTTCGATTATAAGAATTCGTCGTCCCAGTTGATCACGATTCGGTAGTACTGTGAGAATGTTTTGCTCGAAAATGTTGCGCTCATTACTTGGCTTAAGGCCATCATATACATTTGCATGTTTCAGTTTAAAGTTGTAATAATTTTTCACGAGTTTGTGGGCCGATTCAGGATAGTATTTGCAAGGACGAAGGAATCTAATAATCCAGGCTTCATTGTCAAGAGGACATTTTAGGTTTGTTTCAGCTGAAATTTAAAATTCATTGTTTAATTGCATTTGTTTCTTTTGAATCATAAGTTTGATATCAGGCTCTGTTAATGAGATTAAATATAATACTCTACAACATTATTATTATGAAAAGCATTATTATTTTCGGTTTAAAAAAAAAGTTATATTAATTAACAGGTATTTATAAAAAATTTAGTTTGTAAAAATATTTTTGTAACCGAAAATTTAAAATAAAAAAAATATAAATACATTTTAAGAAACTTGTGTAGTAAATGTAAAAATTTTAAATTTGATTAAAATGACTACTACCTTTCTTTGTGAACGTAAAGAATGTCAAAATATCAAATTTGAGTTAGGTTATTAGTTAAAATTTTACATTAAAGTTTTTAGAAATTCATGACATAATCATAGTATTTTTTATATTTTGATATTGTTAAATATATAAATAAATATGCGATTTATTATTAAGAAACTCTAAATGTAAATAAAGTTTTTCTAGTTTTATAGAAATATGACAACTTTTATTATAATTTATTTGATATAATTAAAATATATATTCTGCTTTAAAAATACATTAATTTTCTGTTATTACTAAAGAAAGGAGGGAATAAGTGATAGAGAAGAGTAAAGAAATTAACATGGAATTTTGTGATGAAAATTGTAGATTGAAAATTTATTTGACTTTAACTGCACCGTGTTGTGCATACAGTTACTTATTTGCGTCTGTTTGTCTATCATATGCAATAATTCTTCGGAGTTCTTTTTGATAGGAGATTCAGTTTTTTTTCAGTCTTGTTATTTTAAAACTCTATCTAGGAGATACAATTATGAGCACACTTCATCCATCTGCACTATGGGTGCGTAAATGTATGTAAACTACTGCTACGGTAAACTTAAAAAAAATTTTTAAACAGATAATAACAAAAATATTTTTGGAGATGAAATATATAAGAAAGGAGCATATTTAAATATAAATTTAAATAAAGTCTTTAAATATAAAACGATACTATTGTGGAGGAAAGGCCTTTTTAATTTATAAGCTATGTAGCAGAACATTAAAAAATAGAAATTAATGGATAATTTTACAATGAATATTGTTGATTAAATATAATTTACAGAAATTAGTCAGTTTATTTTAATGCTATAAATTTTGTGACGTACGCTGGGTATATTCATCCCGTATTCTCTTCCGTTTTGGTTCCATATCAACCGTTCTATTAGAAACTCTGGCGCAACAAAAAAAGAGTATGCGCTACCGATGCAATTGCAGGAAGTGGGAGAAGAAATCAAGAAGTCGCTCGATGTGATAGAGCGCCGAGACTTCTAAATTATGTTTGGAAAGAGGAAAGCATCGCCGTAAATTTACTTAACGCGTTTAGAGTGGCGGTGTTCAAGCGCTTTGTGGCTCACAGGACAGAAGAAGAAGAGATTGAAACAGGAGCCGGATGGAGCGGAATATCACAATAACATAAACAGAGTTTTCTCTGATAGCTCCGCCCTTTTCAGAACAACAGTAAAATTCTCACTGGAAAGTACACGACGTGATGAAGACTGTTAAATTTTAGAAATTGAAGGAAATCTCCTTCAGTTTTTTCGGCCATTTTTAATAATTAAAACTAAAGTGGAATGTATGCTTCACATAAAAAATGAACGAGAAATTTGCTGTTAAACTATAAATAATAAAATGAAATTCTCTGCGGTGAAGAAATCGGATACTATTAATTGTCATTTATGATAAGACAGAAATGAACAGGTGCCAAATTTATAACAATTTGATGTAACTTACCCAAACCTTAAGATAGATTATGTATGGCATAATAACTTGATAACCCACTAACCTGCATACCAGTTATATTAAAATGCTTCTATATATTATTATTTATAGATTTCCTGTAATTTATCAGATATATAAAGAAGTTTGATAAATTAAATTATAAATATGTCAACATTTTATTTAAAATAAGAAAAAAATTAGAATCTATTTTTTTTATAAAATCAACCTCAAATTGAAGAGGAGTATAGAATATAAGGTTTATTTTATTAGCACTACAATATTTTAAAAATGAATATTATTATTTTTGAAAATTCATAACTTTGTTGAAAATTAGTTTATATATTCAGAACGTGTAATAGTAGAGTACAATTTACATTAGAAAGATTCCCTAATCAAGTTCGTATAGTATAAAGCTTTAAATTAAAATTTTGAAAATCACATTTAATTTAGAATAATTTAAAATTTATTATCTAAATGTAAATAAGTTAAACTAAGAACTTTTACTTTTTTATGAACTGTTTTTTGAAATTTTAATGTACATTGAAATTTACTCAAATGTATATTATCTAATTAATGACAAAATCTAAGATAATATCAAAGATTTTATGATTTCATTTAAGTAAGACAAAAATTCTAACATTCAAAAATATTTTAGATTTATTCGAGGAAAATTTAAATATATTTTTATGTAGTCATTTTTTTATCAAAAAGTTATTTCTCAAAAAACTATTCAATTAACAAATTAGATTTAATTTTAAATCATAATTGATTTATCTAAACTTTGATATCATTTACCAAAAGTTTTATTAATATTTTAGAAACTATTTAAAGTTTATTTATTCCATTGTTTGTATTTTTATAACAAATCAAATTATTATATTTTTAAATATAACCAATGATGAATATAAAAATTAAAAGAATTAATTTTGGAAAAACCATAAATTTGTATAATTGTATGAAAGATAAACAATATAAAAATGTCAATATATTTGAAATGTGATTTTTTTTCAGGATTTCATGCAAAAATCACTTGACGATAAATACTGCGTTCTGTTGCGTAAAGTAGATATTTGTTATATTAAGTCAATATAACATAGTTGTAAAATTAAATATAGTAGTAGTTTTATGCAAATCATTCGCGCTGCGTATAAGTGGAAGACTTTTCTAATGTAAGCACCGAGTGCTTACATCCGCAGCTTTATGCTTTATGCTTTTATGAACGACCATAAAACCATTCACGTGTTTAACTCGAAGAGATATAAGCTGCAGACTCTCTGAGCTTATGATTAATTGATTCCAGTCAACCGAACGATCTGATTCTCATAATTTTTTCCAAATTAAGGATTCCAATGCTTATTATTAATGAGACATTATATGAAACACAAAGTAGATTGAGTACACTAATTTAGATAATGTGATGTTATTTAAGAAATTTTGATAAATAATTGCTATCTATAAACCGAAATTTCGTTACGTAAAGCAACTGGGTTCTTATTATCGATACCATTTCTAAATAATAATAATAAATCGCATACCGAAGTACAAGTAATATGATGCAATTCAATATTTGTAGCCTCGTGCTACCTATATATATCAAACCTCTTATCTAGCAATAACCAATCGTAGAAATAAATTATCGCTATTAGTTCTTTTTAGTTGGCTAGTACGATTACATTACGTAATTATTAATTCACCAAGTCTATGTTTTACTTATTATTAATAAGACATTTTAATTATTTATTTATTTATAAAATTATTTATATATTATTTCACGCATCTGACAATTTAATCTTAGAGTTCGCGATTTGAGGGAAGAAATTAATTTGTTATTATTTTCCAAAATTTTTTTCTCTTTACTTTCTTTTCGTAATCTGTGCTTAGGGAATATTTACAAATGGTTTATTTTCAAATCTCAACAAGTACCCGTGTTTAGCAGATGAAAAAGAATATGTCATATTCTCTTAAATCTACCAATATTTCAATTAAACTCCATGCAGCCCTCATTTGTGTCAAATTGTGAATATTTTCCTGTTACATTTTTTTATTTTAAATTCACATATATTAGAAATTATACAATGAAAATTTTAATTTATCACATTAACTTATTTTAAGAACACTCTGGAGGCAAAATTGGCTCGAATTTACTTAATCTTATATAAAAGATACCGACAAAATAGAAAATATATTGTGCGTTTTTACACTTTCTCTATGGACATATAAATATTTCGAATATTATTTGAAATGATTATCAATACCCTTATTAAAAGTTAGTTATACTCCTTAAACAGTTAATCATATATTAGAATTCAGTATCTCAATACCCCAATGTAGTACAACCAATTTATCCCATTCGTCAACGAGGGAATATTAATATTATTTGAAGTATTTTAGATTTACATTAGATGTCTGTATTATCATGAATCATTAATCACCATATCATTAATCATATGAGTTAGCTGGCCTTTAAGATCGATATATATGATTTATTTTCGCTGAATTAAGTCAAATCAAAATAAAATACTTCTCTATCTATTTTTTCTAATATGATTCATCACTCGAGATTTTGAAAGAAATACAAATACAATATTTCTATCATTTCGATTTGTAGTAAACGTGTAGAAATTCATTATCCTATGCAACCGATAATAAAGAAATTCTAATTTCTTTGTGTAAATGTGCATATTACATAATATATCAATACTGCGTTACTTATCTTTTTTTAATCGGATAATTTTTACCATCTGTTGTAATTTTTTTATAAAAATCAAAACGGTTTAGTTTAATTAAAATTTAAGTACAAGGGTAATTTGTGTAAAATCTATGATTTTCTTTGAAATAATTATATTTTATTATTAAATTTTAAATGAGATTCATATTCACCTTTAAGTAGTTTTTTAAGTTGTTCTGATGCTTGCTTTTGAAGTTCTGATGTTTCACGGAGTTCTTTTTTTGCGATATCTTGCAGTTCAATATTTGGTGCGTTAAGTTCTAATTCCAGGGTAAAATCACCTAACTTGATTGACGGTAACTGATTCATATCACTCAACATTTTTCCTGTGATTCGAAAATTTATTTTTAAATAAAGAATTAAGATATGTATTATAAAATTAAATTCTTTGTTTAATATTTTAATAATTTTCTCTAATAAATGCGTTAATAAATGCATTAATATTAATACAAGATAATCATATATATATTTGTCTAAACATGTCAGAATTTTATAGTTTTCTATTTAAAACAATGATATCATTGAACACTTCAGACAAAAATTTTGTTTAATTTTTTTTATTGTAAATAATTGTTTGAAGAAGTAACAGCTAAGTGTCTCCATTCTAGAGATAGTACTGTAGAAATTCCTAATTAAGTATGTGTCGGAAGAACTCGTCGCTAAAAAAAGACAAAAAAGACGCTTAATTGTGAAAGTATAAGAATATAAGTGTATAAGTGCTGTTTTGTACTGCAATTATGTCGTAAAATATGTAAGTACATAGATTGAAAGAGTAAGCAGTGGCGAACTAGCGCATAAAATCGCCGGTGCGCCGCAGTAGTGTCCGGCTCACGCTCTCTCTGCGCGGTGCGATTCCCTCACCACCTATTATCTATCTCGCATTGCGTGCAGCTCCAATTGGTATATCTCTCTTCTTGCTACCTTGGCATAAGAAGGAAGAGTCTTACGAAGAGCAACAAAAGGGTCTGCGCGCAGCGAAGGATGGTCATTTCGGTCATCTTCGATCTCCCAGACGAGTCGGATTGGCTGGAATAATAAGGTCTCACGTCTCTTTGGTAATGCTGGTTGGTATATCGAGTTCCACTCCTTGCCCCGGTGACGTTGGGTGACGTACCGAGTCCTGTCCTCAGCAACGCTGGTTGGTGTGTCGAGTTCCATTGCACTAGAGTGATGTTGCTTGACAAATCGGGTGCCGACCTCTCGGGTACGCTGGTTGGTGTACAGAGTTCCGCTTCTTACCCCTGTTACGTTATTTAACTCACCGGGTCTCGACCTCAGCACCGCTGGTTGGCATATCAAATCCCGTATCACCCCGAAGAACGGCCATCGCCACCGCGAGCTCCGCGATTGAAATTAAAAAAGGAAATAAACCAGTGTAAACTACTTTTAAATCTTTGTTTCTACTACTGTAAGTCATATTTAAATTTTTATGTACTTTTAAACCGTCGTTTTATAAGTATCTGTTCGTCTAAATAGAAATATAAGCACGTCGTAAAATTAGTTTGTAAAATCGCGTTAAAATCCTTATCTAAAATTCTTCGCGTTAAATCTTTGTATGTCAATAGATAAAAAAATACCTTTTTTATCTAAATAAAATACGTAGAATATTCGGCGTTATATTTATTTAAACAAAAAGAATCACTCAAAGAACCCAGCCCGAGCTTTTTGCGGCAAGGGTTTTAGTTTTGTTTAAAAGTTAAAAGTAAAGATGAAAATAAAATAAAATAAGAGAAGTGCTAGTGAGGATATAGGCGAAAGAAAAAGTTAGATAGACAGACAGAGTAAGAAAGAGCAAACAAAGAGCAAACCGAATCGAGCATAAACATTGCATGGATTAAGGAAGGTAGAGATAAAGGTTACAAGTACAGTTAATTTATTTCGAAAGATAAGTGAGTTTATTGTTACTAAAAAAGAACAAATAAGAACTATATAAATAAATTTTAATGTATAATATGAAAATTATATTACGTATGGAGATATAATATAAAAATACTAAAGTTTTAATTGTAGTTCATGAATTTATTCAGACTACGAGACTTTTATAATGTCGCATAATGGTTACTACTGCTAGTCTATAAAGAATCACAGAAAATTTTATACAACAAGAAATAGATTTCACGTACAATGCATTTTATAAGAAACAAAAATAAAATTACTTTACATAAGATTAATTGAGCAAGTATTCTACTAATAATTATAAATAAATCTTGGTGACGAGAGTAATATTAATATTAGTCATAATCATTAGTTATTATATAATTACGTATGTTTTGAAGGCCATTGCTGTTTTTCCATTGTCGTTTTTTCATCATAGGTAAAATAGTGAGAATTTATTGCTGTACTTTTATATCATAAAAGTTTCTTTTTAAAACCATAGATTAAGATAAATAAAGCCATAGAAAATTGCATAGAAAAATTTGTCTAATTACAAATAGTTAGAATTTAATAACGCCTTTTACTTCAATCGCTATTACAATCTTCCTTTTAATGATTTGTATCACTTTTAAAACATTTATAATTTTTTAATTATTATTATTACAATTGTACACATAGATATTTTATCTAAAAATAGTAATTATTAAAGATAGTAAACCATGTAATAAAATTAGGTTACTTTATATCTTTGATAAACATGATGCATAGCAAAGTGGTTTAAGAAAAATTTATAGTAAGTTACAGATTTTATAAGTAAGCATCCCATTTTTAAAAAATTTTATAAATTCTAAATGTATTTATCCAATTAATTTAAATAATAATGTATAAAGCAAAGTGATTTAAAATAAAATATATTTGTTTCAAATTTAACTTATAATATTGAAAATTTTGAAAATAAAGTACTTTTATACAGTATTTACAACAAATTTATAATATATAAATAGACACAATTACATACTTATTTTAATAAAAAATTACATTGAGAATATATGCGAAAGAGTTTGTAATATATTCAATAATACGTAAAGACGAAATATATTCTAATAAAATATCGTAAAATATTTTTAAAGTCTATTTACCACAATTTTGACAAATTTTTGTTCTAATTTTAAAGCAATTTTGAATTTGAGATTTATAATTAAGAGAGTCACATTGAATATAATTTTATGTACATTTTGTATATTTTTCAATTCAATGAGTGTTATGGATAAAATAATATAAATAATTAAATATAATTATTTATTGTAAGTATTTAAACGACATTTTTATGCTCCTTATTATATACTGATATACATTTAAATTATGTGATCTTACAAATCTATAGAGTATAAAAATGATTTAATATTTTTTTATGAATTTAATAAGAAACTTATTAATCTATTTATTCTATTGTATTGAATTGATTAATACAAAATTTTGAACAAAATTCTAATTCTGCATTAAATATAATAATTGAATAAGTGTTTTAAACTTATTTAAGACGTTATTCTAGAGTAATACATTAATTGTAATAAAAGAATAAAAATACATTTTAGTTTCTATTTATCACAATAATAATGTACAAATCTTTTACTTCGGGGAATAATATCATACAACATACATTGATAAATTCTTAATATTTATTAATCATAAGTTAATAAATGTTTTCAAGTGATTTTTTTACCTTTCGCACGTTGAAAATAAAACTGACTTCTAATATGTAACTTATTATTTTTCTTGTTACAATTCAAACTTGCATTTAGAGTTTTTGATTACACTACATTTTTTTCTTTATTTGAATTCTTTCTAATTTAAATGCAAATATACTCAACAAACCATAAGAGGATATTTTTATCGCGGACTGATGTTCTGTTTTAATATAAAAGGCAATTTATTCGCAATGATTAAATAAAAGCTGTTGCTCTTGTGACAGTTGATAATGGAATAACATATTAATTATCAAATCGTTCACTCTTTTAAATACTCTTCATTCGTGAAATATTATCTTCCGCTTTTACAATATGCATGCAGTTGGTCAATTTTCAGAAAGATATAAGGAAGCATAGATCATTATGTTTAACACATGTATGAAACCTTATGTTTTGAATGTAATCATGAAGATCCTATATATTTCTTTTGTTTACTCTGAAATATTTTATATCCTTTTTACTGTTCAATTAAGTATTACATTCATTTACAATATTTTTTCAAACTAATTATTATAACAATTAAAATATTAATTAAAAACATCATAATGATTTTATTATTTTAATCTTTGTCAAAAAAACTCTTATTATTAAGATTACTCTATATCTATAAATAGAAGAAAAAAAAAATCTATAAAGGAAGAAAAAGTATTATTATATTCTGTAAAAAAATATATCCAAAAATATAATATTCACTACTAATTTTTATTTATTATAAGACGTACATATGTCATACATTATACAGTTACTTTTATTAAATATACGATTAATATAATAAATATATCAGTATTATATTGGTAAACGAAGTGACGTTTATAATACAATTATTTAGTTTAAATATATTCTTAGTTATTTGAAGAAATAATATGAAGTTGGATTTTTTATTTTATATGTTAAACTGTTATCTGTTTTCTATTTTTCATCGGATTGACGATTAATGCAACCTTTTAGAAAAGTGGCAAAACAAAATTGAAGATAAGGAAATGAATCGGTAACAGTTTCAAACTAATAATAATTTTAATAAACATAAAAAATTATAAGCAAACAATATTTGCAAATATAATAATATAATAGAGAATTTGATTATTATAATATCATAAAGATAGTAAATATAGTTATTATTAGTAGCACAGTGAATTTGTTATCATCTGAATTAGACAAATAATGTCAAGATATGATTATATAATTCGTTTATAAATAATATAAGATATTTTAATATTATTAGACTACTTAGTTTAATTTAAATGAAAATAATAGAAATATACTTTTTTACGAAAATTCTAATGTATTATTGGAAATTTAAAGTTATATGTATTTCGGTATTCTTCTAATTATATTTTTATGAATATATTTAGGTCGTTATTTAGTTATAATGAAAATTATATAATGTATTTTGAAGTTAGATATAAATAACTTGTAAAAAGAGCTATAATTATAATATAACATTGGTCCAGTTATATTTAATATTTCAAAAAATATATATTTAATAAATACGTGAATAAATTAAAAGAATGATATTTTATAAATAACATAAAATTATTTAATAATAATTTATAAAGTCGAAAATGTAATTTATTATATTAATGATATATAACAGCAATAAACATAAGTACAGTTATCCTTAAAATTTATTTACGAAATATCTTGTATAATACTGAATAATAAAGGATTTTCTTTAAAAAGATCTAAATCCTTCTAAGTATATTACATAATGTTTTTTTTTTAATTCTTATGGGAATATGTATATATATATATATATATATATATATTACTAAAAAGTATTTATTTCATTCAAAAGTTATATATTATTTAAGAATATACATACATATAATATTATTTAAGAATACGCATAAGAATATACAAGAATATACATTTATGATGAATTTACTTTACCCTAATACCTACTGAATATTTCACTTATAAACAATATTTTCATTTTATGAAAGATATTAGAGCAATACAATAATGGTATTTGAAATTATTCCTTTTATTTGTTCATGATTTATGAACAATAAATATTTAAAACAATAATAACTATATACACTCATTGATAACGATGAACTTCAAAATCGTGTTAATGATTGACCTTGTCCATGTAAAATTATTATATAATAAGCTGAAGTATTATGAAAAAAATATAATAAATCTGAATAAGATAAGATTTTTATAACAGAAAGTAGTATGTCACTTTCGATATTAAAAAATAAATTATTAGAATTGAAGCTGTAGCAAATAGATTACAAAAAGTGAAAAAAATTAAAACAAATCTATGAATATACGAAACAAAAAAATGTCAATATAAAAGTTGAAATAAACAAAAAAGTCTTAGCATAATTATATAATAAATATAATATGATTATATATTTAAAATTATATCTCAAATTGAATACAATATTTATCTTAATTAACGCTAAAAATATACTTAATGAAAATTTTCTTATATTAATGTATTGAGATAAAATTACTTATTTTAAATCTTAACAAATCATAATTTAGTAATTAAATATAAATTTTTCTGTTTAATAATTAAACAGTTTAGAATTTGAGAATATTTTTAGAAGATTAATGTTAGAAGAAATATTATAACGTCTGATATAACATGAATTGTGATTGAATATCATCGATATCAATATATTTATTCTTTCTAACTTTAAAATTTAAGAAGATATGTAAAAGAAAAATAGATTTTTATATAGACCATTATAATCTACAAAAAGAAAATTATAAAAGCATCAAAAAGAAGTATAATTCAACAAATAATTGATTTACGTCGGGAATAAGAACTCCCGACGTATGTTATTAACTTTTCATTTGGTATACATCTGTACGAAGAATAAGTATATCTCTATATAGAAAAAAGATCTGCTAACAATGATTCAGAAGAAAGGTGGGAACTATCGTAATATTATGTTACGCGATTAAAACGGCGTTATTTCTCCAAAAATTTTAAAATAAGGCACTTTGAATTCTTAAATCAGAAGAAGTTGAAGTACCGATAGAGAGTATAATGAAAGATAAAGACATCATGGTGACCAGAAATAATTCACGAATAGTAAGTTGTTTTTTTTCAGGGTGGCCGTCAAACGCTTTTGATGATAGGTTTACGGTGTCAGTAAGGACAAGTTGAATATCCTAGGAAAAAAGATTTTTCTCAGCCTATATAAATATTAAAAGTAAAAAAATAGAAAGATATATGCCTTGCAAGAGCTTCTAACTTTCTGTAACTGTCATGAGTTTGATAGGATAGGTAGATATTTTATACTAGTTAAAAAATAGAATTATCGTGTACGTTGTGTATATAAATACAAGGCTGCGACTGAGTACATCTAAGAGCCTAATCATTCATAGACTTTCATTTTTTATCACTACAAAATTTTAAAGTGTTCGAAAAATGCTGTAAGGTTTGTTTATGATGAGCTGCAAAGCGCTCTTCGCTTGATATTTTTTATGCATAGGTATACGAGTGCGTGTGTATGTATGTGTGAGTGCATCGTACACAATAGTGTCAAGAGTGTGGTTAGTGCGAGTTTGTGAAATCTTAGCACACTCGCACACAGCAAGTAAGAGTGAATGACATATACGCCATACTAATGTAAAAGAACACGTGTGCCGTGTACACCGGCACGATAGAAAAAGAGACCGCCTATACTGTGTATGCCGATGCGAGAAAGAGTAAGACTATGTGGGTCGTGTATAATTATGCGAGTTAGAAAGGCAGCGCGCGCTAAAAGACCAACAGCTCAAGCTAAAGTCTCTCCCAAGCGAGTGTATGCACTACTATCGCTTGACTTGCACGGTTTGCGCAAAAAACGCACCTTCCATCTTGACTTGCGCAGTCTACGCAGATATATGTAATTCTCAACATGAGTCGTGCAGTAACCGCAACATGTGCAACCTCCGCTTCCGGTCGAGTACAAGTTAATATGCGTGAGCCCTTCCACTAAGGGTATATAAAGTCTACTACGACTCGATTCGTTGCAGTTTGACTCCTAGCCGATCCCGGAAAACGACCAGTTCTACCATACACATGGACGACAATATTCGTTTCATCCGTTTTATTGTAGTGACGGTTTTTACCGTACTTCAGCTGCTCTTCGGTGATAGTCTTCGTTTAACGAGTCCGCTTATGCAGTGATGCTTTTCGCCGCACTCTTTCCGATCCCCAACGACAGTTTTTACGGCGCTGGGCCTGCCCTGAGATAACCTCTTTCGCTGCATTGAGTCCGCTTTCTATTCATAATCCTTGCTCGATCGAGGTTGCCTGGTGCCAGAGGATCGCACTGCACAGAATTTATCCGCCAATAATGTCGCCGTTCCAGGACACCGACAACCGAAGCGTACAGGCGCAGAAAATGTCGGGATACGGACTTTAACTGGTGAACCACGCCTAATGTACCAAAAATTCGCCGAACATAAGTGTACCGGCGCAGAGATCATGTCGGAATCTAATTTCTATGATCAGCCGAATACTCTAATATAAGAAGTGCTTTCGTATAAATCCGTGTTGTAAATTTTACTATAAGTTTAGTGTTTTTATAAGTTGTTCCACGTTCCTATGTTAAGTTTGAACAATTTTGCTTAGATTAAGTGAATGTCATGTGCTATAAAATTGCGTAGTTGTATACCGTATCCGGCTGCTTGTAGTACATGTTTCGTATTTAATTGTAAGTTTACTGGCTTTTAGTCTAGAAATAAGTATAAAATATCTCTTGAAATATTAAAAACCGTACAATCTGTTCACTTTCTTGAAAAAAAGAAAAATTATTACCATTATTTATCATAGGCAGCTAAGCATTTGACTGTCTACCAAGTAGATTTCTACGCAACAGAAGAGCATAAATTCATAATCTATTTTATATTGATTACAAATGACTTCTAATTAATAAACGTTTCATCATATTTTTAGGTTCCACAAGTGATGTATTATTTTCTGACTCACTATTCATAAGCTCTAAACCTTTACTCAGAATAGAAACACATTTAATGATATCAAATTAAAATATGTAAACGTTTATATTTTGCTTTCATATTTAATAATATCTGATAAATTAATGACTTATCGTTGGATAAAGTGCCAATAAAATAACTAGAAGTAGATTGAAAATAAATGGAATATTTCCGAAAAATAAAATCTTTCTTATGAAATATCAAAAAACTAAAGGGTTATTTATCTATATTTTGAATTTTATATTTACAAAGTAGAAATTAACACGCCTTCTTTTAGGTGATAGCTAGTATCATAATTTTCAGTTTTCTTAAATATAATTTTTTTTTTAAATTGCTAAATATTTTTTAATATGAAATAATGTGCAATAATATTCATGAAAGTAAATCAAATTTCAAGATTATAAAGAAAATTGTACAAATATGCTTTCTTTGGCTATTAGCATACACTAATACGTTCAATGAACTTAATTATTTTAATATTAAATTTTAAGTTTTGACACACACCTAACCGACTCTGACTTGTATAAATCGTTACAGTGCATACTTCGACTCGCATGGGTAACGTGCATTGAAGGGAAAGTCCGCCTGGCGAGAGAGAGGGCAAAAATACCACGCATGGGAAAATCCGAAAATTTCTAGACCGACCAATGACGTGTCAAAAAACTTTCCCACAGCTCTGTTGAGTAGACCTGTGGTATTCTGTGTCGCAGCGACGGGAAACACCTTACACCAATTGGAATGGCGTATCCCTAGCGTCTCGCTCATAAATTGACGTAAGCGGTCTGAGCATTCAGTGGAGCGGCGAGAAGCGAAGATGACAAATCTTACGAATCTCTTTCGATCGATCTGTAATCGTGCTTAGATGGGGAAACACAATGCTCGTGTTGTCCGCCGACGCAACTCTTGTTTTTAAGTTATTTTCCTCTCCACCCCCAATAGAAGAACGATCAGATTATTAGAAATTTTAACCCGTTTTTTTCAAGACGAGGAACAATTCATATAAATCTACATTCTAATTCATGAAATTCAATTTTCATTTTAATTTATTATATATGAAAAAATTAAGTAATTGTATTATCTAAGAATATAAGTTAATATTTTTTAAAAGAAATTTTTTTATTTATAAATTTTTCGGGTGACAGTGACAGTCTATTGCTCAGTAATGAAAAACTCATTGGTATTACTTCATTTGCTTTTCCATGTGCTGTAACTGAACCTGATATCTATTCCAGAATTTATTTCTATAGAGATTTTATTAAAACTAGTAAATCTTTGAAATATAGCATACAAAAATTGATTTTATTTTGTAGCCTTCGTTTTAAATAGTAATAAAAAAAATAAAATTATAAATGTTAACTGTTTCCAAAAAAAACTTTTTTTATTTCTTCAATCTTACTATACTAATTTAAAATTGGCAGTATAATTTACAATCCGAAATGAAAATATCGGCTATATTGAGATTAAATATTTTAGTATATTACGATGTAGAATTGAATCAGATGCATTTTCTTTAATAATATAATCTAATATTTATATCTAGCATAATCAATATTTATAAACTTTATGCAGCATAAAAAAGCTCTTTTTAGACAGATATTTTCTTGATTGTATTGTGGAGTAAGTAAGCGCGTAATTAAGCGACAGAATAATGCAAGAATTTTCTGTGAGGTGGCTACAGTCTTGTGCTGTTTTATGAAAGTGAGGGGTTTAGTTTAGACTAATATTTAAGTCTTTTGTATTATCTTTCAAACTTATAGTGTAAGATTGGTCTATATATTATTATTGCCGATTCCACCATGAAGAATAAACAAAACACACATAACCTCATCATATGAGCTTCTATATATAGTACGTATTTTATAGTGTACTATGAAAGGGTCAATATTCATGAATATACAAAATAATAAATGGTGAGACATAGAAAAATTTTTTAAGTTTAAAGCAATATGAGTATAATATAAATATAAGTATAAATAATAATAAAATATTTAATATAAAGTAAAGAACATTAGAAATATACAATAAAGTTACATAACATTTGAGATTATTATTATTTATTCTACTGTTATAATAAATAAAAAGACATATTTAAATAGAAGCAAATTTATACTGCGGAAAATGTAAATTTTATTGGTGATGATATACATAAATTAGATAATGAAAGATACTGTAATGTTTGAAAAAGTGAATTATACTATATTTAAAATTTTTATCTATGAAAAACGTAATTCATAAATATAAAGAAGATTATAATAGAGCAAATAACAAAATATATAATAAAATCTATCCTTAATATGATCATTGGGATCCAAAGTTAAATTATAACACAAATTATATATTTCTAATGAATAAAAACAAATGCTTTAGAAAAGTGAAAACTATAAGAATTCAAACTATAAAAGTTAATAAATGATACACCATCAAAAAACATTACAAAGTGTGATAAGATATAGTGGTATATAAAGATGTATAACATAAATTTTTTTTAAAATGTACTAATAAATTATTTAATCCTTCTATCTATTCTAAACATATATATATTTATCATTAATAAGTAAACTTCTATTAAAGAAATATTTATTTTTCGACTCGAATACATTTATATAATGTATCAATATTTATATTTTAAGTATATAGATAGTAATATAAAAGAATTTTAGTATTTCTATTTTCTTTTTATTACTATTTTGTTGCGCATAATAGTATGTTTAAAATATTAATACAGTATTTATTTCAATATATTTTGGTATATTAATATTCTTAAAATCTTTTAATTTTCTATCTACAATATTTTTAAATAAAATTATGATACTATCAATTAATAATAATTTTTACAAATTCCTTCCATGGCATTAAGAAAAGTTTTATAATTTGTTAAAATTTATTATTAAATACTTCAAAAAGCATAGGAAAATATTATTATAAAGTTATATTTATCATTAAAGTTAATAGATAAATATATTATCATATGAGATGTTTTTAAATATCTGGATTGATAACAGTAAATAATGATACAATTAAAAAGAAATTCTCAAATTAATTATAAAGTTATTTTTAATTGTATTACTAACAGCAATTTTAATTATCTTCATTATTAATGTTTTATTAATATTTGTGTATGAATAATATACATTTTTAATTACTACTTGATTTGAAAAATTTCTAGTATTTATATTAAAAATTTAATTATAAATTTATGTTTAATTCAATTTTATTCTGTATGAATATAAACATTTATAGTATATTTCTATACTTATTATTCTTTATATGAATTGAAATGTGCTAGCTATATCTAGGACTTTTGGAATTTTCTGAACTTTTTAAAATCTACTTTGATATATTCGTCTCATTTTGTTTTATTTAGATAAATTTTCTTTCTTGTATTTTTATAAGGCATTATATATTATAGTCTTTATTTTCTATTTTAATTACACAATTTCATCTTCTTAATTTGTGATATATGTGTATAATATATATTTTATATTTTTAGTATGAGTTGTTTATTAATTATTAAAATTTTATATTCTATGTTATAAAATTATAGTCATATATATTCTATTTTTTAAATAATTATATCGAAAGTTATTCATGCGTTATACTTTAATGTTGATTTTGTTGATTTACTTTATCTTCTTTAAGAATAGTAATTTCGTAATTTTACTATATAGGAATTTAATAATTTCATGTTTAAATATATTGTATAATTATATGTATATGAATTTCAAACACAATGCGATTTAATTATATCCAACTAACTTAGTAATTACTTTAATCATAGAAGTCTATTTATCAATTTAATTAACTCCTAATTCAAAGTGCCATTATTCGATCTTTACTTCTGGAATGTATCATTCATCTAACGTTCATTAACGTTAGGTAATCTACTGGAATGGCATCATTAAATATTTAGACAAATAAACTATAATAACTGATTAGCATCATTATTATCTTCTATCAAATTTGATTTAGTTTCCAAAAATTTGGTTTTTTATTTTATACCTATGATAATCCTTGAACAATGAGGATACTATTTTGTATGATTCTACATTTCTATGATTTTTTTTATTTTATTAATATTATTTAGCTGTAAATAGATAATTATATATTTCTTAAGATTATTTCTCTAATTAGATTTTTTGATATAATATAACTATATTCTTTGTAATTTATATTGTTTATTAATCTATTGATGTCTATAATTAACGTTCTTTTAACTTATTTCCAGAAATGTATTTAATTATGAAAGCTTCTTTGTTGTTACTGTACAGTAATTTATACAGATTTTGGTTAATCATTTTTTTGATATCATTAAAAATTGAGAATTTTGTCGCAAAAATATTTTAATTTGAAACTTATTACTTTTTTTTTAAGTTATTTTATGTTAAAGTTGTTCTACAGAATAATTTTATCTGTATCTTAGTTTTATACTAAAATTAAATGAAGATATAAATTACAACAGCTTCACTAAAGGTTATAATAATTGTAATGCATTTCGTATTTAGTATTAATTAAAAACCAATATATTTCATAGGTGGTCCTCTATATTTAATGGTAAATATATATATATATATATATATATATATATATATATATATATAAATTACTATAATTTTTAAGATTATTATATTTACTTAAAAAACAAAGTTAGGTATTTTTATACTTTTTTGATTCCTAAAAACGTGCAAGAAAGTCTTTTTGATTTTGTGCCTAAATATTTAAAAATTATATTCTTAAAACAATCGAAAGAATTATTACATATGAATAGATTGAAAATAACTGTAGCTTTTTTCATTGAAATTATGACAATGTTTAACCTTCGACGATTACATATTCTTCTCATAATATACGTTTTCAATTTTCTGAAACATTGATATCAATAATTCTTTATTTTATTAAATATTTTTATTTTTATAATAAAGTTTAGTCAAATGATTTCAAAAAATATATAAAATCTTTTAATGTACATAATTAGTACAATGTTGTAATAAGTAGTAATTCGAAGACACCTACAATTTTAATGCATTTGAAAAACGAACATCAGAATATCTAATTAATAAGTATTTTTATTATACGTATTAATTATTTTCGAATTTATTTAAATTTAATATATTTATAAGTTTTCAACTCATATAATTGGTGTCTTTTGTAATTCTTTAATATTGTAGATTATATTTTAAAATTTTAATTTATTGTTAAATAGTGTGATGTGTTCCAAGCACATAATAACTTATAGAAAATTAAAATATGTCACCGATAATTTACTATCATTAAAGTGAGTGGTCAAAAGTTCAGTCTTGCACCCTCCGAAAATAGCCGCGAAAAGACTTACGTAAACCAATCCGCTTTTTTCAAGGCGATTAAAAAGTGTTATAATATCAACGAGTCCCATAACTATGACTGATAATATGTCTTCCTCAGAGTAGTAGTTTAAAATACTCTGCTTGTATGTTGCCGACGTGGCTAAGGACTGGTTGAGAACCTCGGGGAACCTCTTTCTTTGGTCTTTTTCTAGAGTCTTTAGTAACTATACAAATGGGTATGTATTTTCAGTAAACAATAAGTTTATCTATAAAATTGAACCAATAAGATATAGTTTTCATGCCATTACTCACAAACGTTCAGATGAGTGCGCAAATTATTATTTTCTTGTGTCTGGTTAATACTAGTAAGTCTTGCTTAACAATTTTATTTAACAATTTTAAATTGTTAAATAATTTAAAATTGTTGAAAGTTCTATTTTGATTTTAGTTATTTGTGTTTTATATTTTTTCAAAAATTTCTGTAAATATTTGAACCATTTTTACTATTTTTTAAATATTTTTTTCATTTTCTCTTCCTACAATTTTACTATGTATTTAATTTTTATCTGTTCTATTCCTTGTATTTCTCGTTTCCTTAATCGATTTTGGTTTTTTAATATCATCGAATTTATTTCATTTTTTAGGTTCCACAAGTTACTTTTAAAATTTTTCACTTAGTATTTAGATGAATTCTATTCATTTTCTATTGTAAATTTTCGTAAATAAATAAATAGATAAATAATAATTCAGAGCTAGTATTTTCTGTTTTTTTTTCTGTAGCATTTTAGTTCAAAAACTTGTAGCTTTCTTCTATTTCGAAGTAATTATATAGTAAATTCATAATTCTTTTTGCTTATCTAATTGTCTAATCTTCTTCTTTCTTTTTTCACAAGTTTTAAGTAAACAAAAATACACATATTATAAATTGGAACTCTGAAAACTTGTCTTATAATAATGAAATAAAATTATATCAAATGTTATTTTAATATTTAAATATTTAAATATTTTAAAATACTTTTGAACAGTACTATCGAAAATTAAATGTGATTAAAATGTTTAATACATTTTAAAAAGAGATTATTAGAAATTTAGCATTATAATTATAAACATTTTTATGATAAAATAAAAATTATTTATTAGAATATTTTTTCAGTCGTATTTGCAAGAAATGTAAGGATTGTTGGAGGTGAAGATGCACACATTAGTGAATTTCCATATTCCGTGTCATTTCGATGGCTTTCTAATAATATGCATTTTTGCGGCGGAGTAATTATGAGTCAGCGATTTATTGTTACAGTGGCTCATTGTATTTTTGACTTGCATAAAAGGATACATGATGTAACAATTCATATAGGCAGTACCAATACAACAAGTACTAATGGACCGGTACTTACAATCCATCGTATTTATATTGATCCCAAATATACATCAAGAATGAGCTCGAATGAAATGAACCGATATGATTTCGCTATTATTAAAGTAAATAATATTATTATTAAAAATAAGTTAACTATAAAAAAGATAAAAAAGTTAAAAACCTTAATATATATATATATATATGTGTGTGTATCTAAATTAATAGTAAGATATATTAAAACTCTGTATTTATATATTACTAATAATAAATTATACATTAATAAGAAAAATGATTGCATCAAAAGAAATTTAAGATTAGTTTGGTTATGTTTCTATAATTAATATAAATTAATAAAATAAAACTATTTAAGTATATTTACAATAAATTGAGTTTTACTCTAAGTATAATAATTATTTGAAGATTTTTAAATTTGAATCATAGAATTCGAAATTTTTACAATTAAACTAATGTTTTTTATTCTATGTATGAGTATTCAATTAATTTTAATATTTTCGACATGTATCAGATTTCTTTAAATGAAACTATTTGTTCAGGTAAAGGAGACTATTATTTTTAACGAATTATACAACAAAGTCGAACTTCCAACTGAAGATGTTAAGGAAAACGATAGTGCTATGGTCAGTGGTTGGGGACTAACTTCCTATCCAAAGTATGTATTTTCTCAACAATTACAAAAAGCACCTATGAAAATTCTTGATAATGCCAAATGTTCAATGAAGGTTGGATTTATCGTTCACTACGAGCAAATCTGTGCATTTCAAGCAGAAGGTGTTGGTGCATGCGTCGTAAGTTTTTAAAAAATAATAAAATTATATTATTAAATAAGACTTTATAATATTAAGAGTTTATTTTGATTTTACACAAAAAAAATAATTATAAAAGAGACCTTATTCTTACACGTTATTAATACACAAAACTATCTTAATACTCGTATTAGAATGTTAAATTTGAAAATTCGAAGAAACTAACGTTTTGTAACTTTCATGAATTTAAATTTAATTTAGTTCCATATTAACTATATTATTTTAACTCTACATTTATTACAAAATTTATATAATTGATTTATACAATACCTAGATCTAATAAAATTTTACAACGATAAATACTAAAGATTTTATAGAGTAAGAGGATGAACAAATACTTTTAACAAGCATATCTATTTAAAATTTTACAGGGTGATAGTGGTAGTCCACTAATCAGAAATGGAAAACTCATTGGTATTTCTTCGTTCATTCATCCATGTGGCCAAGGTTTTCCTGATTTATATATTAGAATTTATCCCTATAAAGATTTTATTAATGCTGTCATTCATACTTAGCTTTTTTCTTTTTTATAATAAAGTAAAAATGTTTTCATTTGCAATATGAATCATGTGTAAATTGATAATTTCACATTTATATCATTATTAAGAAAATGTATCGAAGTTTGTCGAAAAAAAATAATTTTTTATTTTTAAATTTTTATGAAAAATCCAATGAATAGTATATTAAATTTTTTACTAAATTGCTTGAGTACGTACTTAAATATTATTTAATATATTTTTTATTATAATTAAACAAATATTATATATGGCAATAGAATTACAATGGTTATTTTTTGATACTAATTCAAATATTTATCATGAAACAACTTTCATTTTATTCTAAGTTAAATTCGACGTAAATATATATATCAAATAATATATTAATTATTATGTTAATATTAACAGTATAATTAATACCTGTATATTTTTATAAATATTCTATTTATAAAATAAGTTTTAGTAATGAAAAATAGTGTGAAAAAATAATAATATATGTATACTTTATAGAATTATATAATAATTCAATTTATGTTTATTATGTAAATTTATAAATATTATAAAAAAGTCAATATTACGTAAAAATTATTATTTAATTGATATTTAAATTTGGTACTTATTATAATATTTCAGTTATGACTTTTTATAATATATTCTTTTAAATTATTTGATACCGAAATTAATTAATACTATTTAAATAATAAATTATAAATAAATTAAAAGATTACTACGGAACTAATAAGAATAAATGTTACACAATATAAAATCAATACATTATGTAACGAAATTTACATTTTCGAGCGGGTGTCGGTCGTTACGGTTACACTGGGGGTGTGTTGTTTACGGGTCTCAGGGTCTCAAGAGGTGACACCTTGCGCCACTCGTCTGTAACCCGTACTCGGTGTCTTTTTCCCTAAGCGCGGAAATAGCTGGACGCCTGGGTAGTGTTCTTTTAGATGAAGGGATTTGGGATCAGGAAAGACAGGTAAACACTGTATATGGTATTAATTCTTAATTAAACAAAACGTGGTGGTAGTATAATAGAGACCTGCTATTCTCCTTTAATCAAGAAGGAATGTGTGTGCCTCGCTCGTTTTTGGTCGTATTTGGTTTGAAAAAAAAGACCGAATAGAACGATCCCGTACTATAAATAATATAAGGAGTAAAAGGAAAGTTATTCTAATAACATACTGTCTTGAGGAGAGGAGAATAATGGGACGTCAAATAACGTATTTCTGGGAAAGGGAAAAAGGAAGGGGATGGTCAGATCAACGGATGCCGGTGAAACTAGCGGTGTTCAAACTCATATTTTAGCTAGGCCTGGTTATTTTCGACCACTCTTATGCGAGTAGACGTGAAGAAATACAGAGTCGTGCCATAATGGCAGGCGACGGCGGTAATGCAGCTCGTATAAAGCAATAATTGTTATGAGGCTTATGCTTCCTGATTAAGTCAAACTATTTCGGATTGCTTGCTATGCGAACAGTCGCGAAAAACCGATGCTGAGTCGTGCTCTGTAGCCCTTTTTATAGACCAAGCAAGACACAGTCTTTCATAGTAGCAGTAGACACAATGCTCTCTCATAATCACTTGCTTATTTAGTTCGCGCAAGCGTGGAGAGTTGCAATGGTGGGTGCTGGGCCTTCTTCTCTCTCAATGCCTTCAGGCCCATGCTTCTTTTCTTTCGCTCATGCGTGTTCATAGCGAGATTTCTAGAATGTTTGAGAAGCTTTGTTTGCTTTGTACGACGTGTCGCGCATCAATTTACGGTATACCCGACGAATATTTTGCAAACACTTCGCTCGCTTTAGCATTGTCAGCTTGACGCGTCGCGCGTCAACTTATGGCGTACTTGACGGATATCCTTTCGTTTTAGCATCGACTGCGTACATAGTCATGATGCATCGCGCATTAGCTTACAGAGAATTACTTTTCAGGCCTATTGGAGCTTTGTCGGCGTTATTAACCTGTAACAACGCCATTGTAGGTTCATGTCATTGCAATTAATAATTGTAAACAATTGTGTATTAAATGTATTAATGAAAATTGAATAGTCACGTAATATTAATTAATCAATGCAACTGATATTACATAATTGTTTTAATAAAAATGACAGTTTTTGTCTTATTATTTAAATAATGTATTCTAATTTAGTCTATATATATTCTAAGTGGTAATAGATATAGATATTTAAGAAATCTTAATATTATTTAAAGACACCTTTCTCTGATAAATTTGTACAACTCTTGCAGTAAAAAAAAATAAAGAATTTGAAACTTCTATTATACTATCTATATATCTACATATATATATATATATATATATATATATATATATATATATATATATTATCTTTTAATAATTTTTAATGGTTAAAAATTTTCTATTTATTAATGATTGTACATTAAGATTGACACGTGCTAGATGCACCTGGTGCGTCGTTTAAATAACTCATCGAACTCATGCATAAAGGTCTCTATGAGTACGAACAAGGTCGTCACGTGCACGCTTGTTTTAAGACAAAAAAGAGAAAGGCGAACAACACATAAATTCAAAAAAGAACCTGAGATTTTCCCATACCAGGCAATGAGCAGGCACGGGGAATTTTGCTCAGACAACGCAGCCGATCTTCAGCTCGGCTGCCTGTGATTGGCTCGTTAGGGATTATGTGCCGATTAGGACTAGCCACCGTGGAAGGTAGTATTGCGCCTTGATTGGAGCGGCATCGTTTCAGAAATCAAAGTACATACATAGAAGTTCCCGAGGTAAAAGCGACAGGAACCAAAGGCGAAGCGGAATCCTCGTACAGGACCAGCAGCTTTCAGAGGAATCTCTCTCTCATTCTCTCTGTTCCATGACAACCTCAAGCGATACGGAGAAAGTGAGGTACCATAACTGCCCCTTGATGACCAGTCATGCACTTGAAGAAATCTGGGTTTTTTTGGTCTCCCAATCCTTTCCTTCTCTTTTTAACCGTCTTTCTCAAGAGGAATCGTAAAAATTATACTTTTTTTAAACCGCCTTTGTCAGGGCGAATCATAACAATAGAACAATCTATTTTAAAATTGCCCTTGTCATGGTCAAAGAGGTTGATCAACCTAATCTAACTGCCTTTATCAGAGCAAATAGAAGAGAGCTAGTAATATTATTTCACTTTTGTAGAGCGGTGATGACCTTGAGCCCCTGAACAAAAAAAGCGCTTTTCACTCTATCACGCCATCTGAAGATTTCTTTTTATGCAAGATGAAATACCATATATAGCGGTACAAAACGGTTCTATGATCTGCTTCATTTTATAAGAAAAAACAATGTTTAAGAACAAAGTTCTAGTACTCCGTTACTTTTTTAAAAATCATTTCTTTTTTAAAAATCCGTACTCTTTATATTTGAATATATTTAAAAACTTTATTTGTAAGAAAAAGAAAATTTCACTAGGGTTATTAAGTTTTCATTAAATTTTTAAATATTGTTCATATACGAGAAAATTAACTTTTTGTCTATTAACCAAAAAACTATATTATCAAATTCAACAAATTTATTTCCATAATTTTATTTAAATTTTGTGATGATTTGTTTCGTATTAATTTAATGAACTAATCTATAATAAACATTAAAGATCGTATATAAAGTTGATTACTCTTATTTCAAAATATTTTTATATAAATAATATAATTATATCTCTGATTGAAGACTATTGATTATTTTATAAGAACATCTAATTTGAACATAAATATGAATGAAAAGTTATAATTTCTGAAAATAAATTCAACAATGATGTAATTATTATCAAAAGTTGAAATATATTTTCTTAGCAAATTATTTAATTTAAAGTTTTGAAGAATTCATTGTAGAATAAATTGTAAGTTTCAATAATTGATGTACTACACTTGAAGCTTATAGAATACTTTCTTGTTCACTCTATTCAAAATTAATTAATTCTAATTTAAACTATTTTGGAAATTTAATGTATAGTGAGAATGCAACAATTACAAGTACATCACTGTAACTTTTATTCAAATAATAAATGATGGTCTATATTAATTTCTACTTTGAAAATAATCATTACAAAAATTAAATATACACTCGAAATGCCTGATGTATTAAATTTATCTTTGTTTTTAAAATAATTATTAAATTTTTCTTTATATACATCATATTTAGAAATATGTTTTTCTTAAAAATTTTCTTTATTTATCTGTACACAGATAAATATAGTATTTTTCACCAATACACACAGGTAGAATAATTATCTTAATTACTAAAAAGAGAAGTACATTTGGTTTCTATTTATATAACAAAAATATAAGAAGTTAAATACAATTAAACTTGTAACGATAATAAAATTATTAAATATAAATGAAAAAATGAAATATATATTCATTAAGTAGAACATACATTTAAATACTATCACTTTTATAAATAATATGAAATTGGAATGTTTTTGAAATATCATGTATAAATAATGGATTCCCATTACCTCGTATATTCTCTTGGTTGAATTACAAAGGCTCTCTTAGATTGTGATAGAGGCTTCTTTGTATTCGAAATTATAGTGACAGCTACTTTTATCGATAGTGTTATTTAATAAAGATATTATTTATGAATAAAAACATCAATTATTAAGAATGGGCTCTTACAAGTTTGTATATTCTCTTGATTGAGTTACAAAGACTATATTAGATTATGATAGAGGTTTTTTTGATTCGAAATGATAGTAACAACTTCTTTTATTAGTAGTATTCTCAAATAAAGATATTAAGAAAACTGAAGTTTCTTGTATGAAAATTGTTTAACTTGTTTGTTACGAATTTAAACTTCTAGATAGATTCTATATTCGAAAAATAACGTATTAATCACGTACCCTTTAAAGAATATACAACTTCTGCAGATGGTCCAAAAAAGAAATATGCACAAATTGATAACAGTTCATGAGTATAATAATATTTGAATTTAATCATTTAATTTTAAAGGCTTTGGATACGCAGAATATTCGTATTTTTAAAATACAAATATTTGTAATAATAAGCATTTTTAAATAAAGCAAAGTACTTTTCTATTTTAAAAACATGTTTATAAATGTATTATTAATTTACTATTTAATATAATCATCAAAACTCCTTTATTATAATTTTTATTAGTTGTATTAAAATTTATAGCAAAAATAAAATCAATCATAATTATGTAATAATTTTAACTTAGATTCTATCTATATTAGAATAATTCTCATTTGCTTTTCTATTATTTTCTCTCATGCCTCTGTCTCACTTCCTCTCTCCAACTATTCGTACTATTTGCATCTCCTTTATTAACACATTCACTTTATATTTTAAGTACAATAACTAAAGTACAAAAAAAAAATTAAATACATCTCCATAATGTTAAAAACAAGAATGTTTGACTTGATAAGCTATATGCATTGTTTTAATTTTATAAAGTTTAGAAATAGTATTTTTTAAGGAATGTATATTTCTTGTTGGTTTTTTAAAATTAATATTTGTTAAAATAAATTAGTTCAATTATTATCGTTTTTTATGAAAAATTTTTAAATATAAACTTTCATATTTTATAAGCAAGGTAACTGTTCATTTAGAATTTTATATAATAGGAATCTATGAACATTAATACCTATACTATGTACACCATAACTATAATCATATAAGTGATAAAACAATCTGGTATATAATGATACATTGACTTTTATATGAATTGTGCAAATTTATTATAAATATTTAATATTTGCAAATGACATTCTAACAAATGGTTAAATTTGTTGTATACTTTCATCAAAAAATGATAATGATTGAACTAATTTATTTTAACAAATATTAATTTTGAAAAACCAACAAGAAATATACATTCCTTAAAAAATACTATTTCCAAACTTTATAAAATTAAAACAATGCATATAGCTTATCAAGTCAAACATTCTTGTTTTTAACATTATGGAGATGTATTTAATCTTTTTTTATACTTTATTTTTTGTACTTAAAATATAAAGCGAATGTGTTAATAAAGGAGATGCAAATAGTACGAATAGTTGGAGAGAGGAAGTGAGACAGAGGCATGGGAGAAAATAATAGAAAAACAATTGAGAATCATTCTAATATAGATAGAATCTATGTTAGAATCATTACATAATTATAAGTGATTATAATTATGTAATTATATTACTAAATTTTATTTTTGTTATAAATTTCAATACAACTTTTATTTTTTTGTAGCAGTAAATAAATTTTGTGTTCATGTAATTTTATTTGATTAATTATAATCAATATTTTGGTAAGTAAAAATAGATTACTGAGAATATTAGAAGATTCTTTTTAAATAGTACTAAGATTAATATAAGTTACTAAAGCGCTTTTTATACCAATCTTTTAAAAATAAATGAAATACTTGTTTATATTAGAAATCTTTTCAAACGGTTTTCGGTTATCTATCAGAAAATCTTTTATGCAATCATTTGATTTTCTATTTTCATTAAATTGAAAATAATATCGATATAGATTTTAAATATAACTATTATTTATATAAAATTATCATTTTATTTTTCAGTTGAGTTTTCTAAATATGTAAAAATCATCGGCAGTGAAAACGCCGATATAACAAAATTTCTATATTTCGTATCGTTAAGAGATAATAACTTGAACACACATTTCTGTGGTGGTGCAATTATCAGTGAATGGTATATTTTAACAGCTGCTCATTATATCCTAGCTTTCGAAATAAATGATGTAATATAACATACTGGAAATATAAACATAAAAAATAACAATGGATCGTTAAATACGATTGAACGTATTATTATTCATCCAGATTACACCGGAGATATGAAATTTCAATCGATGAATCGATATGACATCGCTATTATTAAGATGGGTTAGAAAAAAATCATAATTATATATCAATATTTTCAACTATGTATAGAAATGTATTTATGTATGTATATATTTACAATAGCAAAAAATTGGATAAAAAATAATTTCCTATGGACTAAGAATGTTTAGATTGTCTTGTAGTTCTAAATTCATTTTGTAGTTATATTCATTATTATATAAATTTAATTATTTTTAGTTATATTTATTATACAGATAGAATAATATAAACTCAGAAGAATGATAAATCATGTGAAGATAGAAAATCAGAATGATGAATAATCTCAGGTGTATAAAAGGATAATATTTTTGAAGCATAATAAATTTTCTGAAATAATAAGGAGAATTGCAAACAAACAATTGCAAATTGTAAAATAACTTAAAAAACTACCTACTTTAAAATTCCAAAGTTAAAATACAGAAATTATGAAATAAATATTATTTTCTATTCAAAATTCCTTAAAATATTCTTAAAATTTAGATCTTTTAACTTAACTTATGGAACGTATAATTAAAAAAAAAGTACTTTATTTAAAGTTCAAAATTATTTGAAAAATTTAAATATTTTAATATTATATAACAAAATATAACATATTAAAAAAATTAATTAACATAATTGTTTAATTAAATTACTTCAATTAAAATATTTATAATGAATAATTAATTTCTAAATAAATAATTCAATATTATTTTAATTATAAATATATACTAAATCCTATTATTAATTATATATAAATTTATATATACGTATGTATTATAATTTTTATTAGTTATTAAAAATAAGTAAAAAGTAATTCAATAAAAGATTTATTACAAAAAATGAATATTCTTTATAAATTGCAATTTAAATAAAATTATTTCAGTATGATTCAATAGAGAAACATGACTAAACTTAAATAAAATGAGAACTCAGTAGAGGTTCATACACGGTAGGAATTTGGTAGAATAAAAAAACCTCACGTTAAACTGCTGTAATTCCGCGGAAAAAAAATGTTTTCACAAGAATCTCATTATATTAACTACAACATTTAGTTGTAAGATAAGAAAATCTTTCTTTTAATAAAAAGTCGTAGTATTGAGACATACCGAAATAAATACATTTTGTTTTATTTACAATTTAATTGAATTAAATATATTTATTTGAATAAATAAATTAATTAATATTTGAATAAATATTTGAATAAATATTGATTAGTTTCTTTCAGAAGTATTAAAGTTAAAAAAAATTGTTCACAGGTCAAAGAAGTTATTATATTTAATAATTTTCAGAAAATGATAGAACATCCTACCAAAGATTCTCAAGAAAAAGATGAAGCTATTATTACTGGTTGGAAAGTAATTACCTACCCAGAACAAACAATTCCAGAAAAAATGCATAAAGCTAAAGTGAAAATTCTTGATAATTTTAAATGTTCCAAAACACTCCCATTTACTATTAGCGATGAGCAAATGTGCATGTTTGAATTAAAAGGGATTGGTGCATGCATTGTAAGCTTTTAGAAACTAATATAATTAGAAAATTTTTAAATTTTGATAATAAGCCTTAAACATAACATCTGATTAGATTTTTCCTTTTTTTATATAAAAAATTAATATTTTTTTAACAAAAAAACCAATATATAGTTTTCTTTAAACAATAAGAAAAGAAATTTTATTTCATATAAGATTAAACCCGAAAATAAAGCATTTGCAAAAATGATTTTAACATACCGATAATTAATGCAAATATGTAGAACATTAAACGCCTTTGTTACGAAATCATTTTTAGAAAATGGTAGAAATATTAGATTAGTCTGATTATATTAATTTCTTTTTGCTTTTATAAATAATTCAATTATCTTAAAGATACGCAAATGAAAACATTGAAAGAACATTGAAAACTGAAGGACATTGAAAAAATTTAATCATTTTTAAGGTACTATAAATTAGTTAATAAATTATTTTTTTCATTTAAAAATAAAACAAAATTTTTAAATGATAGATCTAATATATTCTCATTTTTTTACAATATACTATTTAAATAAAAATTTGTAATGATTTTCAAATAATATTAAATTAATTAATTACGTCTAAAACAAACTATAATACGTAGAAAACACCACTTGCTTTGAATACGAGTATACTTAATATGTATACCACGATGATTATTAATATATTAATACGTCATCAATACTTAATCTTTACTTACGTATATTTAATCAAAAATTGTACATAAAAGAAATGTTTGTTCAACACATGGTATATATTTAATTTTTCACAGATAATGTGTTTCACGAAACTACATATCTTTTCATTAAAATAGAACATTCTTATTAAAGCTCAATGCATTTTCTACAAATTATATATTTCTATTCATAATTTATATAAATATAATTAAAAAATATATATGTTTATATATCAATAACAATGAAAATAACTTTATTTCTAATATTAGGTTTTTATTTAATTGATTTCTATATGATATATATATATATATATATATATATATATATATATATATATATATATCTTACAGAAATAAAATAAAATAAAAGAATATAAACATACAAACATATTTTTAAATAAAAGAAATTTAGAACGTAGTTTTTTTTCGTACTTCTGATACACATGTTTGGTAAATTTCGAATAAAATTTTAAGAGTCACATAAATGTGATATTATAATATCTGGCTTTATCAAATTTTAGTATTCATCTTCCAATGTCTTTTTATGAACAGTAATTTCACCTTCAAATATTATGTCGAATAATTTCTAATATTTGGCATAACTGTTTTTAAAATCTAAAATAAAACTTTTATTCTAATTTTAAAATAATTAATAAGTACTTCAAGTAATCTTATACGCATTGAATGAAGTAATATAATCAATATCCATCAAGAAAAAGATATAAACAAATTCATCTACAAAAATAGTTTTTAATTTACCTTTTAATTAAGTAAAATAATTAATGAATGATTTTTAATTTTCTTTCATCCTCTGAATTTATTCTTCCATATGATTCTAAGATCATTTATACCAAAGTTAAAAGAAAATTTATCCTAATATATAACATACATTTGCTATGCTTGACTTAAACTTACAACAGTGCATAAAATAAACACTTTTTTCAATTGTAATATATTAATGTAATTTATGAAAAAATTTTATTTGGTTGTATTCATTTTAATAATTATTTAAAAAATAAATTTTTTAAATCTTTTAATTCTATATATAATATTCTAAATTAGACATCTGTATATAGGTGTGATTGACTTTACGCATTGGTACAAGTAATACGTAAATAAATAAATTTCTTGTATTATATTATAATATATAATTATTAGTATTAGAATTACATTGATATTTAATTGTAAGTACAAAATAAGAACATGGATGTACATTTTTCTTGTAAATACGTTAATATATTTATTACCAAATAGATATTCTTATTCATTTGATTTTAATTTTAAGTGTTGAAAAACTCAGAACATTATTCATTTAAGATATTGATGTAAGTAAACTTGTTATTAAGATAATATGAAAAATAGAGAAATTCTTTAACTAGTAGACTCTAAGACTCTATCAAAACTAATTTATATTATAATACTAGTTAAATTTATTGATTCTTTACCTGAACTCAGTATGTATAGTAATATATTGAAAAACTGGTCTATACATATTTGGCTGTTTCTAAACATTGTGAAATATACAGTTTATAGATAATATATTGTTGTTGTTGGAATATTAATAAATTTATCAAATATTATGCAATGATAAAGCATCTCAGATATTTTTGGTTTAATATTATTCGTTTTAATTGTTTTTATATTATTTTTATGGATATGAAAATTGATATTTTAAGATATTTATTTCGATAAAAATATGAACTTCAAAAATTAATGGTACACGCATTGATAGTCATGTAATATTTGATTTTTGTTTAGAATATATATTTTAAAAGTCATTATTCTAAACTTCAATTTATATTAAGTAAATACTTTTTTAAATAGTATTCTTCTTTATTTAAGAAAATAAGATCATTTTACTTTGAATACTATAGAGATTCAAATTTTGAAGAGGAAAATAAAAATGAGGCTGATTGAGACGGTATCTAAAAGTTTTCTAATAACATGTATAGTAACTCTTTGCTTACAAAACTGAATAAGCATCAAGAAATGTTTGTTGAAAACAATAAGTGCAAGCTCCGCATACTGCTTGGTCATTTCAATTATTACTTTTCCTATGAAGAGAGTAGCTTCTAGTGATTTATATAATCTCTGTTATACAGTTGTTCTCTGGTGAATAATAAAATCATCGTTCTTTAACTAGGTGTCTTATACGTGCAACACATTTAGTTAAATAATAAGAATAAAATTCATTTACAATTACTTATTACTCAATAAATTGTTGAGAATAATTGCTATTAGTTTTAGATTTATCTCATAATTAAAGAAAAAGCTAAATCGTGACGAGCAATTATAAACTCATTATAGAAAACTCAAAAGTTTTCTAGATTATGGGTACTCAGATGCTTTTTTTGAAGAAGACCCTACTATATTAATTAGAGGAGCTTAATTGTCAATATTTATTTATTTATTATTAACTTTATTTATTAGAAGACTCACAATCTTTACTGATAAATAAAGCGTAATATAAGTTGGTTGACAATAACACAGATCTCATACGACGGTAATCATCTTGCCATATTGTAACATTACATCTTCCAGAACTCATTATATACTGCACTCACAAACACACAATGCATAGAGATACTTAAAATATATTGGTATTAATCATATAATTCTCCTCAATCACATATAACAGAGCTCCAATTAAGGTTTGATACATATATATATATATATATATATATATATATTATGATGTATGGTGACAACGAGGATTCTGAACTCATCAACTGATGGGTAGTTTACTCTTTCTCGAGTTATGCCATGATACATATTCTTACATATTGGGATTGATTAAGCAAACCCATCAATATTAAAGATGTGTAAGAAGAAGAAACTAAAAATTATAAAGGTTGGATTTGTGTATTTTTTTGTATTACCAAATCAGCTCTACATCTAGAATTCGCTTTTATCTACTCAACTAAGGATTTATTGTTATATATAAATAAATTACCTCAAGAAGAAATACTCAATACTCAATTGAGATTTGAATTCAAATACTCAAATCAATGAGTAATGATTATTTCTCATTAGATATTTATGGAATGTGATATCGAAATTATCGCTTCTAGATATATCTACTAGGCTATTAAGATAATAATTTATTCAATATCGAGGAAAATTTTGGACATAATAGTCATCTTAGTATCTGCAATAACTACAAGTTATTTACATGCATACGGTGTTATTAGCGCCTAATTATCTAGATAGCCATTGAGACTGGTAGCATTGTGTTTGTCCCAATTGTTTCGTTCGGTCGTCTTGGAAGAGCAATAAGTGAGCAAACTACGACACCTACAGAAGTAGCTTATACGTCGTAATCCTTTCCTAATCAGAAAGGCTCCCGTGAACCATTGACATTTGTGAACTCATTGTGAAAACGAGTGTAGAGATCTGCTAATACTCACGAATGAGAGTGAGCGAATTGTAACACTTCTCCGTCTAATAAGAACAGTGCCACGAACCTCTAACGCTTTCTAAGAAAGTTCACAAATTTTGATATTTTTGGAGATTGTAAAACCAAGTACAATAAATTGCTAGTTTTCGTAAACAAGATTATGTGAATGGCGACAACAACGCTGTGAACCGCTGATACCATGTCGGGACCTGATAGTAGGAGTAATCCAGATATTTTTTGGTAGTCGCAAAATAAATAAACCAGAAGTTTGGCTTTGTCGCAGGTTCAATAGTATCACGCTCTCTGTACGAGCTGACGTGCGTTGAGCAACTTGTAAGGTTTGACATGCGTGAGCTGGCTATTTCTTCCGCCCGCGCTACGTAATACATTTCTCGTAAACTTGTACCACGTAGTCGTAATACGCAATGTAGTTGCTGATGAACTTAAGCACACTTGCTTTCGCTTAGCGATTTAATGCACAAAATTTTTTACTCATTACCTGGTAAGGCATCAAATAGGTTCTTTTTATTTATATAGCGTCATTAGAGTTTTGAATGAATATGAAATTTTAGTTGCAATTTTATTAGCTAAACGCATGTAATACTTTATACTAAACAAAGAAAGTTTAATAAAATTATATTAAAGAAAATAATGTTAATTAAAAGTTAATGAAACTCTAAGAATGACATTTATGCTCAATAGCATTTCTATTTAACAGTCTTTTACATATGTATGTCTTTCTTCATGAGTATTTTCATCTGAATATGAAAGAAAATATAAATTAAGGAGTTCTCTTAAGAATATGAGATAGGAAACAAAAAAGATCTGAGAGAGTATAGCAACAAACACTGTACAAGCTATCTTTACAAGATTAGAGTGAATACCGTTAACACCGTTGTTCTCAGAAAGCTATACGTACGTTAGCGATATTTGTCAGTATTCATTTTCCGCCGCATAATTTTATGTCGTTTTTATCAACAATTTATACATTAATCAGATAGAAGAGAGGATATGATCACTTTTGAATCACTGTGATGAGACCGGTTATTTTGATTTTTCTTTAATAGCGAGCAGCACTTGCAAGCTTCAGAGATTGTCATATGTTTAAATTACTCATTTCTCTTGTGTTATTCGACAATGATTCATTATGTCAAAGGATTTCCTGGTATATCGCTATTTGATAGCAATTGCATTCAACATAAATAAGATACGCTGAATAAGGGACGCTGGTCTTTTTAATTTCCTAGACAATATTTCTGTTCATAAACTTTAATACACCAAATTCATGTTTTTCGTCGATATTGAGCTCCATTAATCCATTAAAATTTACTTACTTCATTTGTCGTAACTTGTGAGTTTATTTCCTCGATAGAGAATAATATCTGAAAATGTATTTTCCCAATGATTGTACATGGTTAATAGCGCTTAATATTCTGGTCCATTTTTCTCTAAAAATCTTACCACTACGACATCATTACTCCTCTTTTCTGAAATCTATGGTGTACTTTTCAAAGGCAGTGAGAGAATAAATTCGTGTAGGTTCTTAAGCAATCTGCAAACTCCCTCTCTATTTGCTGCTGGGGTGTGTTGAACTGTTACTCTGAGAAGATAGATTAATAGTCATAGTTTTGAGATTCATTATGTTTACATGTACAATTTTAAGTCACCTCGATAAAAGCAGATTGGGTTGCGCATATCCCTCTGCCGGAAAAAACGATGTTTATTCTTTATCTTTCATCCAACATACTCGTTGAATTCTCTTCCTTTCTTTTGGTAGAACTTCAAAACTTCCTACTTATTTTTCTGTTGAAAAGCATCACTGCTCTGATTGCGTTGCACGATTTTGTATCAGTTTTTACTCTTTTTGATAACAAGTCCGAGGGTTCGATCAATAATCAAATTATTTTTTGATAAGTTTTTTGTTTGAATATTTGAAATTTCGAAAATTTTCGTTAGCAAAACGATGTATGAAGCATATTATTTATATAGCCATAACCCTTTTTGTGTAGTTCTTGTATTTCGTTTGTTAAATTTGCATGCTATATAGAAGACGCAAATAATTGTAATTACTTTAGTTTTAATTGTCTCATACAACTACATGTAAAAGGAAAGCAGCACTTTTTGAAAGCTCGCTTACTTTGTAACATTTACATTATTTCCATTTTAAATAGTTCTCTATGTATTTCTTTAATAAATACAGAACAATAGTAATTATATTTAATAGAATAATGCAGATTACTTTACGTAATTATATATCTACACTTAGTCTAATGTGAATATATATAGAAGTAAAGGAAAGATAATTTTTCCAAGAATATGCATAAAACACTCGAATATAGCATAAATCCAGCGAAATATATTCTACGTACTTATATATTAAATAAATATCTATTAATTGATCTTATAATAGTACTTTAATGAGTTAAAAGAGTATTAGTTGACTATTATATATTTTTATCAATCAATTTTTAACCACATTTTAATTACAAAAGTTTTAGATCATTCACATCGTCTCATTTGAAGACCTAATTAACCTTTATGTATATAATTGTTTGATTTATATAATTTGACTTATTAAAAATTTATTAATAACAGAATCAAATAAAAGGAATTTCCTGAAAAAGATTAATTTATATTAATTTTACATGTATTTGTATTCAAAATATTACTGTTTCTGACGTATATCTAAGTTTAATCAGTTTAATTTGATTGAATTACGACCAAAGTGATTCTAATCAATGATAATACATAATTTATTTCTGATAATTCTTATAATAGAAATTGTTTATTCAATTATATTATTAAGTTTATTAAGATCAGCTTTTTATATAATAAAATTTGTTTAAAATATTTCATTCTTATTTTTACTATTATTATTAAATGTTTTTTATACATAAATAAATATTTTGAAAATATCGTTAATATACCATTTTTATCTAACTAAATTTTTATAGATTTAATTGGAAAGAACCATTTAGGAAGTAAGTAAAACAGAAAAATAATTTTGAAGTAATAAAAATTTTGATTAAGTGTACATAAATAATATCCCTTTTTTTAAAATTGAACTATATATTTTGCTACTTCTGACTTATTGAAAAGTATGTTAATCAAAAATTATATGTAGTGATATACCAAGTAACTAAAGTGACATTTTATTTTTTGTATTTTTTAAACTTATGACCGATTTAAAGTAAATATTACCGCAACGTCCTAACCAACCAGTATTGAATTTTTATGCATAAATTAAGGAAATACGCAATGGTAAATTTAAGTATGTACTATTGATTTAGTATATTTAATAGTTAGATAAATTAATAATAGCGTATTATCAGAGTGAATAATAAAATTTACCTATAAAATGGATCGATGAAATATAATTTCCATTTATTCACTTACAAACGTTAAAATGAAAGTTGAAGGTGTGGTTTTTTTATTTCTAACTATAATTATTAGTAAGTTAAATTTATATAATTAGGTTATAAATTTATATTTTTTAAATAAAATTTTACAAGATTTAAGTATATTTTTGTTATAAAAAATATAAATTAATTATATATAAATTGTGATAAAATTTTTTAGCTCGAGTAATTAAATATAATCTATAAATTAATTTTATAAATTATGAATTAAAAAGTATAATAATAATAATATCTCGATGTCTTGACTAAACATCGTATTATTTACTAAGTATAATGATGAAACATAATGCTATATTTTATATATAAAACTTTAAGATGACTTATGAGAACATATAATAAATTAATTTAAAAAGAAATTCTTACTACTTGCTAAGGATGTATACGTTAATATTTGTGTAATAAATTAACAATATTATTAATATATATATTCAAAATGAATCATTTCTTTTTGTAATCTAGTGTAATCATTGAAATTTTTTCAGGTGCCTTCGCTAATGAATATATCAATGAGGAGGCGGATATATCTGAATTTCCATATTTAGTGTCATTAAGAGAACGTAGTCACAATATACCCTTCTGCAGTGGTGTTATTCTCAGCAAATGGCACATTATTACAGTGGCCAAGTGTGTTGATAGTAAACTAATCAACACAGATAATATTGGAGTTTACCTGGGTAGCAGTAGTGCAGTAAATACCATTACACCAGTTTATACGATTGAGCGCATCAATATTCATCCTGATTACACAGGAGAAATTTCCATGCGGTCGATTTACGACAACAATCTTGCCATTATCACAGTAAGTATGAAAATAATCATACTCAAATATATTGTTACATTTCAAAACTTCATTTGAATACAATTTACTAATTAAGGGTATTATTACTAATTAAGAAAAATTGGAATTAATATTTAGTTCTGATATGACTTTCTTTAATAATACTTTTTACGGAGAAAGAAAATAAAGTAATGATTTGTGAGCTAGAAAATTTAAAAATTTCTTTTTTTTAAAGTTTTTATGAAATTAAATGATCAAAAAAATGTTTTATAAAAATATTAAAATTTAACTACACCCATTTATTTTTTAAAATTTAAGAAAGCTTAAAATTTTTTTTAATGTACTTCACTTTTATCATTAAATATTTTTATATAATTTGAAGAATATTACACAGAAATGATCATAATATTAGTAATATATAACTTTTACTTTTTATCATATTTATAAAAGTTTAATTTTTTTATAAAATTATTTCTCTTTAACTGCTTATTATCATAAAAAATCTTTTAAAAATACAATGAATTTTCAGTATAATATCTTTATTGCACTTAATACTCTGTTTCTACATCTACGAAAGTATTGTTATCATTAAAGTAGTTATCATAATATTTGATCTTGCGAATATAAGTGTTTATTGATAATATATAATATTTTAAATAAATTTAATATTATAACTAAATATTTTTTGAATAATTTTAGGTCACTAATTTGGCTTATTTAATATTTATATTTGCTAATTATTTAATGAAGTTAAAATACATAAGTCTAAATAATATAATTAAAAATTAATAGCATTAAAAAGTAAATTTCATCAATTGCATATTATTATTTTTATTTCACGATATTTTATTGATTAAGCAGTTCATAACATTTATCAAATAATAATAGTTATATAAGTACGATACTCTATCGAAAATAAAAATGATTATTTAAGAATATCTTAAATAAATATTTTTTCCTAATTTACCCTTTCTAATTTGAGCAATCCTTGTCAGGGTGATCTAAAATGTAAGGCGGACACAACTATTCGAAATCATACATAGCAGGTGATTTCCTTTTTATTTAACGATGAGGAACACTATTTAATGTATCCTTGTCAGAGCAAAAGGTAAAAAAAGGAACAAGGCTACAACAAAACTATTCCTCTCTTGTGAGGAGGTTTTAGTGACTTTACAACTGAAAAGAGTAAAAAAAAGTTATCGAAACTTTTACTTGAAATCAGCATCATCGACTTCAAGGTCGGCTTGAGATTGAACGACGCTTTTCTCAAACTTATTAATTTCAATTTTTATTCTGAAAAACCAAAACTTATTAAATTGATAATATAAGAGATTATTAAATGTTTTTAAGAAATAGAATTTATTTTTATATATTAATACTTTTTTAAATAAATAAATTTGTTGAAGGTCAAGGAAGCTATTGTATTCAATACAAAACAACGTAAAATAGAACTTCCATTGAAAAATCCTAAAAACAAAGATATTGCCATTACTGCTGGCTGGGGATTAAATTCTTATTCACTGGATAATGGTCCTCAAGATCTAAAAAAATCATCTATGAAAATTCTTGATAGTTTTCAATGTTCGCAGCTTCTTCCATTTATTATCAATGATGGACAACTATGTGCTTATCAATCAAGCGGCGTAGGTCCGGTAAGCTTAATTATTTTAAATATAATTAAAATTTAAAGTAGAATTAATAATTTAATTTATGAAAAATGTAAAACTAATTTTTTACTTTGTTCATAATTATTATACTGTAATATAATGTTTAAAAGTAACTAAGTGTAAAAAACAAATTTTATATTTTTATTTTTTAATTTTTTATAATTGATTGTATTTTTATATAATTACTTTTATACTCTAAAAAATTCAATTGCACAAGTAAATTTAAATGTTGAATAGAAAATTTATATTTTTTGTCAATTTCTTAATAAAAATTATTTGAGTAATTGCTTTTTCAAAATTTTATAGGGTGATGTTGGTGGACCGTTGGTTAATAATGGAAAATTAGTTGGTGTATTATCATATTTACGTACATCACCAAAATCAGATCCAGGTGTATATACCAATATTTATTTCTATTTGGATTTTATTAGATCCGTAGTAACTCTTTAAAATTTAATATATTGTTGTAATATTTAAATAATTATGCTATGCTCAAATAAAAAATCTTATTTTTTGATTTTTGAAATATTATATGATTATTAGGAATACATTTTTAACAAATATAGTATTCAAATATATAATATTTTATTAAAAAATTTTATACAATTGATTACTTGTGAACTTCTGATATATTTATACAACCGTACGTAACAGTAAACATGCGTGTATATACTCTATACACACACACACACATACATATATATACAGTACATTCTCTAAATTCGTTATAATTGTTAGTTTGTACTGTAATTCAAAATATATTGTGTTTAATATATATAACTTATAGAAGAAATATCTCTGCTGAGCTTATGACTCATATAGTTTTATAATTTTTTGATACTTTGTGTCTAATAATAATAAAGTGAACGTATCCCATGCAATATTTTATATTGAATTTGAATTGCTAGTAAATTTCAATTTTCTTTATTTAATTTTAAGAAATATTTTTTAAATAATAAAAACATACTTTGACTTTATTAAACCTCACTTTTCTTCTTTTGTCATTTCTGACTTTAATTCAAACACTATAAATATTCTTATCGTTCATCTTAGTTGTGTATAATTTGATTCTATTTAATTCGCAATATTTCACTAGATTGAACAATACAATTATTATCTTATAAAATTGTTATTATTGGTTTTACAAACTAACTAGCGGTCTTGTTTCATAAATTTATTATTTATTTAGAACAACGAAAATTATAGTATAATCTTTAGGAACATACTAGTCGTATAATTTTTTTAAAAAGATACAAATAATCATTTAAATATTTTTTAATCTTATGAAAGAAAGATATTTTAAAATTTAATCTTTTTGATAAATTAATAATTTAAAAGAACTTTGATAAATTAATTATGCGAGACAGAATCAAGTAATATCATATAAAAGCATATTTTCTTAATTTTTTTTCAGTTAATACAATTAACTGCACTGAATCATTTTATTATTGTCAGTTATAACTTTTATTTGCAATCGATCAAATAGGAATCTAGTTTACATATATTAATTTAACTACCGATAAAATAATAATATTAATTGCAGAGTTCTTAATTATCAACATTATTAAAGCTCAACGGTATTAAAAAGAGGTATTATAGAAATACAACTGTTTTTATATTTGATCAAATATACTTTCTTTATTTAACTATATCAAATATAATATAAATTTTACTTTAATTATAGGGTTGATATATTAATATTTTAATTTTGAAGTATCAAATATCTTTTATAATAAAATTAATGAATAGAATTTTATTTATAACTATGTTAACATATTTCAAACTCGTATATCTTTTATTTATAGATTAAATTTTAGTAGGGTATTCAATGAAATCCATTAATAAATATATATATATTTTAATAGTATTCAATGCAATGGTTTATAGTAAATTTATAACTAAAGTGTAAAATTTTTAACAGTTGAAAAAAAGTGTTAGAAGAATATGAACAAAAAATGAAATATATAATTACTAATAAGTTAAAATGAAATAATATGAATACTGATTCAGGTATATATCGTAATACCTACCAAGGAGTAGATAAATTTTAAGGTGTCAATATATTGGAATCTAATATAATTGCAATTAACAGAAGTAATGTATGAATAAATATTCTACATAGATTTAGTACTAAATAGATAATGCTAATTTTTTTATGTAAAATAAGATATTAGAAAGAAAGTATTTTATATATCCTAATAAAGACACATCTTCTATTAATAAATTTTATTTTTTTATATGCATAACATTCAACACAACAATATTAAATTAATTATACATTATTCAATTCAAATTATTCATATTATTAAAATACTAATTTAAACATTGTAATCTATAAATAAAAAATGAAAATTATTGAGATTTAGTAAAAAAAATTTACTTTAAAAAATAGATCTGATAATCGATGAAAGATATAACACATTTACTACTTTTAATATTTCGGAAGTAAATAAGTTAAAAAAATAAGAGATTTTCATAAATTGCAAACTTAATAAAGAAAAACGGCAAATTGCTTCTCTTTTTACGTGTTTAGCTTTCTACGTACATTCAGGCAAAGATATTCAGAAAAAATAAATAAATACACAAACAATAATTGTGTGAAATATTTAAGTTTGAAAACTTTGTAATACATTACTAACGATTTGGCTGAAAATGGGTAGCTAATTAGGACGATAAGTTGTTCACGTACGATGAAGAATAAAGAAAGGCGGAACAAGGTATAGAACATCAGTCAACCATTTAAAGGATGCTCACAAATATGAATTATATATATAATTTTAGATGTATATAGTACAATAATAGTAAACAATAAAATTTTCAAGTTGGCTAAAACAAAGTGAGTGTTTATTCTGCGATCACAAAATCACTAAATTTACTAAAGGTCAATTTAAAGTCGTATATTTTTTAAGTTAATACTTATATGGTTATATATATTAAAATAAAAATAAAGTTCAAAATTTTATTATATAAATATTACTAATTGGTGAATATACCCTTTACCCATCAATACTAAAATTACATGATAAAATTCGATTTTATTTTTCAAAAACCAAATTGAATGGTTTATCATTTTATAGATATAGTCGAGGCTATTGAATGATAAATACAAGAACAGGTTTTGAATGAAAAGATTAATACTTTTAAGTTAAATATATACTGTGAGACATAACCTCATATGGCAAGTCATTCTAGACTTTTAGTAAACTATTCATTCTAGAATATTTATAGTAGACGTAATACTTTCTTAAATTTTAAAATTTTAAAATCAAGAATTTACTGTACTGAATCTGTTTTAGAATAATTTGAAATGTGAAGAAATAATAATATATTATTAAATAAGATCTAAATAATTGCTAAAATTTTCATTGTATTTTATTATTATTGAAAATTTTCTCCTTACATGTTGCTTTACTGAAATTAGTTAAATATGTCATAATTTCACTGAAAATTTTTTTAGCAACACTTTTAAGAAGTTTATCTTCGTATAAGTTGTGTAATTATAAATTATGATTTTAATAATACTTTAAGTATACATTTTCTGAATTAACTAATAAAATAATGTTTGCTTAAAACGTCAAATTTTTATTTATTTTTTAAATGGATATTGTATTAAAGATAATAAAGTAATATATTTTAAAGAATGAAAAATAAAGAAAATCATTTTCAAAAATTGAAGATCATTTTCAAAGATTGTAAGATATTTAATTTTGTTATCAATTTTAGACGGTTTATATAAAATTATTTTTTATTCAATAAATTATACGAAACATTCTACTTTCAATGCTAAGGCCTATATATATAAAAGTTCATCTTAAGCAAAATGTAAATTATGAATGAAAAATATATTTATTTTAGTGCAAGATGTAAAAATACAAATTGTAACATTTTTAGATCGAAAAACATTGTTATACTGAAACTAAATACTTAACAGTATAAGCGTTTTAGCTTAAAAGTTTTAGCTTATACTCTTATTTGTCTCCTGAGAAAATTTGGAAATAACACTACAGCAAGAGGACTAATAAATATTTTATAGATTATATCGATAAAAACGTTCATATATAAAACATTACACTGAAATAAATAACTGCACTTACTTCTGTTGTGAGTTGAAGATGTGAGAAAAAGATTAGTACGTCGTTTCTGTGAAGAGCCACCAACAAAATGCTGAGCAGGATCCGCGTGAAACCTGACTTTTATATGAGCATTGAAGCGACTCAGCTGCCTCCTAACGTCTACGCGTCGTGATATTTCTTCTCAGATGTTTCATCTGACGATTTAGTTGTCAAAAAGTCATATGTTGACTGCCTGGTGATTTTATTATGGAAAACTTACACTCGCGATCAAACATTAAGAAAAATATCAGTTTCAGTCATCTAGTAAATACACTAATAACAGGATGATGTCGAATTGTTATGTATTGCTAATTTTTTATTTTCTGATTCCATTTTTAATACATTAAATTAATTAATATTTTAGTTTATATATATTTTTAATAATTATTAATAATAAATGCAGTGATACTTAGTTTTATTACTTGAACTATTTAGATTAATTCATTACGAGATAGTATGGTGCACAAATTATGAATAATGAAGGATATATCATAATTTGTTTTTATTCGATATAGCTTATGTAGTATATAATAAATATATTTGATACAACTTGTGCACAAGTTATTTGAGAATTTTATATGAATATGCATATATGTGGTTCACAATATTATTTGCTAAAGTTTACCAGTTATCAATAACTTACTTCATATGAAAACGTATTGAAAATATATCTAGATTTTATGGAAGTATTATTTAGCCGATGTACATATTATAATGAATATATAAATAATTTATATTTATGAATACATTTTTATGTGTATGTATTTGAAATGTTCTAAATCCTAAGAAATTAACAAATTTGAAAAGAATAAACTAAATATTTGCAAACCATTAATGTTTTCTAGCATTTATGAATTAAATAAGTATGAGGTGTGAGAAATTACAATATAATATTTTTAGTCGTACGCACTTGTACATATTTATACGTACTCAAATTTAAAAAAGACCAAGATAGTCCTTCTTTTATTTTTTTCATATAATTTTGTTTATTAATATATTTGATATAGATTATAAAATTTATTTTGCAAATTTTGGTGTTTTACAAAACTAAATTAAATATTTAAGTAATTAAATAACTTTTTACGTTAGTCATAAATTTGATACTACATATTACAAGTACTACAAAGAATATTTAAATTGTATTAATTTATTTTAAACTTTATAGGAATTTATTAGTAGTGTATTTTTTTTCTAAATGTTTTGCTATTTTTTTGTTTTTAAGTTTTCGAATTATTTTTTTTTCTATAGTTTGAACGTTACCTTCTTTTTAAGGCTCGTTAGTTAATTGATTTTTTTTACATATTTGATATTTTATTAATATTTAAGTACATTTTTTGAATAGGAATAGATATTTATCAATAAAACTAACTCTTATAAAATATTCAATGGATTAGAAGTTGTTAATATATGTATGAATTGAAAAATGTTATTAATGTTTTTAGAATTTATAGTTTAAAATTATATTCTCAACGTATATTACGAATAATTTTTGTAAATAAAGTAATTGATATTATAAAATAAGTTCATTGTAAATAAAAATTAATCATTATGTCAAGTTGTCTAGTGGCATAGCATTTTTATACATTTAAGCTTATTGAATTTAGCTGTCATTAAAAATAGAGTACAACGTTTGGAAGATTTTATACTTATTTTACATATTATTTGAAGTTCTTTATTTAATATTAAGCTAAAGATCTTATATTTTTAAATTTTTAAAAAAATATAAATTTTTTAACAACTATTAAAATTTTGATAGAAAAAGATTTAATACTGATAATTAATATCCAAAAAGTTTATCTTTTAAAATATGTATATGATAATCTTACATAAACTATTATAAAACGAAATTTTTAAAATAAATTCATGTCTTTTAATTATGAAAAGTATGTTTAAGATCAATAAACAAAAACTTACCTGTAATGAATTTTTTTACGTACATAATCGTAACATTACTGATAGACGTGGATTTTTTTAAATTAAATCCATGAATTTTCATAAAAAGCTTTTTTTTCCTTTTTTCTGTTTGTTATTATACTTTATTACATATATATTATTATATATTATTTATTATATATATTATTTTGTACATATAAGTATCTTACACGCATTGTTATAGATTCGCTATATTATTTTACAATTAATTGTATCATTATAGAAACTATTTATAGATAATTTTATAATACTCCAGAAATTTAAAAACACTGTTCATTTTTGTAAATTTAATTAATAAAGTTAATATTATGGTAAATATTAATATAATTTAAAATCAAAGTAAAATAAAAATTAACATTAATATAGGCAATTTTTCATCTTATAAATTATACTATGTAATTGTAGATAAAGATTATGTACTAGAATGCAAATTTTATCAATCGATTTCAATGAAAATAAATTTTTTTAATTTTGTAGAAACTAGTTATAAAACAGCACAAATATTTTTATTATAAATTGCAAATATTGATTAGTTTCTCTTTCATTGAAATAATTTCGAAGAATATATTTTTTACATAAAATTTATTTTTAAATTTAGTTTATTACTTGATTTTGTTTCAGAAATGATTATTTTAGTTTTAAAATAAGGCTTGTATCAATATTAGTTAATACTTGCAAACTTTAGTTTTCTGAAATAAGTTTTTATAAAATAGTATTAAATTAATTATATTAATTCATATAAATACTTATATATTGTTTGTATTTCTTGATTCAATGTACATTCATAATTCATTTAATCTTTTAAATGTATAAGATTATCATATTAATTATGTTCAATATTATTTTCGAAGTTAGTCAATAATTGTTTATTTTGAAAGTTAAATGTATTAGAAAAATACAAACAAAGAAGTAATTTTGCAATAAATATTAATTGTAAATATTATTACATAATCAGATTTTATATTTTGTAACAAATACCTACCATACTTTTTAGGTATACTTTATCCTATATCGTATTTAAAAATATATAATTAAATATTTAGATACCTTTTTTCCTGTATTCTAAATTTGTGAAATCATAAAAAACTGCTTCTTCGCATTTATAAATGTCTAGTAGACTCTTTTTCACTTATTACGTATGACTATAAATAACTGCTGCTACCTGCCTTTAAGAACTTACGTAATCTTTATGTACGTATGATTTTGATATGTACGGTCATTATTATTTTTCTTATTTTTCTTTCAAGTCACTTTTTGTACACAAAAAAGTTAGTGGAAAAGAATTAACCATTTTCAGGAGTTTTTATTTGTAGATATGAGACTGAAAGAAGTAATTTTTTGAAGTGCTAGTAAATAATCGTGAAAAAGCCTTTAAAAAAGGATTTGTTTACTTTACTAAGTAGACGTAGGAATACTTTGATTAATGCAGAGGTAATAGGTAAATTAATTATGTATTGGATTTTCAAAACCATTACTATAAGATAATAAAAAGATTTTTTAAATGTATGCATATATCGCATAGAAGTTGTTTTTTATTTATTTAGAATTTTACAATGGAAAGCATTATCAGTAAAAACATTAATGGTAATGTATATGTGGTTTTTATGTTTAAATTGTGCTAATCAGAAGCTGATAGCTAGACAATATTTGAACATTAAGTATCTCTATTATTGGCACTATAACAGTAATAGTTTGCTTATCATGCATAAATATCAAATGCATCGAATATGTGACATTCAGTTTCTAAACAGGTTGGCCGATAAATAAGTGTCTATGTATTAAACAAATATTGTGATAATGAATGGAGTTAAAAATTTGACGTATAGTTTTATTTGAAACTTGAATCTAGTTTTAATTAAAGAAGTTGCAAGGAAATTTTTAATTAAAAATATATATTGTTTTTATGTATAAGTTTTCAAAAATACTAATGTTTTATTCTAATGGTTAAATATAATTGAGTTATAAATATTAATTACAATTTCAATTTTATATGCTTATAATATTTAACTATATAGATTTTTATAATTCCAGTAAATAACATTTATAAGACATGCATTCGATTATAAATTAAAAGTTGAATACCAAATTGTATCAGTATCATTTACAAATAGCATTAATGTAATTAATGTAATAAAATAACAATATTTTTAAAAGATTAGTCAATATTATAAAATATGATTACAACATTATTTTTATAACTAGTATTGATTATTTTAAATTATGCTTATGTGCTCTTACCTCTGAAAAAAAGAAATTAAGACAAAAATAATAATTTATTACTGTCCTGTTAAAGAATATAAATGTATTTGAGAAAAGAAAAAATAACTATATATAAGAATAAGAACTATAATAAAAATAAGAAAAAAACGCGTATCAGCTTATAATTAATTGAATATTCTATTTTTTTGCGTCAAGAAATAGAAAGCATTAAAAGAACTTATTTATAAAAAAAATATGTAGTTATATAAATTTTAGTTAAGTATAAAATTGTTGGTGAGTTTTATTTTCATAGGATAAAGCCAATTAAAAAGTGAAAATATTGATTATTAAATAAAGTAATACGTTTTTTTTTGAAAGAAAGATTAATTAAGATTTTATATATATCTTCCTAGGCTACATCATAATCTATTATTTATATACCTTAGGAAATAAATTTTCAATTTAATTTTAGTTTGATTGTATGGTTGCTAGTTTTTATTAATTAATTATGTATTTGACGATAAAAAGCAAATATTGAAATACTTGGGTATATATATATATTCCTTTAATAAAATAAATATCCAACTAAAAACATATAAGGTTTTAAGTTTGGTATAAAAACTAGAAATCTATTTATTTTCTACATGAATATAATCTAATTAAATCTTAATATTTGTTTCTCAATTATAAAAAAGGATTAAAAATAATTGTAATACTTGAATAATTGTAATAATAATTGTAATACTTGAATAATTGTAATAATAATTGTAATACTTGAATAATTGTAATAATAATTGTAATACTTGAATAATTGTAATAATAATTGTAATACTTGAATAATTGTAATAATAATTGTAATACTTGAATAATTGTAATAATAATTGTAATACTTGAATAATTGTAATAATAATTGTAATACTTGAATAATTGTAATAATAATTGTAATACTTGAATAATTGTAATAATAATTGTAATACTTGAATAATTGTAATAATAATTGTAATACTTGAATAATTGTAATAATAATTGTAATACTTGAATAATTGTAATAATAATTGTAATACTTGAATAATTGTAATAATAATTGTAATGATTGAAATACGAGAGCTAATAAAATTGAATGTATCGTAATCTATTAATAAAATTAAGATGGTTTACCAATCATATGTCCAAGAAAAAATTAATTTGCTTTTAAAATATTCAGTGAAGAATGTACGTAGGACAACTTAAAGTATTTAAAGTAATTTGCCCAACAGATTTTAATACAACAAAATAATATAACAAAAATTATACTAGGTCAAATCTTAAAGAAACTGTAATAAGTATTAGAAGTTTTAGGATATTTTTTGAGTTAAGTATTCAGTGAATCTGCAATTAGAAATAAATTTAAATATAATTCAATATTTTATAACAGATTCTTATAATAAATATAGTTATGCTTCTATTTTTATTGCTTATAGGTTATTCATATATTATTGATTCAAGTACATTTGTGAAAAATAAAATTATTACAAAATATATTTAGTAAAGTAGGACGTATGAGACGTTATATATATAAAACACTGATAATATTTTCAAAAACTTTACCATTATTAATATATAATGATCGTATAATCAATATAAAAAATTGTTATTCTTCATATAGCTACTATAATACTTTTAATATACATAATGTTTTGACTAAACATAAATGATAATATATTTCATAATATTAGATAATTATGATAATTTAAATATTATCTTACGTAAAGTGTTATATTAATTAATTTTTATATTTAATTTTAAAATATTTAATAATATATAATTAAAAGATTACTTGATTACACGTCAATTTTCTTAATAATTTTGGTAAAATAATTTAAATACGAAAAGATTTATCAATTAAGAAATTTTAATCTTTTTAGCCTCTAATTTTAAAGATTCGATTCTCAATTACAAGTATGATATTAACACTAAATTCAAACTAAATTTAACTGTTTCTTATTACGTATTTCATATAGAATAATGTTATCAACTATTTATTTCTTAAAAATTTAAATCTTCAAGTAATTACTGAAATGCTTTAAGCCTAAATTTGATTGATTACTTAATATAAATCCGTCAGTTTCTCTTACAAGAAATAGTAAAGATAAATGTCAAAATTTAAATTTAACTAAAAACTGTAATACTTCGTAAACTTCATCTTTAGTCTCTTCATCATTATGTCTTTAACATATATTCATAATGACAAAAATAATAAGAAATCAATTATTTGCATTGTTAATCATTCATTAAGTATATGAATAATAAAGTATATTTGTATAAGTTAAGTGTTATACAAGACTACAATATATTAAAACTTAGAAGGCGTTAAAAGACTGGAAACAAAAAAAAATAAATAAATAGGAAAACTTGATAGTAAAAGTCAGTATTACTCTAAATTAATATTGTAAAATATCGATTATAGATATTAGTAATTACGTAGAAAAAGTTCCATTGGTAAAGATAACCAACAAATTTGAAAATAAGATTGAATGTATATTATCAATAAATCCATTTTTTAATCCGTAGAAGTATGTTATCGTATTATAAAATATACTTGGATGCGTCACCATCATTTTTATAATGATTTCAAGCACTAAAAATATGCGTTGTAAGGTTGTACATCTATATATTTATAATTTTGTGAATCAAATTAATATTTTAATTTAAAGAATTATATTTGGAATAATAATAATTTTGATTGTTTTATTTTCAAATAAGTAGAAAATACAGACAAATCTTTGGCTAGATATCAACAAAACATTTCTGTCTACTATTATAAGTACTTTATTTTGAACTACAATTATTCGAAATTAAGTAAATTGTAAAATTTTGCAATTTGAAAATAATAAATTAACTATAAAATCAAATTTTTAAAACAATAGTTTAAATTTTTTAATTACTAATATTTGTATTTCATGTAAACATGTTAAAAATATTTTTATGGGTTAAATTAAATTTAATTCAGAAAAATTTATTTATAAAGGAACAGTTATTTACAAAATGTTTAAAGCTATAGGAGAAGTAATTAATCTATCCCTTAAATTTAGTTTATATGCATATTTAATTACTTGGAAAATAATTTTAAAATGATTTTATCGTTAAACTATATAAAATTAGCAGAATTATGCCAGGATTTTATCAGACGATCAAGTATGTCAAACATAAATATTTTTAAAAGTAAATCATCTTCAAAATCAACTGTAGAATTATTTTATACGTACTATATATTGTAAATATTATAAATAAAAATTTGATATTATCAAATAAAGTTAAAATATTTTATAAAATTTATGAAGTTTTATTTGATATATTGATTTTAATGTAGAACAATATAAAAATTAGAATACAGAAATTGTGATTAGTAAAATTGAATAAAATGAATTTGAATAAAATTTTACTATAAATATTTTTTGCAAAAGAAATACATTCAATCATACTTCTATATTTCTAATGTTAAACTAAAGTTTGCTCATTTTTTAGATTATTTGTTATATAACTTATTCATACGGACTAATATATAGATATTATTATATCGATATATAATAATATAGATTCGTCTTCTCACAATAATTTTTTTTCTGAATTAATAAAATTTAAATATTATAATCAATATTTTTATGAAATTAATTAAATTAATTAGTATAAAATCTAGAAATACTTTTTACAATCAATCCAATTTTCAGTTAAGCGATTAGTAGATATATACAAGTTGAAATAACCAATATAACAAGCAGCGCATATAAATTAAGAGGTAACAATTTCTAAATACAATAAACAATATTATTGTTCTTTTTAACAACCTTCAAAACTTTCAATTACGTAGATATATTATATTAGTTCGTCGATTGCGCTTCTGTCCAAATATAACCTTTTTTTCTTAAATTATAAACACAAATGCGTGGTAATAAAAGTTTATGTTGTGAATGTATGTAACTTCGCGTAAATTACATACAAAAGCGTAATTTTAGTGTAGAACTTGGAACTATTAAAATAATATTGCGAAGTATAGAGCCGAATTTATTTCATATTGTACAGTAACATTCTTGTAGGTGATGCGCGTGTCACCGTTACCTTTGGTCACTTTACTTATGTACGTTGCTCAGGCATAAAAGTATATGTAAAAATATAATGACGCGTTGATCGAAGTGACTTGCACTATATGTATAACCATAACAACCTGCTGTCTTTTTAAGACCAGATAGAAATCGAAATTTTAATATAATTGCAATAGCTGGTGATTTCAATGTTTTAACCAAAACGTAGAGAAATTAAATTGTCATGATATAAAAATTAATTATTTCGAGTGGCATCGAAATTTTATTTGTATATATATATATATATATATATATATATATAAATTTCATTGTTATAAAGTACTATTTTGTTGTTACAAAATATTTTATTAAATTAATTAAGAAATTTAGTCTCAAAAATATAAAATAAAGTGAAGTACAAAGAATTCTTGTGGAAAATAATAATTGATTATTTTACATGTTATTAATATTTTTTATTATAAATATATATATATTATATTTATTTTCGGATGTACTTAATGCGCATTGTACTCAAACATTTTTAAATACATTTAGAATACTAAAGTTATAAGTTAATTATTACCTACGATAGTATAGTTTTATATTAATTTATTAAGGAATAATTGTTTAAAGAAATATTTTGTTTTCACATGTGATAATTTAAAAACAACTTATTAAACATACTGTAATACTTACACTGGAAATGTTATATGTGACTACTAAATACATAATATGATATAATATAATAATACAAATATTTGTTTCAAAAGATGAATATTTTTATGTTTAATCATAATATATTATTATTTATTATGAAGTTAAATAATTAAAAACCAGTTGCTTTATTACTTATTAATAATGTTAATATTATCATAAATAAATTTACTATATATCTAAAATACAATTGTATTAATGTATTAAAAAAATATCATAAACTGCTGTTCTTTGACATTCAACACTTTTTTTCTTGTAATATGTTAAAGCACCATTATATTTTCATCATTACAATATCTTTCAAAAATATTTTCCATACAAATACAGTTACGAAAATATTAAAATTTATTCGCACCTACTTATTTTTTGTGCCTCATGCTTTCCCTAAATACAGCACTAAGACTCACCGTCTTGTTTTTGGCTTGATATTTCGTTGCGGCAAGATACAAACAGCACTTCCTCCTTGCGATAAATACGAGGCCGGCTAGTTTTACCAAGTTTATTGACAAAAGTTACACACACACTGATTGAATTAGTAATGCTCAATAGTTGATCCGATATAAGTGCAATATCTTTTCATTCGATTTGAACTGTGGAACCGCGTTACCTTAGTATTCCTTTGCACATGTACAAATATACGTTTTTCTGAGTGTGCGCGAGCATAAATCTAACTTTATCATGTGACGAAAAATTACGAAGTATAGCTAAGAGAGTTCATCGATGTAAGAAGTGCGTGCGTGCCTTTCCTTTATATAAACAAGTGCTCGCGAGATTGAAAAGAAGGGGACAAGGAGAGAACCTTCGACGATCGCAACCCACCCTGACCCTCATCTACGTATAATTCAGAAGCAATTCTTTGTTTTTGCAGTGATTTTTATGTTTTATATTATTAATTATTCATTTTTTTAGTATGTTCTACCAAGCCGTGAAGAGTGATAACGATATGTATTATTCTTCTAATAATTAATAGAATAATGTTTAGGCGAGCAACAAGGGTTATATGATATCAAATATTTGAAGAGAATTAAATATATAATATTAAAAATTATAGAAATAAGAATGTATTATTTGTAATTTATTATAAATTATAAATTTTAAGATTCAGTTTTTATACTTTCTCATACAATAAATCTAAATAAATAAAAAAAACTAAATGCTTTATTATTGGAGGTAGAATAATTTTACAATAATTTTTATAAGTATAAAAATTTGAAAATGAATGTGACGTTTTTATTATTGATGAAGTATAATTTTAATAATAGAATTCAACTTATTGTTACCGTAAAAATTTATTTTAATTTCTTATTGAAAGAGATTTGTTTCAAGTGTTTGAAATAATAAATAAGTATATTCTATATCGATATTTTGTTTAAAAATTATGTTAATAATATATTTAAAAATTTATTAAACTTTAATTTATTCAAGAAAAATAATTTAAGCTTGCCTTAATATCAAATTTACTATTTGTCAAATCGCTGTAGTAGGAACTATTTGCTTCTTATGTTAGCAATTTGCAAGGATAAACGAATAATATTTATAATATCGATATAAATGAGTGCGATTATTTTGACAAGTACATAATAACAATAACAATAGTGATTGTGATAATTTTTGTGTATATATATTGTCTATATATAAATTGTTATGTATATATAAGTAATAAGTCAATTTGATGTGTTAAAAAAATAATTTTTGTAACAAAATTGAATTATTCATTCAGAATTTAAAATAATATCAGATTGAAAGAAAAATAATAATCTTTTCTTTTTTCGTCATTGTATTATTAAAGTTGGTTTATTATTAGAGCTATAACTTACCCTTCTGTACCATTTTTATATTTTTCTAAAATATACATAGGTTACTTTTTTAAAAACATGCATGTTACATGAATCATAATCTTTTAGATAATCAAATTTATAATTTTAAACAAAATCACTATTTCAGCTTGTTTTAGGTTTTAGTTATAAATAAAAGATTTATATATTTATATTTAGTAAGGTTTCAAATAAAATTATATAAGCTCGGCTATTTTTATTTATTATATTACTGTACAATGATTGATTTGCCCTTTATATTTTTTATTTTTGATACTAAGATTATATTAATACAAATTAGTAGAATTAGTATGAAACTTTATTTTTTATAAAAAAATTTTTAATGTTATGCAAACATCTATAATTTATATTTTAATATTAATTATACATGATTGTAGAAGATTGAAAATAAATAATTATATTAAAATTTTTATAGACATATATTTAATATTAAATAATTATCATCATAAAATTTTACTTGCTAATTTAGAAATTATATTCTTTTTTTTTCTGAAAAAATTATAATATTTGTAGATCATAAATATAATTAAGTATTCCTAATATTTTCAATTTTGTTAACAAATTACTATTTTAATTTTTAATTATTTTACTATTTTAAAAATAATAAACTATGTTTAATTTATAATATTACTTAAAACGTCTTATTATTTTAAATAACGGTAACAACAGTATAAGCATTATAATATCAAAATTTGTTAATATAATTTATAATTCTAAGGATTAAATTAATAAAAAATATAATTATTAATAAAACATTAAACATTTTAATTTTTAATGTTTTTTAAAAATTTTTAAACTTTAAATGTTACTTTACTATAATTATGAATATTAATTTACATTAATTACTAAAACATTTACGTTATAAAATTATTACAATTAAGTTAGATAAGAATGAATATAATTTTCCAAGAAATGGTTGGTGATCTTTTTATTTGTACTTAACTCTAGACCTATCATATAGAATATAATAATAATCTTTTCTTATATTAGTGAATTTCTTTTTTTATTATTTTAATATTACAACTATAAAGTAAATTTATTTAAAATAGTATTTTTTAGTCGTACATATTCTTAAAATTATTTATATCATTTAATACTAAATATTAAATTTAATAAATGATATTAAAAATTTAATATCATTTAATATTTTGAATTAGTAGTTCTCAATTGTAATAAATTATAATAAACCATTTTTTAAGTTGTTTAAATTTTTATTTTTTAAGCACGAATACAATGTTGTTAAGAATATGTGTTTTTGAAAAACGGAGATGTCACGACAGTGCATAAAAACAAGTTATCCTTAACACGCGTTGTCAATAACAATGAAAAAATATAACTGCAAGAAGTTACAATCAAGTTTAATCTGTTATTTATATAACATATATTTATTAAAAATCTAAACGAATTTATAATAATAAAATGACATAGTATCTTAATTATTTTAATAAGAAAGTTGAAAATTGTATTGTTTCAAAAGTATGGAGACTAATAGAATATTACTATTTTTATATATCGCTATTAATTCTTTCTAGAATTTGTAAAATTTATTTCAGTCAAATCGTTTCAGATTGATGCAATAGAATGACGGTGCAATAGACTCTTTCCAATCACAAATATTAATTAAGTTAATTAAAGTAAGTACTTTAGTAAGCCTTTATTATATTTATAACTTACAGGTTTTTATAAGTACATTTTTTAGAAATCTATTCATATGATTTCATCCATCTCATCTTTGAATTCTTTTTGTTCTTTATATTTTTTCATCCTTTAATATCGTTGAGTTAATACGTAAAAAAATACCCATCTATTTTTTTTATATACTTCAACATATCATAATATAAAGAAAATCGGTGAGGTACATCTCATATTTTCGGGACGTTAACGGGCATTATCATGTTGACGTAGATGAGAAAGCAGAATTTCCATACCTCAATCTTTAATACCAAAAAAAATACAGAATATTTGTTTGGATTCAGCATTATAAGTAGTTGCATATTTTTAATTTAAAAAAGTGGCACTGTTATAATACATGTATTTTTTCAGTTTATATCTGTTTTTATACACACACACACACACACACACACATATATATATATATATGTGTGTGTGTGTGTGTGTGTGTATGTGTGTACTGTTGTCAATGTTTCTATCTGTTATATGTTACATAATCACACTCCTTTTTTTCTCAGTAACATTCTTAAATATATATATCTTTCGCAATTGTTCAATACATGAATAAATTTATTATGCTTGGACGATATTCGCTCATAGTAAAGTTTTCCTGTGAACGGAGGAAACAGTAAAGTTTTCTTGTGAACGGAGGAAACAGTAAAGTTTTCCTGTGAACGGAGGAAACAGTAAAGTTTTCCTGTGAACGGAGAAAACAGTAAAGTTTTCCTTAAGTTCCCATACGTATACAGAATACGTGATTACTCTCAGAGTCTCAGTGTTTCAGTAACGCCATTTAATGTAAAATATTCAAGTTGCTTCACAATACAGATATACAGAAGTTGTAATCTATTGTCTGTTGTTCGTTATCTGATGGTTCAAGACTGGTACTTGGTTTTGTCTTAGTTCAGTAGGTATTAGTACAAATAGTTACTTTTACGAAGAAATCTTACATCATTTTTTTATTCTAGTGGTTTCCTTATAGTAAAGGTGACTTATGATATTATCTGATCTCCTGAATTTCTCCTCTAATCGCTTTCTATAAGATTTGATACCCTTGATAAGCATCTCTTTGTGTTGTTGTAGCATTTCATAAAATCTCCCCAACTGTCTCTCACAGTTTACATTCAATAGTCGTCTAATATGTTGATGCAGCACCGATCGTGTACGCCAGTTGCTTTTTTAGGTACTGCAGGAATAAGTATTTTCCTTCCTTTAAGCAGTTTGAATTAAGAAAATATTGTCGACTCCGCTGGTGAATCTTCAAATTAAAACTGGCTTCTTTGTGATAGGAATATCCGCGGGTCTCAATCCAAGTTTTTTCAGATAATTAAAATCTCGTATCACCCATGAATTTCGAGATTTAGAGAATAAAATATCGCTCGTTTAACTCCGAATTTAAGGGAATATAATTGATCTTCGACAGTATCTAGTTTAAAGTCGTTCAAAAATCGAATGAATAAGTACATAGTCAAGGACAGGATTTCATAGAATATTATAAAAGTGTCTAGATTACCAGCATCCTAGTTTAAGATCTTAGTAACGAGCGACCACTTATTAAACCCTGATAACCTTCAGAATCACGAAAATCTACTTTAACTCTCATTAATCCACCGCTAATGTTCCACTGTTTTCTGTCTCCTCCTCCAAATTCAAATCCGCAAGTTAAATAGTTATTTTAAGGTCTAGATACTATATGCATTTTTACTAACTACATGTATTTTTTAAAAAACTGGCGGTACTCACAGAATAATACAATTTTCTTGATACCCAATGGATTCAAAGATGCAAATGAAAGTACTCCAGGTTGTGCAAAACTTTCACTTATTTGGGTAACAACCGAAATATCATATACGATTTATTTGAGGGTTTTTCAGTAAAAAAGCAACTCGTAAAGTTTGACTATATATATTTATTATAATAGAATCTTCCTTTGAAAATAATGTTCAAAATGAAATACGTAAATGCCACCTAAATGTTAGAAATCCAAACGTACATAGCTAACTCACTGGAAGTGATCACTGTTTCCTTAAAAAAAGATTCGCATCTTATACTTGAATATATATCTTTTATTAATTGAACCCATTGTACATATCTACTTGATAATTGCAGATTTTTCTCAACATAAAATTGTAACTTAAAGTTCAATTACTCTCGTGAAATAAATGAATTTCTCATTTTTATACATTTATTATAATGATAGTGAGTTTTCTCTAAAACTTTTAAGGATTATTTAAATAATTTTATTTTACAAATTGTAACTAATTTTTACAGGAATTTTCGTGCATAATTTAAATTTGTCATTGCGACGAAAAAGTCCATCGCGAACTTAGTCAAGTGTTTGTGCATGATAGTGTGCGTATGTGTAAAAGAGAACAATGTGCTTGCTCCACCGCCGGTCATCGGTAGGGGAAAGGCTAAACGGAGCCAGACGGCGGATGAAAAGCAAAGAAAGAAAATCACATTCAGGTTATAAAGGAAGCGAGCCTGTGAGGAAGAAGTGCTCTGGTTGGGAGTAAGCAGATCAAGCGAGTCGTGCTGACTGTTAACACGCAAACAAAACTCCAAGGGGGTTAATCTGGTTGTGAGTAAGGAGATTTTCTTGAGTTGTGCAGATTGTTAACACACAAACAGATCTTCAAGAGTGCAGTCTAACTGTTCGTTTCGTCCTACATACTTATTGATCGATGGTCTCTAACGTAGTCTCTTGACTTACTCGGAGCAAATTGTTATTTACCGTAACAAAGTAAATTATCCGCCGCCGTAATCAACTTATAACTATGTAAAATATCACCGCCATTAGTATATAAGAAAAAGCGATATAACTTTAAATATATAGGAATAAATATTAGCTTAACAGTATTAAAAAGAGCTGCCGTTATAATTTTTACCCGGTCTCTTCGCACCTCCTTCTGCCATGAATCTGGTGCGACATCGAGTCATCCGAGCCGGGATAATCAGGGTGCGTAAAGAGACTAAGTTGCCGCCGCCAGAAAGGCAAGTAATAAGAACGTTATTCGATCTCCGAACGGGGTTTTGGAGGTCGAACGTTACATCATATTAACAATAAAGTTAGGTTTAAATAGCACAGAGCACGAGATCATGCACTTAATGCATAGAAAACAGAGGAAAGGTTTTCTTTAAGCTCTTATGGCTAGAAGACCACGATCTCGAAATTATTCTCTCATTATAAAGTGCATATCCTATATATAATATTTAAATCATTCAAAAAAGCAGTATTTGAATTAATATTTTATTTAAATCATAACTTCTTCGAGCTCTGTTATTTTTTACATATTTATAGAAATAATTAAAAACAAATTTTTGTCTTTTTATGCCTATTCATTCAAGAAATTAGAGACTATTTTATATTTTAAAGACAAATTAGTTCGTTAACTTAAAAAATTACCAATGCAGTAGGCGCGAAATAACGATAGCATTATAATGTCTATTCTAAATGTAAACAATTCATCGAAAGAATAGACTACTACAATTAATATCGAAATTTTTAATTAGTTCAATTGGTTTATTAAATTCGGTCAATATTAAAGTTATCGTGTCTTTTTCTTTACGAAAGTGTACTACTTACAATACAGTACGAATTGAATAGTTCTAAGCATAGGTTTTACTTACAAAAATGTTAATTACGACGACTGTTGAAATACTGTAACCAGAAATACACTTGAGCTTAGACGCATAAAAGAAAGACAAAACGAAAGCCAGAACACATTAGAACAATTTAAAGCGATTTTCAAATACTGGTTTCAAATAGTGATTAAAAATTACCTTATTCCAAGGAATAGTGATGCTTTTTGTAAAGTATCTAGAACTAATGTAAATCAAATCATAAATAACTAGAACAATTACATGTGTAAAAGAAAAGAATTTATAGACAACAGGGCTAGAATGCTTATTGATGGACCCGAGTACTATATATCTGTATAAATGTGATACGTCAGATTGAAAAAAGTAAAATAATTGAGAATATTTTAAGAATGTATTAAAATATTAAAAATTGATTTAGCGTGACTGATAAAAAATTGTGATTACATGAATTAATTAAATTTTAATTTGCAATTTTAAATTTTAAATTGTTAAGTTTAAATTTTTTCCACAATTAAAATTTACAGATTTTATAAACCTAACTTTACTTAATTTTTACTTAACTTTTCGAGAAAAATTATATTGAGAAAAAATAATTTCTAAAAGTAAAAATTTGTATACCAGATAACTTATTAACTTTAGAATATTTTCAAAAAATATTTGATAAAAGCAAACAGTATATTGAAAAAACAAAATTCCTCAAAATATAAAAATTTCTTAAAACAGTTGATGAATTTTACTTATTTGATTATCATATTTCATTATAATCGTTGTACAAGCATATTCAAGGATTTATAGAAAAATTATCAGTCGAAATATATATAAAGTTAATTGAAGCTATATCTATAAAAATATCTTGAAAAATATCATACAATCTATATTGTAATTAATTAATAATCTTCATAAAATTTTTTCATTCTAGAAATGTAGTTAGATGTTAAAACATTTATTTGCTTAAATAATATTTACAGATTGCTTATTAATATGCAAAAATCTTACGGAGAAGTAATTGAAATAACAGTTTTATTAAAGTTTATTGATATTTAATCTTAATTTTGTAAATTTCGTTCATCATATTAATTACAAAACTTTACAATAATAGTTACAAGAAAATATAAGTCCACGATCAAAGAGTTCATTACAATACTAAGAACAACAGATATTCTACATTATAAGAGAACATACTTTCTTTGAATAATTTACTTAATATTTACATAATGGTACTGGCAGAACGATTTACTTTAACTTGAATTTCTACTTTATCAAGAATCTGAGTTTTATTAATAACGATTGAAATAAAAAACAATTTATAAACATGTAATATATAACAAATTGATAAACACGATAAGAAACATAAAAAATTACAGTTTTTTAACTATATAAAACATAAATTATAAGGTTATTTTCTAAATTTTATTAAATTTTATTGAATATATATTGAAACACTTTATTTGTAAAACTTTTGGTTAAAATTCATCATTTACTATTTTTTTAATACAGAATTACAATAATAGTAACGTTAGAATCACCTTAAAATATAAATCATTACTTTATCAATAAAAAAATTTTTCTTCCAAATTTTAAAACTAATATCTGAACTTATAATGTATATTAGTAAATAAAAAAGAAAGGCCTTGCTAGAATAAATAACATTTATTTTCTAACTCATCTAAGAAAAAAATTATTATTTTTACTATTAAAAAGATCACTAATATAAAGTATTAGTTTCATCGTGTTTAATTTAAATGAAACTATTATTTTTACTCTAACTCTCGACAAAATTTGGCGAAAGTTTTTGTAATTAAAACACAGGCTTATATAGGCTTATGTACATGTTCAAAAACTTCGAGGAAATCAATAGTTTGGCAAGTTTTTACTTTCTTCAAGGAAGAGATGTTGTACAAACGTGAAACTTTATGTGTGAATGTAAAGAGATTGGTTACATTGATATTTTCCAGAACTAAAAGCTTACACGGGCATATGTGCGTGTAAGTGTATTTATTATATGTAATGTTTTTGATATCGATTTCAGTTAAAGTTACGTAGTCAACTACATTAGAAAGTTCTAAAACTATATAGTATTGATAAAATGAATAAATTTCTCGTAATCTTATGAAATTTTAAACACAAATTTTAAAACCGAAGACCAAAATATTATGAATAATCAGATTATATAATCTAGATATTGAAGAAAAATTTTATTATAAATTATAATTGTAGCTTACACAATTGAAACAATAAATAAAACAGTATTATTTATTTAAGCATTGCAAAAGAATGCTGGTAAAAGTATAAAAAATAATGGCTTATATATAAAGACGACTAATTTAATTACTCAAAATAATGTAATTAAATCTAATAATTTAGATTTGTGAGATTATGTTAATAATTTTAAATTATTTTACTTTAGTTCTCTCATAATTTTAATAGTTTATTTAAATTTTTTTCTATTTATCACTACTATATTAATTTAAATTATTATGCTACTAACTATATTTATAACACCACTGATTGTAGATGCATTTATAAGTCTTTATATACTAGAGTACTTATTGTTATTACGTAACTGATAAGTAAAATCATATCTTCTTTTCATGTGATACAATTATTCGTATTTCTATATTTTTTTAATTCATTGCGAACTTTATGTAAATTATTGAAGCATTTAGCTGTTTTTCAAAAATAAATTTATTTTGTCTTTTATTTTATTTTCATTATTTTAGTTAGGCATTTTAAAAATATTTAGATTATTAAATTATAGATTATATACCTAACCAATTGTTTAAATTACCTAATACTTGTATATTTTTAATTTATTATAAACTTCATTTATAATTCATATTAAATTTTCATTATTTTATGAAAAAATCTGTAGATGGCCCTAATTTTATTATATTTATAATATATAAGTGTTGAATATAATAATTTGGAATGGTAACTTCGTCATTTTCAACTTTCAACAAAAGGAAAATGAAATTACACTTACGTAGACGGTAATTAAAATATATGGCTGAAAATAAGAAAAAACTATTTACAAATAAAATAAATCTTATATTTAATTTAGATAATTATTAAGTTTTATTCTTATATTTAAATAATTGAAATATACTCAAAATGTATGTATAAGACTCATCTTATTTATATAGAAGTTTTATTTGTAATATATTAAAGATGTGTTATTATGTAATTACCATTTTATGAAAAATAGTATGCTCTTTTATAAGTAGTCACTGATAAAAGTAAAAAAACTAAGTAAGTAGTTATCATTCTGTAATAAATATATGACTCTTTACGGAAATGAAACTTAAAATAATTTCATATTTTCAATTAAAATCTACTTCGTTAAAAGAATTATGGTTTATGTTAGTTCTAATTACGAACTCATTTTTTATTTCGATGTTTCTGTATATGTGATTATATACAAATTTTGTATTAATATACTTTTGAGCGATATTTTTTTAGTTGAACATTTTATAATACATAGTATTCGATACTTTGAATCTATTATTTAATATTAATTTTGTAATACTTCTTCTTATAGAAACATCATTTTACCATAAGCAGGGCTAGTTATTCTGTCATCGTTAATTATAAATTTAGACATATCAATTAGTAAAAAATTCAGTATATAAAATATAAGAATTTTATATATTGTAATATATAAATATAATACATTCATTTTCTGTATAATTAATGATCATAAATATTTAATTGAAAAAAGTGCAGTACATACAATAATTTATATTTTGTTCGCTTGAAAACCTTAAATCACTCTTTTATAAACTTTATTCTTATAATTTCTTTAAATTGTCAGAATAACGAGAAAAGTATTAGTAGTAATTGGTACAGAGAATTAATACAAATGTTATTTTCTTCAATATTAAAAGATATTCTAGATAATTCTAAAAAATGGTTTAAACATTACTATTAAAAACGTTTTATGCACAAGAAATGCAGTATTTTATTCACAAAACGTTCAGTTTGTTTGTTCAATTTATTAGTATAAAAATATTTAATTATTGATGTACATAAGATTTATTCATTCTACAGATACATATATACAAATGTTATAGAATATCTGATTTTACAATAATCGATGAACGAATTATATAATTAAGGCATCTGTAATAATAACAGAAAAAATCGAAATGTATCTAGTTAGGATTATTTATAAAATAATACCATCTAGAGAGAGCAGTTTTTTTTAAGATGTTTCAATAACACACTTATTCTTATAGAAAAAATTTTTATTGTAATTATTTCAATACATCCTAATGAAATTCTTATATTGATAGATATGTACGTGTACAAATGCATACTTATACAAGGGACTTGAGAATTACTTCTAAGTTTTCGAGATCATGTAGTCTACCGTTCAAAATCAGCAAAAGGGAAAGCGAATATTTTAGTATGTCGCTGCTTATTCGATAACGAGCACGTATTTAAACGTCAAAAATATAAAAAAATTGAATAAACGTGAAGAACTCAGAGGTGATTGTACTCGCAGTTCTGTTGAAGTCTCCAGCGTTGCAATGCAACTTTCTCACCAATCAGCAGCAGCGTGTTGGATTACAAACGCGGAAAAGTTATTTTACTAAATACCTAGGCATTCTTTACCGGTAGTTTCACTAAGATCATTCGATAGATAGTATCACTTTCTTCTTTACTTGAACAAAAAGAACCCGATAAATTATTTAAACTATTGTGTTTAAGAGCAAGCTTTCTAAGGTATTATTTTACTTTAAGAAATACCAGGTAAGACAAATTTTTCCCAAAGTATACTAACTATCTATAACTATACTAACAAAATCTTAACTTTTTCTTTATATTTTATTGCGATATTGATAAATGATTGATGATAAATTAAAACTTAATGATTTTATTCCATATAAAACATAAATATAGATAAACATTACAATTAAAGAACTCTTAAAGTATGTGTTTGTAGTTTCATAATAGTTTTTTTTTCGGTTTATATGAATCAGAAATTCCATACAAACTGATATTTAATAATGAATAATTAAATAATAAATATTAAATAAATATCTAATAAATTATATATAAATCAATAACAGAAAATATAAATTAGAATATTGTTTGAGAAACATCTTTCTATTTATTATATTTAATTATGGGTGTACTATTAATTAAATTTACCAACTTTAATTTTTTATAAACACAATTAAATGGGCTTTAAAGAAGTTATTTTTCAATTTGTAATTAATACTCTTTAAATCCTAAATGAATTATTTGTTTTCAATCATCAATTATGCAGTTAATAAAATTAAATTTTTATTAAATATATATATATCTGCTATTAAACGTAATTACTATACGTAAAAATTATATGTATTATCTTTACAACAACAATGTTAAAATAATTATTTCTATAAATAAACTTCAGTACAATTTTGAAAGATTATATTGATATTTGTCTGCAAACTTAAATTAAAGATGGTTAAAAGAAAACTATTATCGAATGCAATATACAATAATAATATATAATTTTAAAATTTTTAATAATTGTAATAAGTTAATAAATTTTTTATCATTTTAATCAGTTTAAAAATAATTCATTTGCTTATAAAATATTAACAACAAGTGATAATTTAGTTGTTTATAACGACTAATTATTAGTATTTTGTTCATCTAGTGTATAAAGATGAATTATATTTATATAAATATTATTATAAATCTTAAAAAAAATAAATAATTATTATTTTAAATTTATATTTAATTCTCATAAATTAAGATTCAAAAATATTGCATTTGATAATCATATAAATACATTTCTGCACGCTAAAGATTTCATATTTACAAAACATTTATGTTTGATCTTGTTATACTTTCATATATAGAGTTAAACGAAAACTAAATTTTACTTACTTGCGTAATGTGAAAGTTATAAAACTAGTATAAAATTTCTTAAGACTATAGTTTTAAAAATTTAAAAGCAACTTTAATTACATTTTATAGAAGTTGTGAAAAAGAATGATCTTTTAATAATTCATTAAGAAAATTTTTATATTTAAATTAAATAGTAATAAATTGAAATATTTAAATATATTATGTATTATTTAAATAGATAATGCAAAATGTATTTATTTCTTAAAATAAAGAAACGTATTTTATTCATAACGTTCATAAAAACGTGACTTATATTTATTTATATTTAATATTCAGATCTAAAATAATCAATGTTAACGAAGAAAATTATCAAATTATAATTAAATTATTTTCAAAATTATTAATTAAATACAAAATTATGATATTTAGTGATATATTATTATCATATACTTTAGTAATAATAAGAATTAAATTCCCACGTACAATATATTTCATGTACAATTTCATATACAATTATTTAAATTCAGAAGAGAAAATATTTGTAATAAAATTGCTGCTTTTTAGTTCTAGTACAAATAATAAATAAAGCTATAATTTAAATTTAAATTAATTCATATTTCATCTTAAATGGAAAAGTATTTTGTAATTATAAGTATTGATTATAATTTCTTTCCCATTCAGAAAATTAAAAAATATTACTGTTTTTTTAACATTGAGTCGGTATTCGCTGGTAGGTTATGTAAGGTGAATAATATAAAGTAGTTGTAATAATTTGAGAATGCCACTGATTAAGTAGAAAATATAGGTGGTTGTATCATAAAAAATTTAAGAGTAATATTTATCAATATTAATTCTATAACTAAAAGCACTATCATTACTATTATATAACGTATTGAAAAGCATTCAAAAATTATCATCCAAATAAAATAAATTTGTAATGTAGACATTCAAAAATAGTTTTAAGCATCAGTATTTATATATAAATATTTTATATAAATACGTCATAGTTATTTTTAATTTATCTGTACTTTTGCAAAAAAAGAAGAAAACATCAAAAATTTGTGAAATCTCGATTTAAATATTTTCAAATTCTTGTAGCCATTAATTATATTCCTAGTACTTTAAACAAAATCTTAAATTCATGTTTATATTTCAATTTTATTTTCAATTTATAATATTACTAATAAAATGTTATATTTATTAAGTAATTATATTTAACTAAAAAACAACAAATATGAAATAGACTCAAAATTCTTCAACTTATTGTAAAAAAATATTTAAACAATAAAACTTTCTTTATAGAATAATTCATAACAAAATTGAATTAATAATTTTGCATGGTTTCAAATATTATAATACTTTTATTTTTATGTTGAAGTTGTTTATATACATTAAATTCTGATTTAATTTTTTTTAAACTGTAAATAAAAAAAGTAATAACGATAGAACATGTATAAACATGAAGATTCATAAAAAAGTCTCAATTCAAAAAGTGTTTCAAAAGTATGTATAAAATTTTTTATTTGTATATCATAGCATATTTAACAATTTATGTAAAATTAATTTTAAAGTAAATATTAAGAAACAATAAGCTACATCATATTATCTATATTTTTTACAGTATATCATTTTGCATCATTAACTTACATATCAATTACTAAATTTTGATAATAAAACGAGCAAAACGTTAAAATGAAAAATTTTAATACTATTTATATATCAAACTATTTTCTATCCAAAATTTTCCTGGATATTTTATTTCAACATTGATTTTGTTATCATATGATATAAAGGATATAATATTAAATGTATGTAGTTAGTAAACTTATATAATTTATTACACATGAAAAATAGTATTCGTTTTTATACAAGTTTTTGTTACAATTTAAAAATATCAAAGCATTACTTTATATTTAATAGAATTTTTCTTATTAGATTCGTATTTGTTGAGTTATCGCCGTTCTTCAGAATATCTAGCTAATTTTGATAAATAGAAAAATAACAATCTATTGGAAATAAATTTCTATTTTATTAAGATTAATATACAACATTTGAATTATCAAAATATTATGCATGAAATGACGCTAGTAAAATAAAAATTTTAGGAATATTTATTTCATTTACGCCAACTTAATTCTATTCTTTGTACCTATTTCTATTCGTTCTTTTAGCAACTAATAGCTAATACTTTAAATCTAAATACCTTATTTATTTATTACTTAATACAAAAAGAAAAGAATAGTTCTAAACCTATTATAATGCTTAAAAAATTGTAGATAAACTTATTGTATAAATTTGTATTAAATACGTATTTTCTAATTTTATGTATTTTCTAAAACAAATGTATTTCTATGAGAAAATATGAGAAAATAGACATAAAAAAGAGGGATTAAGTGTGACGATAGGTAATAAGATAATGCAAGTAACGGAGTATTAAATATATCGTATTAATTAGATATAAATCATATCCTTTGTGTAATTTCTTAAAAGTATATTATATTCATTCAAAAGAACTAAAGATAATTGATTCTTTTGTTCAAATCATCAAAAACTTATAATTTGAATATTTTATAGTAAAAGGATCTATATATATTAATATTAATATTAATCACTTTATAAAAAAAACTACGCAAATCTAGATCTTACAATTTTACATTTACTTAATAATTGATAATCATTACCATTAAAAATACTGGATATCTATTTAAATACCTTTAATGCTAGTCTTTCTGGTTTTGTTTAATTATTCAATAATAATTAATATAATAATAATTTTTTTTATTATAAAACTCCTGTAGTAATTCTTTATATGGTTTTAAATTTTATTAAGTTGCAAAACTCAGATATTAAAAATAGCAAACTTTTTTTTAATTTATTCAAAATAGAAATCTTGTTGGATAAGTTTAATTAAAGAACAAGTGTAAACAAGTTCAGGAAAACTGAAAAACTCTAATAAAAAACTATACTCTATTTTTATAGTATTTCATTTTATTATAATATTATGTTTTGATTTATTCAGCAACTATTCTTATATGTAATTTATAAATATTTATTCTTTGTAAAATTAAACTAATTTATAATTATTCAAAACTATATTTAAAACAATCTTCTAGATGTGCCAAATTTAATACCTCTTATTCGATGTAGTTAGAAAGCGAAGTAATATATTCAACATTACGCTTCTTGAATGATTCAACTATCATCTAAAGCTCATTACAAAAAATACCAAAAAAACTATTAAAATTTCGTTATTTTCATCTTATTCTTTTATGTTCCAGCAATGAGAGACACATAACGACAGTAATAGAGAATTTGTGAGAAGTAGAAATGACAACATACTACTTCTATTTAAAGTAAAAATAGGAGGAGTCAGCAATCATATTTTAGTTATTTTGCAGAATGCATATATGTCCTTGACAGAGCAGAATTGAATATAAATAAAAGTAAAAAACGTTGTTACCGAGCAAGGTAGAATAATATTCTAGAATATTGGCTTTGATATTAATATTCATAGCCATGTATTTATAGGATTTTAAAAATTTGATGTCGTGTTTAAAATGTGAATTCTCATTATTAAAAGTTTTCATCAGTTTTTGTATTTACATTTTTTATACAATGTATTTATAATAATTTACATTAATAGATACCTTTCAATAATAAATAATGCGAAACAGTGAATATTTTTATAAATATATCAAGAGCAATTTTCTATTGAATTTTAAAGAATTAATAAATTAATATTAATTTTTTAAATTAATTTTACTTAAAATTAATAGGTAAATGTAAACATTGCATCAATTTCTGTTAAAAGTATTTTTGTGTTAATTTTTTTAAACACTATCGTATAAATCTTGCACATGAAGGTATTAGATTGTCTTTTAAAATTTTAATAAAAAAATGTAATAATTTCTGTTGTAAAGTATTCCATTGGAATCTCAGTTAATGACTAAAATAAATCTATTTTTAATGCATAAATAAATAAAATATTTATACAGCAAAAATTTCATCAAAATTTTTAGTGTGGATAATTTGTAATAATTTTTTAGAAAAATAATTAATTCTGCTAATATAATACAATAAAATCCATACATTTTAATTAAACTATTGACTTAAATATCAACAAATTTTATTATAAGGCTATTACTGATAACATCAATATTTTATGTGTTACCTATTTTTAATTATAATAAAAAAATTTTTCAGTAATGATCTTATATTTCTTATATTCTTATTGTAATTGATAATATTTAAAGTCATGTAATTTTAATTCATTTCATTTATTATTTTGAAATTTCTCTCTATTTTTATTATTTAATAAGTTTATTAGTCTTTATGTTATATTGTTATAGAAATATAAAAAATGTAAGAAGTTTTGAACAATTTTTTCCTTCTATTATGAGTTTTCAATATAAAATAAGTCTATATTTACTCGAATTACATTTCAAAATAAAAAATGAAATAACTTATGAAAAAATATTGAGTTAAAATTAATGCAACAATGATAATATCGATCTTGCATATGTTTCTACTTCATATATATATCGAATAAATTTCCATTTTAATACATATTATTAATTAAAAAATCTATAGAAAGTAAATCACATATATTAACTTAATAATTTAACCTCTACGCACGTTTAGTTCCGACAACGTCTCATGCAAATGTCCCGTACAAATATGAGCCTGTGCTGTGCGTAATCATAGTGCAAGAAACAAGGACAGGTGGAGGAAGATAAGGCCAGGTGGATACAACCGCAAATGGAGTGGCTTAATTTTGTGACATGGAGTAGGGGAAGTTCATGCGTTTCTCATTTTAAGCAGCTCCCCATCTTATGATCTTCCCATCTTTTGCAGCAGAAATCAATTCACTCTTGAGCTTGTTACATTGCTGCAGTGCATTTTACGAATTTTTTCAACCTCTCTCAATAAACAAAAGGACACCGAGGATTTACGAATTCCTCAGATTAACGAAATCATAAAAATGCTAGAGGCGATAGAGAAACCTATTGATCAATTAAATAATATTCTTATTTATGTCACCGTGTACCGATTTGATTTATATATCCGGTGAGATTAGGAAATGTAATGAGCGTCTCCACATTCAAAGAGTTAAATTCATTTTTTCCAACTCTTATTTAGGCTCTGGAGTTGTCAGAGTTACCGAGTGGATCCACCTCTTACCCTTATGAAAATGAGACGGATCAATACAAGTGATATTTCGCACTACTTTGCTACTCTCTTTACCCCTTGATTATGTTTGTTTTTTCTTAAAAAAATATTCATACTCAATAAGTAGCGATTTTCATTGTTTATTGTATCTTCACGCAATAAGTTGTATTTTAATTGTCTAAGTGCTCACATGATTAAGAATTGAAAAATTAAAAGGAACTGTAAGTTCTACCAAGAACGATATATTTCATTATCTTGAATTGCAGCTCTCAAAGGTATTATTGAAACTCGAGAATATCTCCATCTCAGATGAACTCCTTTACAGAGATCAGTCCTTAAGTTAGGTCAATTTCTCACAGCATGAATACGTGCTTAATTGTATTGGTGATCTCGAAAATAATTCCATCTTTTACTTAAGATTATAATATAATCACTACAGCATCTACCAACCCTTTTTTGAAATAATGTTTACATCAGAATCCTTAAATCATCGACAAACGTCATAGAGATAGTTTATTTTTGTCATAGACAAAGATGTAGGTAGTTTACTGTATGAAACTGTAAAAAGTCGAGATCGGTTTCGATGTCTGTTTATTTTAAGTTTTACCATAGAGGACCTTTAGTATCTTTAGTATTTTAATCTTTGCGAACTTAACAAATTAAGAATCAAAATTTTTTCTAACACGAATCTATTATTCACTAATGGGTTATAAAATTGTTATTTAGTTGATACAGTTTTAGGCTGTCACTTAGCTATTGAGATGATTATTGAAACTGTCGTTTTTTGAACCGCCATCTAAATAGTCTCATTATATCTTATCAAATTCAAATAGCTACTGAGCTTTATCTTCTCAAACGTTTTTGAGAAGAATTTAAATTCTTCTTTCATCAAGAAGATTCTTATTAGTAAAAGCTAACGGGATTTCCCAAGAATCCCTCTATTGCCTAATATGAATTTTGTTTCTGAGCTGCATCTCTGCTAACTTGTTACTAACTTAATTTTTAACTTTCTATTCATCTTTACTCATTTCATTAGCATTAATATTAAGCACCAACATTTTATTTTTTATTGTTCATTATTTAACAGAAAGAACATAATTATTACTTAAATAATGTGTGTGTGTGTGAGTAATATAATTATGAAAATTATAAAAATAAAGTAAGTATTTAGTAAGTTACCTTGAGAAAAGTCAATGGAAAAGTTATCTTGGGTTCATAACTTGTCTTCAACGTCAGTGTCTACGATCGCCCTAACAAGGGTAGCTTAACTGCAATTGTAACGCGGATCTCGTTACCTTGACAGTATTAAGTCATCTAAAAATGGCAGATTGTTTGTTGCAAGTTCTCTTATAGTGGCTATACTCTTAGTATAAAATACTTTTAGTGACCTTGACCGAAAGTTTTTCACTTGAATTTTCTATTTATAGCGCATTTTTGTCTCGCTTGGGAGTGAGAGAGATAGATGAAAACTTTATTTTTCTGTTTTTTTTTCTTTTATTATCAATTTATAAATAACTATATTAAAGTGAAACAAGACTATAATACACAAGACTATAAAAATGAATTAACAAAATCTAGTAAAGTTCTTCATATATTAGTATAAGAACAAATCTATAACAAAATATTTTTGTTATTGTTTTTTAGTATTGTTTCATATAATGACTTGTGACATGGATATTCTATTGGGAAACATGAAAGATAAGTACGGTTTATCTTATCTTATAGCCAATGACATGCGACTAATGAAAGAGTGTCTTTATCTCTTTTGTTTTTTATTTTGCATATAGATCACTTAGCACGATTTCCGTTAAGAGCTTTGAAAAGTTTTTGTTTGGAAGTCCATCAACATGTAGCCTTTGTGACCACGACTTAAATCGTCTCTCTTTCTCTCTCTTGTACAAAATTCATTTAAATCAATTAACTATTTCGATTTTAACCATACTCGAGATAACTCTCTTAGTTGGAGTGTATTTGAAGGAGTATATAAAACATTAGTGTATTATGTAATATGTATTTATATCTCGTAAAATTATTTATATTATTTATATTATTATTACATTATTGTTTACTAGCCTCAGGTTTTTCATAGTTGAATAGAAGTATTAAAAACAAAGCATTTTCAAATCTAATAATTTTCTCATTCTATTTCTATTGTCTATATTTTCTTCTCATTAGTAACTATCCTTACATTACATTACAGATGCTCCTCAGTTTATCCTTCACTTGTCTAGATGATTATTATATATATATATATATATATATATATATATTGTACATTTAAATAAAATCTTAGTTTAATTTTTAATTTTTACACTACAGTTTTAAATTATAATACTTTTCTATTAAAATAAGCAATATAGTTTTATTACTTTATGCCTCTTATATAAACTAAAGTAAGCGGAATACATGCCTTTTTATCTAAAAATGCTCATTTTTATTAAACATTAGTTGTCACTTAAATTTTTGAATCCTTATAGTTTAAATATAATGAAAACGTGAACCAATTTTTTTAATTCGAAATTATTAAAAAGTGGTTCTAACACATAGTTTTTCTTTATAACAATAATCCTGTAGCTCTTGCTTATAAAGCTATTTCCTCTCTCATGGAGAAAGTAGTTTACAAATCAATAAATTAGTAAGGTAAGATTTGTGAATTGGTTTGGTGCTCTTTAATTCTACTAGATTGACTAACCGTGTAACCTGTAGTGAGTTGCAACTACAGCTACAAAGGCCTTCCCAATATCTGCCTCTTTCTGTTGATCGTTGAGGTTGAGTACCGCCTTTGCCGGTAAGAGGTAGCAGAGTATATCATCCGCGCGATATTTCGTAGTGGTGGCACAGAGGCAGTGAACGAGATGCCTTAGTTGCATCATTGAATCTTGTTCTGTTGCATTCATTTGTACGCGCATTCAATTTTAGTTTTTTTGACATTCTCAATACTTATGACGCAGTATATCGTGTTTTTTATACTAGGAGATAATGAAGTACAGAGTATTGTGAAGTTGGTGAAAACGCTTGGCTGTCTATCTGCTTGGTACCGCCTTTATTTCCTTTGAGTTTCTGTTCCTTTGTTGTACTGGGTATAGGATATGGAAAGCAATAGACCAGAGCAGAAAAGCCATCGGAATGTGAACGAGGTTTTCCTTTTCGTTGCTTTCTTCATAATGTTACTGTGCTTGATCAATTATTAATTACATATGCTAAGTTTCTGTTTTATTTGATTTATACAATGTTCTTTGCTTGCTTTGAAATTCTTGAATTATAATTTCATTTTTATACTACAAAATAATAATTTAGCAAAAAATGATTAAAGTTATTTTATTAATGCTCTCAAGTGCATGCATTATTTTTCATTACATTTTATTGTATAATATATTTTGTTTTCTTACTTAGTTAACCTCTTTGTACAAACACATATGTTTTTAACTGTTTTTAAGTATATGAGTGAAAAAGTATATTAAACTTAAACAAATTTAACAAAAATCTAATTTCATAATTTTGGTATTGGAAATAGTTTGAACAAATTAAAGTTATAAATTTAAAGCAACATTTGTAAGAAATCCAACATAAACTTTATCATCAAAAATTACGCGAAACTGAAGAATTAGATGTGAATGCAAATATTCTAACACAATATTTTATAATACATGTCCAAATTCAAGAATGGAGTTTTTCACGGAACGGTCGAGATCAACTATTGGGTATTAAAAATATTTTTCTTAATAATTAAAGAAAACTATTACATGAATTAATAAAAAATTAATATTTACTATTTTAGCTATTGTATTACACTTCAGTCAAAAATATATATCAGTAAATTTCAAATAAGTCTGATACAATAAGATTTATATATTTAATTACTTAAATGTATAGTATTAAGTATGTAATCATATCTAAGTATTATAGAGAAAAATATGATCTTTTTAATTCAACACTAAATCATTAAGAAGCTATGAATTTAGATGCATTTTAATCATTATAATTTGCAATGTGTCACAGGTATTTTAATTGCACTGTATAATATATTTTAACCAATATTTAAATTCATTTCTTTATACAAATATAAAAAGTAAAATATTTAAAATATTTAATAACAATAATATAAAATATACAATTTTCAATGTAATCAATATATTGCTTAAAATAAAAAAAATGTTAAGTTACATACAGACAAACTATATGATACCGAATCAGTTGGTTTTATTTTTATTAAAGGTAGATACATCTTTATTTTATTTACAGAGAAAGAAATTTTTCTTTAAAATATTTTCAAATATTTATAATTAGCAAACCAGAATTAAAAATACTTTGATTTATGTAAATTCTGTATTAATAAGTAATTCATAATTAATAATTCTTTTTACTACATATGCTTATATATAATAAAACATTTTTATTATAGGAAATAAAATAGAGACAAAATCTTTAGCAAGTAATGATAAAAACATTATCTTCTTTTTTGAAAAAAATAGATAAAAAAAATGTTACTACAATAATCATTTATAATTTTAATATACACTGGTCATAATATCATTCTTTTATTATAAACTAAAATTTTTGTTAATATTTAATCCAAAAAACTAAACATCTGTTTATAATTTATTGATATCATACATTATCAATATCATTTATCATTTAATAATAAATTATCATTCTTAATTTCTTAAAACTAATAGAATATACTTTTTTGTCAATTACTTATAACCTTATAATTCTATTATAAGTTATAGCTTTCCTGTAATTTATAAAATTATTAACTGGCTCATAATTACATTAGAAGTTTTAATAGTTAAGCACATAGAATTTTAAAGTAATACAATGAATTTAATTTTGTTTCATCTTTTGAATTTTAAATGTATAAAATTATAATAAAATGTCGTAAATTAAAAGTGAAATATAAAAATTATCACCACAATAGAACTTCATGAAATAATATTGAGTTGTAGTGCTATGAATAGTTATACAACATAAATAATAATAATATTGTTTAATTATATGTTTCAGTCTACTTATTTTTAATAATGTGAGTAATTTTTCATGCATATTCCTGTGTTATTTATTATAATTCATATTTATTTCATGTAAGATATTTAATATTGTATGTACATAATTACTTATACATTATATAGAATTTATTGATTATTTCAAATCAGTACTATTATTTTCTGCAAAGAATTAAAAATTATTTTGTTGATTAGATTTATATAGATATCAATTAGTACAAATTAATATTAATCTATGTTTAATATAAAACAAGTAGGATAAGTATTTTTATTTATTTTTATGCATTACCAAATATCAATCATTAGTTTAAAGATCTTAGGAATGTGCAGTTTGATGATCAGGATGTAATAATATGCAGGATTAAAATAAAACACCTTTAGTAAGTGTAGAAAATTATAATAATGTTTAATTTATTATTCTACTTAGTGATACTAAATGAAAAATAAAATTTGTGAAAATTCCTCATATTGTTCTAGATTTAAATGAAAAAGTAGAATAACCATTTCTGCCAGTTCTCAAAAAAATATTTTAGTGACACAATGCTAAATAAATTAGCTTTATATATATTATACATATTGATAATTTTTTTCTTGCACTAAACTTATTAAATTTTATAAAACCATAAAAATATTATTTGATTTGATAACCGAGTAAATTATTGATACATTACTATTTATATTATGTTATGTATGATAAATGAACAAGTAATTGAAAAACGTTTAAAATATAAAGAGCTACTAATTAATATATAATTTTTAGCTTATTTATCTCTATAATATTCCTTTAATATTTCTTACATTTCCTTAATACATAATTTAATTAATAAACTAGTAATACTATATTTATTTTACATTTATCTATATCTTTGGCTTAAAAAGAACAATGATTATGATGTTGAAATATGAAAATATGAACTTTGTCTTAGTTGTTTTTATTGTTACTAATTATCAAATTTATTTTCATCGAAAATTTTACCTAAAAATTTGTATAATTGTTATTCATTAAATCGTTTTAAGATGAAAGTAAACGACTGTAAAAAAGAAAGAGCCTCAGAAAATGTTTTTCTAAAAACAAAGAAAAAAGTAAACTATACTTTTTATTCCTTTTATATTCATAAATGTTGTTTAGTAAACTGTTATGATAATTACATTAATAATTACCGTGATACTTTCCTACGATGTAAAAAAAGTATTTACTGAAAATGAAAAGCATAGTTGGTTTACTTCTTATATATAATACTATTCTCATGTATTCTAACATTATAATAAATAAGTAACAATTATAACTGTAATTAAATTTTTACATTAGCTATTTTTCAAATTATTTATTTACAAACATGTGTACAGAATTTCATTTTATCAATAATATTTGTATGTCAAAAATTTAAAATAATTGATATGAAAATATCACTGAACAATATCTACAAAATAAATATGTACATTTTTTCAAAGAAAGATAAATTTTGTTATTTTTAATTTGAATTATTAAAACTTCATCAAATTTACATACCAGTAAGATAGAATTAAATATTAATATTAATGGGTTATACTTAGCCAGGAGTTCAAAAAATGTTTTTTCCGGTTTTTTTATGAAATAACTATGAGTTTTTTATTAATATTATAAAATATATAACTATAATATTATATAACTTTTAAAGAGTTTCTTTAGTTTTAAATACAAAATATTAAAAAATAAGGCCACGGCAGCTGATTTTTGCAGATGATACTTTTAAAGCTCTTTGAGGTGATCAAGAATTCTCAAAACTGGATAATCTAAAATAAAAAAAAATAAAAGTATTTAACTTATAAATGTTCATATTCGTTAACTTTCACTTTTCTAATTTCACACGTTTTGCAATACGCACTATTTTTACAAATATCGAATATTTTAGTACTGAAACTGTATCCTATAAAAAAGAGAAATCTTATTTTTCATGTTCCATTTCTCCAAACTGCTAATCTATTATTATTGTTAATGTTTGTTTTTTTCGAATATTTTGTAATTTCTTCTTATAGCTCCTGACAAAAGCTTATAACACACTAGTAAAAAAGCATATATATGATTTATGATAAATCATAAGAACTTTAATGTACAAAATTTAGCATATTCATAAGCAAATACAACTTTCAACTTTTTAACCCTAAATCTAGAGCTTTCATATAAATGAATCTTCTATTTATTTCATATCTATGTTCGATAGGTACGGACATATGAGTTTTATTGTACATTTATCACATATTATGATTTTAAAGCCATTTTAAATTTTAAAGCCAAGCCTCCATTAATGAAGCAACAAACTTTATATCAACATTACAGAATTTGTACTTATTGGCAAAATTACTTCCAACGCAGATTTTACTATTTTCTAGATATTTAAGGTAAGCAAACGAAAGCATTAATATTACAGTCGTCAAATTTCTGATTTTCCCGAAAATTTAGTGATTTATAGATTTCTTGTAAATTTAACTAAGTGCCTTAATATAGAAATAGGTAAGAGCGGATCTCCGGTGGTATAGGTAGAGAAGACAGGATCATATAATAGGACCGTAAATGCTCCTAAAAGACCAAGGGACCAAGGCAAGCGAAATAGACTGCAAGTTGAGCTCGTTAATGACGGTTATTCCTTAAATACAACTTAATTTTACAATTTTTGGCAAATTTGGACAAAATTTTCAGAAAATATTTTTAAGATATTAAAATATAAAGAAATAGTAAAGTAGAAAAATTGATTTTTTGACTTACCTTATTAGGTTCAACCCTTTAATGCAATTTCTTGAGTAAAAATTCAACTAGTTCATTATATTTGTGAATGTCATACATGAAATCATCTTTTATATTTTAGCAAGAAAAGGTACTTGAAAACAAGGATGTATCTACAGTCAGTGATCCATTGATTAATAGCGTCAGTAACGATAAAGATTCATCGGTATTAGAAGCAAGAGAGCGAGCTGACAGCGGCTGTTGTGAAGACGTTGCTGAGAGTGCACTATTGCCCTCAACCAACAAGAGTATGCCAGAACTAAAGAAGCCATCAGTTCAGCAAGATGATGAAGAGCTAATTCTTGACCTAGATAATATACCACCAGAGGTAGTCGAGTATGCGAAGTATGAGCTCGGTGAAACCGATGAAGTCAAGTGCCAAACAATTCATGAGCTAAGAGAAATGATTTATGGTAATAGTCTACAATTTTATAGTTGTACACTTGTTAAAATTATGTAAGATAGAAAGTTTTTATATACTTTGTAACGCGGGTGTTTATTCTGGTTGCTATTCTCTTCTGCTTACTTATTCGCCCTTCTGGTGGCGGCGGAGATTAAGTCTCTCGTGCTCCCTGGCTGTCCCGACCCGGATGGCTCGATGTCAGACCAGGTTCGATAGGAGGCGAAGACATGAGAAGGAGGAGGCGTGATGAGACTGTGGAAAAATAAGAAAGACGTTTTGTTTAATATTAAAATTAAACTTTTTTTATTCAATTTAAGTTTACAGGTATTCTATTTTACTGTACGCTTACTGTTTACAAAACTTCAATGTTACTTTTCTTAATCACGGTGGCGATTTATACACTATTTTGCGTTATTACAATTTTATTACAATATTTTTAATAAAATGTTATACACTATTTTATTATAAAAACAATTTCGGTGGCGTTCGATACATTAGCAGTGATTATTATTATTAAATTATATAAAACATGGCGGTAGATTACACTTTAATGGTGGCGGTACGCAATAAAGGATGCGCTTTCTTACACACTAGACGACGAAGTTAATTTCTTTACAATATTGATTGAACAGCGACGGTGCATAAAAGCGGATCTTGTACATTTATTTGCCGGGACTTACTTGTTATAAATCACGGTGGCGACTTTTATTATAAAGGTAATTCAAGCGGCGTTTGTATGCTAAAACGACGGGTTCTAGTTACTATAACACGCGGCGGGAGACGGCGGTGAAAATCTGGTCACGAGGCTAGGTCTTCGGAGCATGATCGAGGACTTATATCTCTACCCAGGGCCACGCGCGAAATGTCAGCAAGGCCGGAAATGTGCCCTAATGTCAACACAACCTGAAAGTGCGACGAATGTTAGCACTTTCTAGAGATTCTTGGTGTGTCAAATGACTTACACCAGAGGTCACGCGCCAAACGTCAGCATTTCCTGGAAGCATACCAAATGTCAGCACCTCCTGGAGGTTCCTAGCTTGCCGAAAGTTAGCACTATGTGTCACTATGTGTCATGCGCAAAATATTAGCATTCTCTTAGAAGTGCGCCAAATATTAACACTAGGAATTATGCGCCAAATGACAGCATGATCGGGAGACCTTCGTTTTCCGAACTCCATCTCCAACTTTCTTTTATGCGTGAGCGCGTCCATTTTATATGTTTTGCGGGCGCTTCACCTCACGCTCTCGCACTCCTGGGCCTCGTGGAGGAGTTGCTTCGCCTAGCCATTGCTGTTACGGACCGTGAGCAAGGCCGGCAAAACAGGTGACGGTGGCGCAAGCGCGTCGAGCTTGCTCGCGCATAGCCTAGCATTGCGCCGGCCAGGGCATAGCCAAGGCTCCTTCTCCACGGCGCCATGCTCTCTCACTTACTCAGCATTCAATCTCGCACGTATACTAGGTCGCGTACTCCTACTACGCGGGACTTCTCTCATTTATCACTGGCATATGCAGCATGCAGTCTTAAAACGGATGCTATGTTGCACACGCTCACTTATTCACTCGCATATGCACCATGCAGTCTTACAATGGACGCTATGCCGCGTACATTCTCACTCGCACTCGCATTCTTACTGCCGACGTTATGCCGCGCACACTCTCATTCTCTTATACAGCGTCCAGTTACATTTATTCGCACTATCACACAATGTTCAATCTTCTGCGTACACTCAGTACACACCGAGGTAGGAGTCGGGCTTTGTCTTCTTCTTGCCGACCTTTGATCCGTGGCACGGCTTTCCACTCGCTAGAATTCTTTTGTCGCAACTTTTATAATAAATGTTATTAAAGAATGAGAAAAACAATTTTAAATAATTTAAAATTAATTTGTGCCTAGAATTCATGGTCAATACCTTGAACTCGTTTAAATTATTGTCAAAATAAATATTATGAATTTCATAGCAAAATTAACATTTTGCTATATATTTTTTATTATTTCAGAACTATTGTTTTCACAGTGCATAAGTTCTTGTTTAACAGTTTTATGTTGCCTAAGTAGAATAATTTAAAATTAATATAGTATTAAGTTATTTCATTGTTTTATTAAACAAATTATTAATACGATATCTTAAATTTTTGAATAATTTTATTATTTTATTATTTTTATATTATTATTAATCTGTAAATGATTACAATAGATTTCATTTATGGGGAAATTAAAAATATTTAATATTTAAAAATGTGTGTATATATATATAAATGCACGAAAACAGTTTTTAATTAAACTTGTTCTATGAATTATTGTAAAAAAGCTTAAAATTTTTGTGAAAGCTAAAGAATATAATTTCAGAAGATAATAAATTATCGAATTGTTAAGTTTGACCATACGTAAAATTTAATATTGTCAAATATGCCCGTGAGATTACTCTGATTGCTCTTTGTAAAACGAATAATAGGGGTATTAAATAAACAGGCTATAAATAAAGCAGAACAGAAGGTGAGGAATACGATCAGAGTAGGAGACTAGAATAACTGGTAGTTCGACTTCCGATAAACGGGTAACGTTTTGGCTCTACCATCTGTATCATACTACCTGACGACCCGCTAATATTACATGATGAATAAAGTGACTAGCTCTTTAAACTTGGTGTTATCTTTAGGCGTGACCTATACTCTAATTCGGTTACTAAAAGTCGTGCGATAAATCTGAGATAAACTCGTATACGTAATAATATGTGAATAATTCTCAAGAAATTAAAATGTGTCTCATTTTAAGTGATGGATTTAAGTTTCCATTTTAAGATAACATTCATAATTTTAGAGGACTCAATAATTTTTGTTTTGTAACAACATAAATTATATATAAAAGTGTTTAAGCACTCAATATTTAAGTTTAATTTCTTATTGTAGAACGAGGAGAATGTTTACCGCATCGAATGGATGATGATTTCCTACTCAGATTCTTGCGAGCTCGTAATTTCAATATAAACCGGGCTCATCGACTGGTAAGCTAATTTTTAAATTATTCTTATAAATTTTTATGAAGCTTTTAAAACTATTTAAAGTTATACTATTTAAAGCTAAAAATCTATCAAAATAAGATTAAAAATGACCTTGCACTTTTTAATATTTTATAACATATTATATTATAATATTCTATAATTAATATACAAGATTATATTTTCATTTAGATTTAGATTAAATTTTAGAATTAAGAATTTATGACATTTGATTCTAAGATGTTTGAACTAATAGTGTAAATAGTATGATTTATTAAAACTTATAGAGTAGTAATAAAATCTATTAAAATTTTACATATTTATATTTTCTAATTGATTGCATCTATCAATAAAATGAGAACAATAATTCTAAGTACGTGTTATAGAAATTTGACTTTCATAAAAAATAATTCGTTTTTATTTTTAAAATTTACAAAATGTACTGTTTTAATTTGAGTTACTATATATTAATCCTACAAAAAATAATTTTTCACCTAATACCAAATAAGTATGAAAACATTATTTAAAAAGTTTAACTTGTCGTTTTATTTATCAATGTCGGCAAGAAATTGCTTAATAAAAAAATACGATTTCAGGATATAAATTAAATTTACTTATTCTAAAATATATATTATTATATCTCTGCTTATATATAAAGTTTCCATTTTTTTATAAAACGATCGAAACTTTGTGTTTAAAATATTTATTTATCACTTAAAATTCATTGATAAGAGCTAACTTTCTTCGATAAGAAGTGCTACGTGTGTGGCATGCCCATGGTGACCAAGTTTATGTACGGTACTATAAGGGTGCTACTTACAGCACCATCTCGGTCAGTGCGACCAGCACAGGGCGAGAAGTTGCCCCTCGATGAGTGGCACTTCCTTGCTCTGCACTAGTTTTGCCAAGCCTTTTCTGTTACGGTGATAACTGAATCGCGGTAAATAATTACGCAGATGTTGTGGAAGCAAACAGGGTTTATTGGGGAAGTTTGCCCTTTTCAACTATGTAGCTCTCTAGGCGCCATGTTTTTTGTTAAGTTTCATGGTGGTGATGGGTGTCGTAGCTTTTTCTGCCACTGTGAGAGAGATTTTTTCCCTGGTTTCGTCTTCTATCGCTTATCCCGCTAACGGCACCTTTTCAGTTGAGTCTGGAAGGACAAAGTGTAGTACGTTGAACAACCCGGTGTAAGTGACTGGAAGAGAATGTCAGCATGTCGAACAATAAGCAAAGTGAGAGCAGCACGTTGAAAGATGT